>JABSTQ010009150.1:600000-1134598 GCA_013358835.2 Ixodes persulcatus
GGAAGCAAGGAGCGTTAGCATAATAAGATACGCTGTAGATTTCTCAAGCTCTTGGTGAGTAGGGGGTTGTGCTATATTTAGCCGTCAGAAAACCATTAAGATCCTCCATGACGACAAACTAAGTGGTAAAATGCAATGATCGTTAATTCTCTGTTCAAGCAAAAATGCGCAAGAAAGAGTGCCAATGACCCATTCGCCCTAGCTGTGCAGCGGAGTGTTTGCATCACTCCTATAAAGCGCTGGTGAAGTTACAGGTGCGATGCACTAACGACTCATTTTACCGCGTATCTTTATGAATTCGACTCTACCTAGACAAGCGTTACATATAGTTTAGGAGGCCTGAGCTCGTGTCGCGCCGGCCTCGGTGGTGTGCCAGAAAAGCCGGTGGCGCCCCACAAAAACCGCGAAAATCATGATTGGTCGACAGGCTCATGACGTCAAAGCCATATGACCTCGCGCGGGAATTTCAAACAACCCACAACGATCACGTGAAAGGTGACGTCACGTGTGGAATGAAAGTGAATTTAAACATCCCATGCAATGCCACTTAAAGGTTGCTGCATGTATAGAATGATTTACTTTACAAAGAAATTCATTTGCCTTAAAGAAAAAGTTTGAAGAATTTTCAAACGGAGGCGGGATTCGAACCCACGACCGGTTGCGAGCAGACCCGCTCGCAAGGCTTGGGAACGAGCGGGAGTTCATATGTGTAGCCATCGCGTTCCACTCCTAAAAGCGAAGCTTCTCCGTCCTTCTGTATTCTGATGTTAGAAATTAATCCCCAAGCATAAGGAGAGGGGAAGGGATTCAACGTTAGTCGTTCAACGCAGTTCTTATGTTGCAACAGACTCAGGTGTCCGCTAGAAAAAATAAACCTTTTTTTTTTTGCTTTTTTAGCCGTATAAGTAAACCAGACATCGTAAAAAGTTGTAACCCAGTGTGAACGCGTGACGCTAGCGCTAGTAAGAGAATGTAAAAGTTTGAGAACAACAGCTGCGTTACCTGATTCGAAAATTTAAACAAAACAAACAAGAATTCAATAAGCTAGCTGACGTCTACTTAAGTCTAACACTGTCAAAACAAGAAATGGCACTGTGGGCGCCTATGACATGCACTTCAGTGAAAACCATGCCCTAACAACAACAACGAAATGGCAAGATTGTCTGTCTTGCTGACAAGTTTTTTTCCCTGTAGAAAAAAAAAAAATTCACGGGTTAGACAAATATTAAGCCTAAATGCACGCCGGCCCATAGGTTCCTTTTTTTTATAATTTCTAGAAGTTAGTACCGTCATGTTCTCAAACTTTCGCATTCTATCACCACCGCTGGCTTCAGATACACGCGGAGTTCCACCTTTTTCACCTTTTTGGTATTAGTAGTTTATTTCAAAAAGCAAAAATAAGGCCTTTTTTTTCTATTGAACCCTTTATATTAAACTAACGGAAGGTCCACAGTGGTACGTCCTTCAGATTTTCAGCCCGTCAACTTACGCAAGAGTAGAACACGAGTAACGAGTGTCGATTTTGATCCTGTAAGTTTATGAACGATTACGCGGCAGCACAGAATAGTTAGATGGACATTTCTGCTAACTTAAAGAGGAAAGGTAAGAAAGAGAAAGAAATTGGCAGCGACATTAACCTCTAAGGTTTTCTTTAATGCATGAAATGCAGAAATGCAGATTTAAAGAGCGTTCTTTTAAATTTGTTTAGATGCCAATAAGGAGTCGTTTCGGGGTGTGAAGAAGAACATTAATTTTTTATCAACATCCCGCTAAACAGGGGCACAGAAGTCGATTCTGAGATCGTCCTTTTGTGGTGACAACTCAATCTAGACGCTCTAAGCATCCCAACAAAACCCGAAATCACAATCGTGCGTAGCTTATTTCTTCGTTAAAAGCGTCTTCAAAGATCCCGACACGCCCTTTTTGGGAAGAATTTTCTTCCGAGTGAAGTGGTCGACGAAGGGCTCTTTTCGGCCAATTGCAAGCGATGGCTTCGCCCGCGGTGAAGAAGAGGAGTCTTATCAGAATCTGTACCTATCAGACTCTCTTTGAAACGAGTTATAATAAAATCATTCGGGATTTGCCCGTATTGTAGGGCTTTCATTGGTCCAAACAATGCAGTCCGCGAGAAAAAAGAGTCCACATGTTTTTCTATTGCCCTGAGATGACTAGGCGGTTTTGGAATATAGCACTTGGTATATGTGGGAACTAACACATTTTAAACAATATAAGATCAAAAACAATAATTTTCAAAAATGACTTCAGTGCACATTTAACCGGGAAACTGACGGTGCATAGCTCACGTGACATCAATTTACCCACCAATTTGGCGCCGAAACTGGATTTGTGTTTAGGTCCCGTGATGTCAATTTCACCACTCAATTTATCGTGGAGACTGATTATGTGTACATGTCACGTGACCTGTGATTATGTGACGTAAATTTCCCCGCTAAATCTAACGGGAAACGAATGGACAAAATTTCGGGATTGGGGCTACCGTTAAAAAACATTTCATTCTTTAACAATGAAAGAACAGATATAATGAACGAAACATATGGAAGGACGTAGGGTGACAGCAACGTATGAATAACTTTCGCAGGTGGTTTCAATAAAAGGTTCCTGAACGGAAACGGGCGGATCTCTCAGTTGCGGGGTCGCCAAGCCAGCGAAGAGGCGGAGCCCGCTCTTGCACAGCAGCGGCGGTCGATGCAAGACGCGAGCGCTCGTGCACCGAGCGTCCTTCAAGGAAGAGCTCTGGCCACACCTCCGAATAACACCGGACCAGGCTTCGAAAATATTGTTCCTCTGATGTTTCCCCATATAGGATAAGGACGTGCTTGACGGCGCCATCGCATTAGAAGCTTGAAGGGCACATCTTCCCGTCGGAAACCAACGAGCTAATAAAGTATATTGCGTATCGAGTTGTTTTTCGTCTGCTGTAGGCGTCAAAAGCGCACGGCGGTTGCAACGGTCTTTAAAACAAACAGCAGACGACAATCGAGATGTTATTGGGTTTCTGCAAAATTAGGAACGCAATGTCGACCGATCAATCAAGCTACACGAATGCGGCATGTGCGTTGCGTCGCTAAAACATGGCGGAAGGTCTGATGCACGACTGCCAACAGCAGCTAGAAATATTTGGAAATCGTCTGCTACGTCAAAGAGAACACGGCGAGCCTTCCTGCGCCATCAATGATGATGATAGCAAGTGTATCTTAGTACAGAGCGCGCGCCTTCTTGTGGGCGCCAAGCAAAAAGCCCATGATAGACCCTTTTCGAAATTTCGAAATGATGCATAGATTATCTGCGGCAGCCATTAGTTGGTCATGTCCTGTGATCACACATTGGACACGAGCGCTCCGTCAGAATCTCGGATCTCGGACATCGGACTCGGATCGAAACGCATCCCACACGAATGCATGCGTCAGTGCTCGGCGCGAATTCGGAACCAATAACGGGCTTCACGCCGGAAGCGATGAGACCAACTAATGGTGGCTGCGCATAATGATGCATCATTCCACAATTTCGCAAAGGGTCTATATAGCTAGTGTAGGAAGAAAAAAGGAAAGATAGCCACAGGAAATTGCAAAGAAAGCGAGGCAATCGCGGGAAAGTGGTGGTGGCACGAATATACGGAAGGGAACAATTCCGAACTGTCTTTGTAACACACAAGTCAACTCACATTTGTTTGTTACGAGCAAGATTATTTGACATTCAACTTGCCTCCGGTGTGAAACGTACTTATCCCACTTTACGTGAGGACGAGACTGCTGAGAATTCGCCGTAACGCTTTTATCGACTTTCACAGTCACTGTCACGTCCGAAAACGTTACTTTTCCAGAAAACACGTACACCACGTGAACAAGCGACTTTCGGTTTTTCCTGCTTTTCTTTTTATTTAATGACTGCCGCAAAAAGTTACAGTGTGGCGGAAAATCCCCATTGAAGTCAATAACCTAAGCAGTAAATTTTGGTTACCGGCATTATTTTGTCTGAGCAAAGTGCGAAAAAATTGCGGCTGTCGTGTTCGCGCTAACAGTGTCCCACAGTTTTTCGTGCTGTGCATCCTGGGAAAAAAGCAATACAAATTAAGGATTATGCGTGTCTAGTTTTATGAAACAAGAAATTACACTAAAAGTGTATCTCTAGCGTAGCTTCAATATCTCAAGCATACTCTTAATAAATATTTAGTGTGTTTTTTTATTCTAGCGGTGCGATTCGCGTGTTGAGCCAGCGTGGTGAGTAATACAAGCATGCTAAAAGTGCACGTTTAATACAATATTAGTACACAAATACATACTCTGATCATATCAGGCGAGGTGTTTCATAAACGCTCAAAATTAGTATACTAAAATCGATTGCTGAAGTCTTATCGAAAATTTCAGGTTTGACAAAGTATTACATGAGTTATGAGCTGAATCCCTTCAGGTCGATGCTCTTAAACAAACTGTCAGCACACTCGAGCTGACAATAGCAAAACAAACTTCTCGGCTGGCTAATTCGTAAGACTGGAGTCAACGTTCAAATCTTATCATTTTTGAAATTCCAGACGAATCAGACGAGATCGAGCGAGATTTGAGAGAAAAAGTAATTTATAATATTCTCAGAAAGCGACTGGACATTACTTGCACTGCTGTAGCGAGGATTCATTGCCTTGGTAAATGCGTAGGAAAGCGATCGATTATTCTTTACCTTCAGGACTACAATGAAAAGGCAGAAATCCTGTGGAATGCGAAAAAAACTTAAGGGCGCAAACATTTACATTCAAAACGATTATTCTCAAGAAACACTTAACAAAAGGAGGTTACTAGGAAACAATTCAAGCGAAGATTGAAAAAAACAAACTAAAGGTTTTCCTAGTGAATGACAAACTTCAAGTTGCCAATCATTTGTATGAATGGAACGAATCCAAGAACGAGCGTGTCAAATTCTCCCCCCCCCCCCCCTCCCCAATGAACCGCCTGTCAATGTTTGACAAGAATTACCTCCTGTAAACAAACAGTTTTGTTGGCTGAATATGAACGCACGAAGCATTGTCAATAAAACGGACTGGTTCGAATTAGTTCTTTTGAATCATGACCCCCATGTCACGGTTAGTTCAGGAACGTGGCTGAATGAAAATGTGTCACATGATAAACATTTTCCTGAATCCCACCCAGTTTTTCGTCCGGACCGCCCCTCTCCTGGTGGCGAAACTGCAGTAGTAATCAATTCGTCCATTTGTGTAACAACATTAGAACATATTAGTAATCATGAAAGTCTAATTTTACGTCTCGATATCTGGGACCGAAACGTTATCCTGCGTGCTGTGTATATGCCTCCTTCTGCTAGTCCAGATTATTTAAATCGACTTTATGATTGTCTATTAAAATACAGGACTTAAATCATTGTTCTGGTCGGAGATTTTAATATCCCCCATTCGACTGGTTGCGATTATTCAAATACCATGTGATGACAAGATTATTTTTTGACATAATGTTCGGTTGTGACCATCCTCAAGTTTTTCGGGAATTTACACTTGAGCAGGGCTCGAGACACTCAATTCTAGACTTTATATTTGTTAGTAGTGCATCGCTGAATATTGTGTAAGCCTTGAGGAAAGCAAGTCTGATCACAAACTTGTACTATATGATTGCTATCTTAACCGACCTTCACCAAGAAAAAAGTAGTTACTATGGTGACGAAAATAATCCCTGGAGAAGGGGAACAAAGAGAACAAAGGACAAACACAAATCTCCAAACACAGCTAGGTGACAGGTGCGCGACTTAAAAAGTTCGCCTGGTCCTGGTATCGAACCAGAGACCTCTTCATTTCCAGTGGAGCGCTCTACCAACTGAGCTAACCAGGAGTTAGACGACAGTAGAGCAAACGGGTCTTATCAGCTGTCACCAGTCTAACAAAAACAAGGATGAAGAGCTTGCATATTAAGGTTAGGATTATAATGCAATTAAATGCAATGGTGCAAGCGAGCTGGACAAAAATGACGAAAATAATCCCTGGAGAAGGGGAACAAGAGGGGACAAAGGATAAACACAAATCTCCAAACACAGCTAGGTGACTGGTGCGCGACCTAAAACATCCGCCCGGTCCTGGTATCGAACCAGGGGCCTCTCCATTTCCAGTGGAGCGCTCTACAAACTGAGCAAACCAGGAGTTAGACGTCAGTAGAGCAAACGAGTTTTATCAGCTGCCACCAGGCTAACACCAACAAGGGTGAATGGCTTGCATATTAAGGTTATGATTATAATGCAATTAAATGCAAAGGTGCAAGCCAGCTGGACAAGAATGACGAAAATATTCACTGGAGAAGGGGAACAAAGGGGACAAAGGATAAACACAAATCTCCAAACACAGCTAGGTCACTGGTGCGCAACCGAAAAAATCCGCCTGGTCCTGGTTTCGAACCAGGGACCTCTCCATTTCCAAGGATTTTTCAAAGTAATGACGAAAGTAATTTGGATTATCTCGACTGCTGTTTCAGCGATTTCGTTGAAGACGATGTGATTTCGCTATGGGACAAGTTCATTTATATACGTAACTATTTCTTAGAGGACTTCATTAATAGTTGACGTAGATGCACGGGACGAAGGAAACCTTGGATCAACCGAAATATAATTAATCTTACACCCTAAATAAAAAGATATAAAAAAAACCGTTTTAAGAAGGGGAACTATACATCCCCCAAAGCTGAACAGGCTAGTCAAGTCAAAGAAGCGAGAGATAAATATTTTTCGTACACCCTTTTAAACTTCATGAAACATGTTCCTGTAAAGTTTGGGAACTACCTTTCAGAAAGGGCTAAACCGGTCGATCAGATAAAGGTTAACAACGTCATAATCAATAACAAAAACAAATCGCCGAAGAATATAACCCATATTTTCAATCTGTGTTCTCAAATACAGATTTGTGCACTCCAGTATTTTAATTACAATTCTGAGTATTTTGTACTCATCATCTTAAATACATTTTTGACATTCCGCCATTTTCCGAGTTTTTCGAAAGGAAGTGGCGTGGGCGTGGCACGAACAAATGTGAACATTCTTTCGAGCAACCGAATCCTGTTGCTAGCTCCGATTAGCTACGGTGACTTTAACTGAGCTCGTGAAAATATCGCTTTTTTGCCAACTGTGACTCATCATTCAGCCCAAAGTTCGTACAATGAAGGTTCTCCCCTCGCCTTCCCAAAGGCGCCTTTTGTTTGTGTAAAGTTTCCCCCAAAAAAATCCTCAAACAAAAGGTGTGATTCTACGAAAGTAAAGATGCCACCCTGACCCTGAGGCGCAAGCAGACCGGGAAACGACCAACGAGAACAATGCAGACTTGAGTGTCAAGAAAATAACAAATAGAAGAAAATGAGAAGTGGACACACACAAAAAAGTAGACATTTTTGGTTTGCTTTTTGTATATTTGACCCTGCTAAGGCAAAACGTCGAGGTTTTTTTGTTGTTTTTTTTCTTTTCTTTGTGTTGTCAGTCCGGCACTTATTTCTTTCGCGAACACTGTCTGTAAGCGAACATTGATAAGCAGAGAACAGTACAGGAAACGAACTAGGAGCTGGATGACTCTCAAAATGCCAACAAAGTGTCCCCCGTCGTTGAGTGCTTTTCTGAACGCAACGTACTTGAAGAAGGTGAGACCACTGCCGTGGCTATTATATGGGTTCTTTTTGTTATTCATTTACTCATATCCGTGTCGCAAGTTCGTTTATAGTGAACTCCCTGTATAGGGAATATGGATTGTAGTTAAACGATGCGTCTAAGGTGCGCCGCAGGATGTGATATTCAGCGATGTCACTGTTGGCGAAGCGCTCTGACCCGTTTGTCACCCCCACACCTCGGTGCTTACCCAACACAAGGCCTGTGCACATGCCCATAGGCCTTGTGGGCATGAAGTGAGGCGCCAAAACAACGAGGACACGAGGAGAGAAGCAGACAGGAGCGCCTCGTCCTGTCTGCTTTTCTCCTCGTGTCCTCGTTGTTTTGGCGCCTCACTTCAAGCATGTACCAACTAGCCCAACTCGCCGTTCTTGTGGGCATGTTCGTGTCATCTTTTTTAATAGAGCGCAAGGTACAGTAATGAAAAAATACAAACAATTAGTGATGTGACGTTAAGTGCCGGATCTCCCCCGAAAGCAGTCGTCAGGGGATGCGAACTTGACCCACTTGGGCTTTTGTGCTGAGCTGGGCACTGTGCATGCTGCATTGTTCATGCAGGCCGGAGTGGTAACAAAAGAGCCCCTCTTTCCCCTCACCGGAGAACACGAACTCCTGCCGACCGCTGACGCCGCGCTGAGCCATTGGGCGCGTTCAGTAGCGCCTCCCTTGCCCCCGAACGGAGTGACTCGAGTCGGAGTCATCGGAGCGCCTACTGAACGGCAAAAAAAAAAACCGCGGCTCCAAACCTGCTTCTACGCAATTTCCGCTTCCTCCCCTGTGCCAGACGCGCCAGACGGTCTCCGAATAAACTGGAAGCAGACGATGGCGAGCACGATCGCTTTTATTTGACGCCGATATTGAAGAAGTCTTGACAAGGTCGTTGAAGAAAAAGCGAGTGACTGTACACATCAGCGCTGCTGTTCGAAGCAATGCAACGCGATCGAGCCCTTCGCTTGGCGGTGCAAAGGCAGTACAGTATACTGTTATAAAAACTGACAAAAACGTCGTCAGCACACGCAAAGTATAGAGCTCGGCGAATCTACGCCGCCAGTTGCGATACTTTTATACGGCCATACGTTTGTTCTGCCCTTCGTAACGAACTTCCTATAAAATGTATCCGTATACACACGGAAAGTTCGGCCGCGCTCGGCGATCAAGGTTTTGTCGGCCGAAGCGAGCGTCAGCCAACGTGCACCCCGATTTAGCTACGCAAACAAAACATCAATCGGGATCATGCTCTACGTGGGTGTCCCACCAGCTACCAAATTCGCGTTCATACCCTGCCTTGCTCTGTTCAGCGCGGAAACTCGGTGAATATCGACTATCGTCGATATTCACCAAGTTTCCGAGCAACGGCGATCAAGACACGGTGTCAAATGAACGTTCACGTTGTTTATTAGCATATTCAATTTAAACAAAATACGGTCCAATGCATTTTCCGAAAGAGCCTTACCTAAAAAAGAAATTCGAACGCGTTCTCCGTCCTACCTTGAGCACTTCTCATTAACAAAAGCGAGCAAACCGCACACCCGCGACAGAACCGAAGCAGCTTATTCCGCCATTTTTTTTTTTTTTTTTTTTTTCTCTTTTAGCGCCGGAAATCGTCACCAGTTAGGAAATGGCGTCATATTTAGCTCCTTTGACTCTACGTGCACCGTCTCCGGACTCGGTGCTTCGGAGCTTGACTCCGAAGCCCCGGAGTTACGTGCACCGGAAGTGACTTTTGGCCGTCCAGTGGAAGGAGTCAGTGACTCCTTGACTCCGGGGCCGCTACTGAACGCGCCCATTGTATTTGTTGTCCCCATCCATCTAGTTCTAAAGTTAACCGCTTGGGGCGCCACGGTCTGATCTCCTTCCCAATAGTTAAAGCGACCTCTTTCTTGTTGTACCAGAAATGTTTCGTAAATAGTGATATTGCCACGCGCGTTGCCCAGCGAGCGCATGGCCGAATGGTTACCGCGCTTGGCTCTCGCGCGGACGCTCTCGCGCGGAGGCTCCGGGTTCCATACCGGAAAGCCTACTTCTCTTTTATTTATTCCTTCAACATGACATTCTGGTAAGTTCGAGAATTTTGTCGTCTGGTCGAGTTACAAATGTTCTACGCGCCGAACTTTCTACGCCGAATGTTCCAGAAACCCACGCGCGTACAAAAGGTGCTCCGAGGGGCGGTCCAGAGTCAGTCTCGTCCCAGCGGTCGATCTTGCTGTTTCGCCGACATGGACGCCTGCGACGCTAGCCTTTCTCTATTTTGTTTTGGGAACAGGTTCGCCCCCTTACACGTTTAGTTTCTTTAGTTATTCGCCGCCTCATCATTTATCATTCGTGACAATATTTTGCTCTTTATAGTCGGACTGCATAAAATATCCCTACGATACTTTTTTTCCCCGTTTTGTGCTGTTGCGTGCTAATAAACCATTCTGGTAACCCATATTTGCGTAGCTGCATAATTGTCGTTGTCAATGACGTCGATACAAATTAAGCAATGCGGAAGTATCTTCAAAAGTAACTGAAATACATTTCTAAGTATTTGTACTCTACTCAAGATACTTTACAGTGAAAGTAACTTGAGTAGTATTTTAAATACTTTATGAAGCAGGTATTTAGTAACTTAACTTAAATATTTTTATCGAGTATTTTGTCCAACACTGCCTAAAACATCCGCCCGGTCCTGGTATTGAACCAGGGACCTCTCCATTTCCAGTGGAGCGCTCTACAAATTGAGCAATCAAGGAGTTAGACGTCAGTAGAGCAAACCGGTTTTATCAGCTGCCACCAGGCTAACACCAACAAGGGTGAATGGCTTGCATATTAAGGTTATGATTATAATGCAATTAAATGCAAAGGTGAAAGCGAGCTGGACAAGAATGACGAAAATATTCACTGGAGAAGAGGAACAAAGGGGACAAAGGATAAACACAAATCTCCAAACACAGCTAGGTCACTGGTGCGCAACCGAAAAAATCCGCCTGGTCCTGGTTTCGAACCAGGGACCTCTTCATTTCCAAGAATTTTTCGAAGTAATGACGAAAGTGTTTTGGATTATCTTGACTGCTGTTTCAGCGATTTCGTTGAAGACGATGTGATTTCGCTATGGGACAAGTTCATTTATATACGTAACTATTTCTTAGAGGACTTTATTAATAGTCGACGTAGATGCACAGAACGAAGGAAACCTTGGATCAACCGAAATATAATTAATCTTACACCCTAAATAAAAAGATATAAAAAAACGTTTTAAGAAAGGGAACTATACATCCCCTACAAGCTGAACAGGCTAGTCAAGTCAAAGAAGCGAGAGATAAATATTTTTCTTACACCCTTTTAAACTTCATGAAACATGTTCCTGTAAAACTTTGGAACTACCTTTTAGAAAGGGCTAAACCGGTCATCAGATAAAGGTTAACAACGTCATAATCAATGACAAAAACAAATCGCCGAAGAATTTAACCCATATTTTCAATCTGTGTTCTCAAATACAGATTTGTACACTCCAGTTGCCACCACTGAACGCAGATTTTATCTCCTTTGGTGGTGTCTTTGTTATGCCATTAAATCTGAATACAAATGGAGCAATGAGCGTGATAAGATTCCGAACGCCTTCCTCCGCAGATGTGCCGAATCTATTTCACGCTTTCTAAAAGTCACGTTTCGTGCTTCTTTTGGCTCATGCATGTGCTTCCGAATGACTGGCGGACAGCGCGTGTCGCTGTCCGCCAGCAATTTCGTCCAATTTCTTTCACAAGCAAAATCATGCAAACTTAGAGAACATATGGCTAGAGCCTAGTAGTTATATTCGAAATTTCTTGGAAGAGAGAAATTTGCTGACTTCTTTTCAACATGGTTTGCGGAGGGGGTACTCCACAATTACGCAACTAGTTACAACAGTTCATGACTTCGCTGCTACTCTAAACAAGTCTGAACTGGTCGATATATTTTTTTTTTTATTTTAGCAAGGCTTTTAATAAGGTCCATCGTGGTAAATTTATTCTTACACTTGAATGTTCTAGGCCACCACCAAAGATAATTAACTGAATAGGATGCTATTTCTTCAATCGTAGCAAGTTTTTTTAAGTTGAAGGCCATATTTCCGGTACCCTCGATGTTTCCTCTGGTGTTCCCCAGGGCAGTGCACTTGGTGCCCTCCTATTTCTGGTATACATAAATGATATTGTATCAACTGTGAGCACTAACGTTAATATGACGTTATTTACAGATGATTGTGTTTTGTTTAAAACCATATCCTCTGTCGATGACCAAAAAATGCTCAATTCTTCTCTTACTCTAGATGACGATTGGTGTAATGAGTGCGAAATGCAACTGAATTCCGCGAAGACTGTTCACTCAAGCATGACCTGGAAAATCAAACCTTCGAAATTCACATATCATGTAAATAATGTTACAGTAACCGAAGTGAATGAATACAAATATCTTGGAGTAACCCTAACAAGCGATCTACGATGGTCAAGGCACATCCAAAATATCAGTTCCTCAGCTTTGCGAAAATTAGGTTTCCAACGACGCAAGTTAACAAATGCTCCAGCCTCCGTTATACTCCAAGCGTACAACTCCTTGTAAGGACAAAAATAGAATATGCTAGTATAATCAAAGATCAGAACACGAAATAATATGCATCAAAACTTGAGATGGTCCAAAGGAGAGCAGTTCGTTTTATTTATGGAAAGTCCAAGAGGCTTGACTCCCCATCCTCCTTAAAGGGGTGCTCCACAGGTTTTTGAGCTACCTCAACTAACTATATTTTCTGACCTCCGGGGCTTTACCCTTTTCAGTATATTATTTAGCATCGCGAAATTCATAATAATTATTTGTGAAATCAGCAAATGAAAATGATGCAAAAACCAACATTCAAATATACCCGCACTTTTCAGTACCGTGACGTCAGTGGCAGGCAGGCTTGCCAGTCAAGCAAGCAGTCTAAAAAATAAAATATGCCAATCATATGTTTCGTACTGGAGCGCGGGTATACTGGAGCGAGCTTCCAACGCATTCATTTGACAACATGAAACTGCTTCGAATCAATTGAGAACAAATTCTATAGTCAAAAGAGTGAACCCCTGCCTTCCACTGACGTCACTTTGTCGTTGTTGCCAGTAGAGACTTTCAGTTTGAAAAACACGGTGAGGACCAAAACTGTAAATTAAATAACTTTGCGAAAAACAATATTTTGACCTAATATTTGGGATACTATTTTATCGATGTTTGTTGGTGAGTTTAGCAAAATTTCAAGCAAATTGGAGACATTTAATAGCGGAAAACAATATCATGTTCCTAGAACAGCATAGGAAGATTGCAAAGATAAAGTTCTTGTATCTTCTTTATCATGACAAGATGTGCGTCGACTCAAGTTCATATTTAACCTCATTATCTTCCCAAGCCACTAGGAACCACCATTAGCTTTTCTTCAACCAATATTTGTTCGAACCAACATTTTCAAGGTTTCATATTTTCCACGCACCAGATCAGATTGGAACGCCCTCCCTTACAGTATATTCATAGCCCCTAATTTTAATAAATCGCTTGATGATCATCCTTTTCAGGTATTCCCATATTGCCCTTGTGTCGTAAACCTCTTTGAACATACCTGTACAATTTTTTTTTTTTTTTTTGCCGTTGATCGTTATTTATGAAAGTGTTAATTACTAATTATTATGAAAGCCACGCGTAATAACGGTTTCAATGTATTCTGTAGTGCACACCTGCGTGGGCCCATCAAAAGGCCAGCAGCATGTAATAAATACAAAAACAAAAGGGCTCTTTACCAATACCAAGAGACATTTTCCGTGCCGACTTTATCCCGAATTTGAGCGAAGCTTGTAGGTTAGAAAAGCGAGGCCGAAATTCGTAATGCCATGCAGAAGCTGGGAATGTCAAAATAGCATAAAACCTATTTCTATGTATTTCGGGAGGCGAAGGAATGACGGCACGAACGACACGGAAACCCGGATGAGAAAAAACTGCCAACAGTCACCCGCCTATTTAGTTTATATACTCGATCACAGATGGCGCCACCATGCCGGGAAGACTGTCGTAGCCCTCGTTGCTACGCGTTTGAATTTTCGTTCGAGTTTTCGGAATGGGCGCATATGTCCTGAAACACACGGATATCCTGAGCAAAGGTAACGGCCAAAGCGTAAAGAAAAACGCTGGATAATGGCATGGTTTTTAGCGTATGTGCAAGCAGGCTGGCATGCAGTAGGTTTACCAAGAAAAGCTCGAGGAAAAAAAAAGTGGCTGCGGATGAACAACTACGTGTGTTGTGCACACGTAGTTTAGTACCCATTTCCCACACGTAACCAGAAACATACCAGAGACACAAAGAAACGCTCGCTTAGGCAACCACAATCAGAGGCGCAAAGCAGTGCACATATAGGCGAGGCCCAAAGGCACAAAGTGCAGGTTAGGAGTAAAGTGGAAGCACCGCCCACCCCTTCCCACGTCAGCAGATCGAACGCTGGAAGGGAAGCGACCTCCTCTCCAGCGTTCGCTCTGCTAAACTGGAAAGAGGTGGAAAGAGCTTCCACTTTAATCTCAACCCGACACCAACTATATTCGAATTCAACGTAAAAGCTTGAGCGAAATAACCGTAACTTTGTCAGCCTTGCTCAAAACCTGCTTCTCGGAATGCACCGAAGTAAGGCAGCATTTCAACGGCGGCCATCTTGAGTACGAGGGGTTTCTAGTCCGTGTTTATTGTTTTTTAATAAGTGTTAAAACAAGTAAGAGTTCAAGCTCGCACAGTAGACTCTTCGGCGTCGAACTGATATTTGAACCAGTGCAATCGAAAATAGCACACTCTTTCGTTCATACCGTTATGCCCGTGTCCCACTAGAGCGACAGACAGAAACAAACGACAGCGACAAGCCTCAAACCAGAGCCTTTCGCGATTTGAGAGGCTTTGCAGATTAAAGGAGGCTATGCTCAAACACGAGCATCATGCACGCGAGGGTATCTTTGGCAGGCTGGCAATCGCTCGTGCTTACTTCACGAGCACCGAACGACTAAACGCCTGCCAAAGATACCATCGCGAGCATGCTGCATGGGTTTGAGGTTTGTCGCTGTCTTTTGTTTCTGTCTGTCGCTCTAGTGGGACACGGGCATTAGGAAACTATGTATGATACAACCAACTTAATGTAACATCGACGTGTACATCTTAATACTTCGAGCTTTCTTGTCACTACACAAAATGTCTCATATCTTTTTTTTTTTTTTTTGAAGGGGGGGGGGGGGGGGGGCATGCATTTACGGTTTGTACGGACAGAGGAAACGTCAGGGTTGACTTCCCTTGGCCGTCGAGAACTCGAGTCCGTGTGCAATAAGGCGTATTTCGGCGCGGGCCGGCAAACAAATATGAACATTATAATTTATTTTTATTCTCGCTTAACGTGTTAGTACATTACGTTTTTGTTTTTTTTTAAACAAAAATTCCGTTCAATGGTCAAAGTTGTGGCATCTTCGCAAAAACCCTGTTTCGGTGTTGACTATATAGTCCTTGACAACTTAAGAAATTCTGGGCGTGGCCTATCATGTTCACGCGCGTGTCGCTTCGTTACTGGTCCCTCTTCGGTGTTCTTATCGGTTAGTGCTGCAATCTCATTGGCTGCGTAACCATAATGAGATGCTCGGGGCTGACCCCGCCCTGAGATCCTGAAGCTGTCAATCTCCATGATTTTCACGAACTGTCCCGGAGGCATATTTATAAACGGTAGGCGATACGCGGCATGGCAACGCCACTTGCGCCGCATTGGCTGCCACTCGAAGAGGACGCTGCGTTGTCACACATAGCAACGGGCGGTTGCTGCGCCGGCTGGCAGTGGGCGCGTTGCGCGTGCATCACTGGGGCGCGTTTTAACCTACCCCCTCCCCACTCCACCCCCGTTCACACCGCCTCGCGGCGACGTTGCGCGTGTACCACTGGGGCGCGTTTTGACCTCCCCCCCCGTTCACGCAGATTCGCGGCGACATTTCGCGTGTGTATCATTGGGGCGCGTGAATGGTCCGCAGCAGACTGTCGCCACGAAGTGACGTGAATGAGGGGGGGGGGGGGGGGGGGGGGCTTAAAACGCGCTCTAGTGGTAGACGAGCAATGCCCACTGCAGGCCGGCACAGAAACCGCCCGTTGGTATGATGTGTGACAACGCAGCGTCCTATTCGAGGAGCAGCCAATCCGGCGCGAGCGGCGTTGTCATGCCGCGTATCGCCTATCCGTTCACAAATACGTGTCCCGAGGATCTACAAGCAGTAAATAAATAATAACTAAAATAGGCAGCACGTGCGCATTGATTCATGCTGCCGCAACCAAATCGGAAAAGAAGAAAAAACTACATGACGTTAAAGAATGGCAGTGGCATATTGGAGGCACAACAATATGCCAAGCACAAGGGCAACAATAGCGCGATCACTTCGACAGATTCCGTGTGTTTATTTGTGTTTTTTAATTGCTCTGTGTACAAGTTTCTTCTTTTTTATTCCACTTATCCTTTCCCCAGAACAAAGTAGCGAGCCAACATTATCCAGCTCGGTTAAAGACTTCGTCTTTCTAATAAACCAATCTTCCTCAATTCGACAGCTGTCACGCTGTAAACAAAATATCAGCATCCATAACTTAGCTGCTGTGATTGAACTAGACGTGAAACGAAAACTTACAGTAGACATTTAAAAAACTAAATCTTAATCATCTTTGTGTCGGCGTTCTTCACGCTGGCACGCGTGTAGACGCTGGTATGGCCCGATACACCTGCCACCGTTATCCCTATACCGTAAGCACCTGCCACCATTGTTGGCGGTAATTCGAGGTAGCACAGCCTATCAGGATGACGATACTAGACGGAGTCCTGCTGTTGTGTGCGGTTCTCGCGACCCAAGGTGCAAGACAGGTTCCAGCGAAGCGAACAGTTATCCACTTCCCTGTCGCGGTGATCGAAGGTAAGCGACACAGTCGCGTCTTTACCTGAATAAAAAAAAAATAGTTAGGACTGTATAGAGAGCGAAGAAAGGCAAAATAGTCGTTCGTGCGTACAGTGCGTGAGGACCGTCTGCCTTTCAGGTGTGGCGACAATAATTTTGCAAAATTTAGCCGGTGCAGCTAGGCTTCCGGCCGGTACGATGCTCATCAAGATCGAAACGGTCAGGGGTGACGATTGAACCCGGAATCCCTGGCTTCTGCAGCGCGAGCGTTCGCTCCACGTGCTCCAAGCATGTGGTGCGCCAGATTCGTGGGCAACTTTTCTTGGTAATGCAGAAAAAAGGTACGGGCACGCGTATTCTGTCCAATTTTGAGCGCTGGTTAAAGCTGTGCGCGCGCACTTCACCTCTCTCGGAAAATAGAAAAAAAAGTTGCCCCCGAGTATTACATGCTCGGCCACCGATCTCTACTGACCTGTGGAAAATCTTTTCCCAAATTTTTTTTTAATATAAATTATGGTTCAGGGGTTTTGACGAACGCCCCATAATAACTCAAACCTTGCAGTGACCTATCGCGTTTTGTACTTGTGACTAGTTGAGCGGCACATGTTGCTTATTTCATTCTCCTAACCGCATCGAACGAAGCAGTAGTGCACAGCATTTGGGCGTCGCTGATTTAGCTCTGTGTTACTGAAACCACTCTATGTGAAGTGCAAGTCTTTCTTTTTAATATATGAGTGCCAGTTGTAATATATAAAATTTCAGAAAATTAAAATACTACACTTATTGGTAAAGCAGATTAAAATAAGATCGATGGTTGCTTCTCAGTTACATTAGTTAAATACTACATTATCATAAATCCATAAATCACGGCAAGCATTTATGAGCAGGTAGTATTATAATTTCCTACCGTCTATACGTAGCCTCAGGTATCAAGCTGAATTAAGAGATATGAAACGACAATGCTGTGTTATGTACTTCACCAAGCAGTTGTAATAATGTTACTTTACAAATTCGCCTGTGTGTGTTTGTTAGTGACACGCATGCCTTATAACATGTTTTGTATCGTAGCTAGTCTTTGCATTATTGCGAATCACTTTTCTCGCCAATTTATTAAAATAATTTACTTTCAATTGCATAGACTCACACAAAAGTTATCTCAATCTCAGGTATTTTGCTCTTTCTTTCTTTTCTTTATTATATGAAACAATAGAGATGTAGGCCGCCGTGAAGGCATGGCCAGTTACTCCATGTTCAGTTAATTGTTAAAAAAAAAGAGAGTTCGAACATCCCACATTACACCGTATACAGTCCCCCCCCCCCCCCTTTTTTCGCCCGCCTCCCCCAAGCGTTTTCCCGCAAACAAAAAACAGTTAACTATTTGATTACATTGAGTCCACTGGAAAAGTCACACGATCAGTCAGGCAAGTGCAGTCCTTCGCATGCCACATCCCTTATCACACCACCATTCCCACCGAGCATGTAATGTTATTCATTATCATTCACTTGAACAGATATATATAACATTATATATAGTGCATCCCATTTTTGTAATTATTTACAATATCAGTCTCTTCCGGGAATTGTCTGATCGCTGAAAATGCTCGTTCCTCCGAGCTATGGTTAGGCCACGGTCCTGATGTATATCGAGTTGAGAGAAAATGATCGGTTGTCAATAATGTTCAGTCGTACTTTCAGTCGTGATCGATTCTGGTCGAAGCGAGGGCAATCGATGAAACGTTGTTCATCTTACACTGGTAAAAGGATATTTGGGTCTACTTGATATAGTATAGAGTTTCTATTTCGATCATTAAACCATATATCCCATGATGTTGCTTTGGAGTGATTCTCTATCATAGATTTTATGTCGGTACTTGCATAAGGTATCACTCGCACACTGTCACAAGTCTGTACGTTCGCGACAAGCTTGTCCGCCTTTATATTTCCTTGGATGCCGCTATGGCCTGGGATCCATTGTAACCTTATTGCATGTCCAGAATTTAGGCAATCATTGGTAGCTTTTATGATTCTATAAACGAGTGATGAGTTTGGGCTTTGAGGGTTCATTGCATCGATAGCTTTAAGTGCTGCCTGAGAATTTGTACATAGAAGACACTTGTTTGAACCGCTTGTCTCTCTTATATGCTCTATGAAAGAGAAGATAGCGTGTAACTATGCCGTTGTTGATGACGTTCTGTGGGAGAGTCGGTATGAGTTTTGGACCGAAGTGTTGGTATGATATACGCTGATGTTGATCCCTTCTCTTTTGTGTATTCATCGGTGTATACATGTATGTGATCAGGATATGTTTCCTTCATATATGCAAGGGCACTTTGAACAATAATGAATGCAGTCGTCGTTTCTTTTGATTTGAAATCTGGTAGATTTTTTTTTTATTTCTTGAGTCTGGTATATCCAGGGTGGTTTGTTAGGTTCTTGAACCCACACCGGTAGTCGTGTAGTTAAAAGTTGATGTTACAAGCGCATAGCTGGTACAGGATTCGCTTAGAGTCAATAATGCGTCAGCAAGTGGGTGGTTAAAGTGCTGCGTCGATACTCGTAGGAATTGAAGTAGTAGTTCCCGTTCACGTAATGATGATACTGGTTATTGCTTGGCTTCTGCTAATACAAGGATTCCCGACGTCGAACGCGGTACGCCTAGACAATCTCGCAAACTTCGAGCCAGCGTGAAATGTAGTCTATTCTCTTGTGTTGTTGATAAACCAGATAGTGCTGTGATTGAGTGAGTAATTGTTTGCCGTACCAGAGCTCAGTGTAAAACTTTCTAGGACTCCGTTCAGCCTCCCCAGTTTGGCCCACACTTTAAAAAATGCCTGAGCGTCTACTTACCCGCAATACACTCGAAGAGCCATTCTCTGCGATCTAGAAAATAGCTCAGCGAATGATGAGGCGAAACATCCGTTGAGACCTAAAAATTAAGATTGCGCTGCGGCATTACGCAATGCAAGGCGTCATGCTTGCATTGCGTAATGCTACAGCGCAGACTTAATTTTGAGGTCCAAACAGATGTTACGCCTCATCATTCGTTGAGCTGATTTAGTAGATCGCAGAGATTGGCTCTTTGAGTGTTTTGTGGTAAATAGGAGGGCGCTGGCATTTTTTAGGGTGCAGCAAAATACCGAATGATGTTTATTCTACTTATTTTTTCTACCAACATGTCCACATGCTTGACCCATGTAAGACATTGATCCATGATTACTCCCAGAAATCGGTGGAGTTTTACGCGTTCGAGTATCTGACCCTTCATTGATAGTTGAAGTCCTTTAAGGTGTTTCCTGTTGAAAGGAAGCACAACCGATTTTGTAGGGGCTATGACCATACCTCGTTCATTTAAGTATTGCTCAACGATGTTGAGTCCAGTTTGAAGTTGTCTTTGTAATGTTCCGACACAACTATCTGAAACCCAGATACAAATATCATCTGCATATATTCTGACGCCAATCGGTGATGGAAGACGACTTGGTAGTTCAGACATGACTAAACTAAATAATGTTGGACTGAGAACACTTCCCTGCGGAACGCCATGTTTCTGAACGTGTCTTCTGATCTCTCCGTTCGTTGTCTGCATAAACATAGCCCTATATGTAATGAAATTCTTGATCCATCGTAAAACACGGCCTCTAACTCCAAGCTTTAAAAGACTGCATACCGTGTACGTGACTAACACTGCCATATGCTCGCTTGATACCTTAGAATATACGGCAACTGTAACTTTCCCAAGCTTACGTTCGTGTTCCACCGAAGTGAGGAAGTCTAGAATGCAGTTCAGTGTGCAACGTTTTGAACGAAACCCGGCTAATCCATCTGGAAGGCTTTTGGTTGTTTCAAGCCACCATTGTAAGCATTGATTCTTCTTTTTTTTCAAAAAGCTTCCCAACGCAGCTATTGAGGGTGACTAGCCGGTACGAAGCTATTTCCATCGGGGTCTTTCCTGGTATCAGGAGAGTCGTGACTCTGGCTGTCCTCCATTGTTCAGGCACAGCTTCGCCAATCCAGTTAGAGTTAAACATTTTAAGAATATTTCTAGTGGCAGTCGGACCGAGATTCACCAGTATTTCCTATGTTATCAAGTCGGGACCGGGTGACTTCCAATGCGCCTTACAATGTGCGAGCACATTGTAAGGCGCATTTCGTTTCCCGAATTAGTAAAGTGCGGTCCATTTGTGTATCGGGGGCATGTAATTCGTAGTCAATGGCTTTTTGGGCTATGACACACGACGCGTGAAACCTTAAGGTCTGAGCTACGTTGCTCGAGTTTACCAGTAATTCACAAAACTGGTCTGCGGGTACCAATTCTGATACCCCTCTTGACAACGCTATTGCGCGGAGAGGGTACCTCTGTATTACTGGTGAACGGAGTGCTTTGACTATGTTCCATTGCCTTGTGAGATCTCTCACAGCTACCATATTGGCACAGAGTTGTCGCCATCGATGCTTGGATAGCTGTTTCAGCTTGCGGCGGATAAGGTCGTCTACGTGCTGAGCTTTTTGATATTCGTCTATCATCCAAGACCTTCGATATTTTCTTTCTGATCTACGGCGTATCACCCTAAGTTTCTCGTATGATGCATCCATTCCCGCATACCCTTCGGGGGCAGACACTGGTCGTGTTACAGGATCCAAATTTGCCTTCGCAATCGAAGTAAACTCTTCTAACGTATCAGTATTTTTGTTGCATTGTATTCAGTCGCCGGAAGCTATACGCCAGTTCGTGATATTGATCTTCCCTTGTTTCCGTCCTGAAGACATCGCTTTTGAACACTGTACAAGAATGGGAAGGTGGTCACTCTCGTGCATTTCAAAGTCTATGTGCCAGACCATATCAGAAAAAGTATTTTGTGAGGAAAATGTTAGGTCCGGAACGCTCGAATAACTGTATCCTCAAGTGAAGGTTTGTGTATTTTACCGCGCTCGTCACATTGCATACCGCCCCATAGTGTAATATGTGCGTTAAAATCAGCACACAAAACGAACGGACTATTAACATGATCTAAGATGGACGTGATATCTTTTTCGGTAATAGATCTGGCTGGTTCGGTAGAAATGCTAATTACGCTCAATACTTTCTCACCAAACCTGACTTTGCAAGCAACAAACTCTGGCCCTTCAGATGAAAAGATGCATAAAAAGGTCGAATCGTATTGTTTGTTCACACAAATCAATGCTCGACTTGGACTACGTGGACGTTTTGAGCTGTATGAGAAAGCCAGCGAGTCTGAATTGGTCATCCGTGTGTCCTTCAAAGTTTGCAATAACAGGAAACGTAACTTCAACGACGAGCTTCCGGAAGTCGACCATTTTTGTACGAAGAGAATTGGCGTTCCGTTGAAATATTGTCGTACGGCAATATTCTTCAGTGATTTACATCAATCTATTCGAAACCAGTAAAAGAGGCTCCATAGCTAGAAGCGTTTTTACCTCGGAGCTGTTCAGGGCATCGGAAAGTGATTTGATGACTGCTTTGACTGCCAGAAAGATCAGTTGGAGAAGCAATTGTTGATCTATCTGTTGGTGTGGTGGGGTGGCCGGTGTGCCTGTAACGGTTACCCTGACTGTTAAGATGTTCTCCGTGAAATAGGTGCAGAGGTCATTAGATCACGTTGAGCTTTCACACTTGTGGTACTTGCCTGTTTCTTCGAAGGTCGTTGTAAAACATGTGAGTACGTCTGTTCTTTTCTAGGC
The DNA here is from genome assembly GCA_013358835.2 of Ixodes persulcatus. Taxonomy (NCBI): domain Eukaryota; kingdom Metazoa; phylum Arthropoda; class Arachnida; order Ixodida; family Ixodidae; genus Ixodes; species Ixodes persulcatus. Next base: position 622,279 of record JABSTQ010009150.1, read on the forward strand.
ATTGATATTTCTCTTTGACTTCGTGTCTCAGGCTCTTGTACCGTCTCTGGATTCAGAGGTGGCGATCTACGATTGGGGGCGGGACCGTTCAGAATTTCCTGTTTCCTCAGCACGGTGGCAGATTTCTTGCTGGAGCAGCCGGCATATATGTCGCCCCGTATGAGAACATCTGCAGTTCGCGCAGTTTGGTTCAGACCGATAGTTTCAGTCCTTGTGGAGATATGGACCGGCACAGATTTTGCAACGTCTAGCGCGGCAGTTTTGTGCGATATGTCCAAACCGTTGGCATTGGTAGCATTGAATTGGGGCGCCAAAGTATTCCTCCACGGGTGGCTCGGGAGACCTAAATACACACGATTTGGCATCGGGCGGTCTTGTATAAAACGAAGAATCAAGCTGTCCTTGGGGTGAGGCGTTGAATTGCCGTCCTCTTGCCTATTGTATGCGACCTGCCTTTGGACATACGTAACAGTTGCATCATGTAAGTACTCCAGAAGATTGTTGTCTGTGTACATGTAGTAGAACTCATTTGATTTTGCCCATGTTCTTCGAATATGACTTCGGTGTGGATGACTTTATTTCGAACCCCATGAGAGAAGTAGTCGCTATCAATTAGCTGCAGGTTGTGAAGCGACACTCACTGCGAGAATTCCATCTCTAATGATTTTGTGGGACATAATTTTTTTTTGTGCGATCCCAAGCATTTCATTTGCCAGTGAATTTGGATTTACTTTCCAGAACGAGAACTCTTTGGAGGTCGTATAAAATGTAATTGGTATTCTTGCCGACCTGCTCTTCACGTAAGTCCCCTGGAGGAATCCGGCGTAGTCAGGTTCAATAATGTCTTCATTCAGTTCGTACGTGTAAGTAGTACCTCCGGATGAAGGGTCGTTCGTTGGTGTCTTAATGAGTTTGTGTGATATTGTTACCCGTGGTCTTTTGGTTGGAATGTCTTGAGCCTCGGCGTTGTTTGCAATGACTGTTGTTTGTCTGCTTTCAATTAAGGTTCCAGGTCCTTTTAAACAGATACAGTCGCCTTACTCTTCCGGGAGGAGTTGAAATAGGTTCGAAGTTGGCACATCGTCGGTTGATGTGCGCTTCTTGGAGCTCAGATTTGCGGTTGGGGGTAAGGCGGAGTACTCCAGAAGGTATTGTTTGCAACGATGCATGCGATTCTGTGTCTTTTTAATATTATCCATTTCACGAAAACCGAGAAGTAGACAAAACCACGAACGTACCGTTCAACAGCTTCGTCGTCGTCCAATCGGTATTTTCGCCTTTTCCTTGTCAATCTTCTGCCAACCATATCGCGAAAATATACTATATATTCGATGCAAAGGCATGACGTGACCGAAGAGTAATTATGTTTTCCTTAAATCGTTCCAAGGACAACCTGAAAACAGAAAAAGCATCCTACCCTTTGTTTCGCAGGTAGGTGCATCACCCATAAGTTGCAGATGAAGAACAACGAAGAGAGATTCGATTTCGACGACAGGTTATGCCGAATGTACCTCTGCAACGCCACCTCCGGACACATAACCAGGGTCAGGTAAGCTTACCTTCGTAAGCATCACTTCTCCCCGTGTGTGTTGAAACATGGTGACGCTTTTGTAAGAACATTCCCAAAATACTTTCGATTATGAGCTACAGTTACACAACTGAAGGAAAGATGCGTTGAAATAAAATGAAGAGGCGTTTTATTAGCTTGTCGGTCATCAAGAAAAGAGGGTGGTTAACCTTACCACAGTTTAGTTTACTGTCGGGCATTTCATGTTTTTTCTCTGTGCCATAAAATTTCCACTTTTTGTTTTATCAAAATTTTTAATAAAATGTGTTTTATCAGGCGAACTACACGAAACAAAAGCGTCATAAAGAAGTGTCAAGAAGCAGCGTCATGGAGGAGCGTCATGGAGGACCGTCACGTCAAAGTCCTTGCTAAATTCAGCGTGGGCATTAATGTCACGTGACATCAATTTCCTTACTCAACTTAGAGCAAATGTGTCATGTGAGCTCAGGTTACGTGACCTTAAGACGTGATACCAATTTACCGCAAAATTTAGAGGGCGTAACCAATGTCACGTGACGTCAATTTTTGCGAGGTGGTTCTATGATATGGTAGTCTGTGTTGATGAAGTTCTGTGCTTCCCGGTTCTGGTTAGCATGATCAAGCTTCAATGTTTTTTAATAAACCATGCAGACAGATTTCGTTTTTTTCAGGTGTGTCGTGCCCTCCGGACTCCCGAGGACGTGTGTATCAAAACGAAACGAGGGAAATTATCCAAAGTGCTGCCCGGTGATCACGTGTCCTTAAAATAAATTAATTCTAACCCCTCCATTAGGATTCCCTGTAAGGAAGAATGGTGAAGACGATGCCATGAAGTGGGACGACGGACGCAATTCCAGAATTAATGAAAGAAACGCCACACCTATGCTTAAACACTTCCCCCGGGGAAAAGCAATACAAACTATGTATAGTAATTATGTACTGTCATGAAAGAAAAAAGATAAAATAGTTTAGTATACATACGTATATGAAGATACTCTTAATGCACCTTTAGTGCGTATTTGTACTTAAAGACGTGCGGACCGCGCGTTGGCCCAGTTTGGCGATTAAGGTGTGCATACTAAAAATATACGCTTAATGTGCTCTCAGTAATCTACAGGTATACCCTTTAAGTATATTTGCAAAATGGTTTCTAAAAGTACAAAAGAAGTGTACTTTTAATGTATCCATTTTTACCAAAAGTTGCATTGCTATTTTTTTGCACCATTGTTGAGTGTTCGGCCTTTCGTACCACTAATTTCTTTATTACAACTGATTACTACAAATTGATGTACTTCAATGACATTTCAGCCAAATTATAGACTTAAAAATTACATTCGCGACGTAGGTGAGCTGAACCAAATGCACTTCTCGCATCGGGTAACCATCGTGCCCATCGTGGGTGTTAAATAAGCACATCTTTCATCGAAACAAAAAAAAAAAAGTTATAGAAACCAAACAACTATTAACAGAAAACCTGACATTACAAACTTGCGTCCTGGCCAAGAAGACCCTTGAAATTACCAGTCTCGTCAGCAAAGTCAGCAACACAATAACAGCAATAACGAACAATAGAGTAGCGGCAAATGCAAACAGAATAACAGCGAGAGTCCAAATCCGCTCCGAACGCAGTTCAACAATATGCGCCTCATTAGACCACCTTGTGACACTCACCTGCGTTCTCTTGCAGCTTTTTTTTATTCATGTGTTTTCGTTTTCGGGAAGAAAACCGCTGAGCTTGTGCAGGTTAAGTCGTCACAACACCCTTTATTCGAAGCAACTCCTGCTCAGCCGGTTAGCGTCGTTCATAAAGAAAGTACAACCACAATCAGCGTAATCCAAATCCACGAACTTCTGCGGCTAGTTAAGTAAACGCTCGCTCTGGAAAAAAAACCACTTCCTCCGCAACTTTGATACTGACCGTACACGACTAACTTCTTGCGAAACATTTACATCTCCGGCGGTAGTTCGCCACGCGGTGGCATTCAGTGCAGAGCTGACCCACAAGGTTTTCGAGCTTTGGCGCAAACTGCACCTTCATGATACATCTGAGCGTCTTGTGTGCTGCGGCAACCTTGCTTCTCATTGCTGAAGCCAAGACATCGACAGTGCTTCACAGGATCAACTTCGTCAATGGCAAGCTTTCCTATTTGATTGTGGTGCAAAATCAACTCCAGCAAAACAAAATATCGTTTACGTTTTTTCTGCTGAATGCGAAGAGAGCTAATCGCGGCAGATAAAAGAGAGATCCCAGCAAAACCCGAAGCTCGTAATACAATTAGATACGAAAGATGCGATGTGCGCAGAGACGAGGAGGCAAGTGAAACGTATTTATCATTGTACCTGCGACCGTCACATGTATTGGCCTAATTGTATTCTGAGCTGTGTCATTTGCTAGGATCCTGTTACTGTTTGCTGTGATTCGTTGTCTCGCGTGTTCAGCAGGAAAGGGAACTCAAATACCTTTTTCTGTGCTCTCTTTCACCTCAAGATATGTAGTGAAAAAAGTCCGGCTTCTCGCGGAGTATTACTAATTTCCCCCTTTACGTAGAGGATTAGGATATGTGTAGGTGCATTTCAGACTAGATATATGTAACCTTATCAGTAAGTACACTTTTCAAACGCCAAAAGCAACGCTCCTTCCTTCGACAACCAAACCTTGTTAGAACTACTTCGGGAGGTGTAGGAACAATGTGCCAAACTTTTTTTTTTTTTTTTTTTTGAGGTGACAATTAGTATTATGGGCTCTCTCTTACGTCGCTTTGTCAGCAGGACTTCTAAAATGCGTCCGTGGAAAAACTCAAAAAATATATATATTATAATTTGCGCGCGCGTATAGCTTTCCGCATCAGCTTTTGTCCGCCATTTTCAGACCGATAATTAAAAAAAGCCTGAAACATCTCCTGCGACATTACAGGAAAATGCGAAACTAATCTCGGAACGAAAAGGGAAGGAGAAGATTTTTACGATGACGTCACCTGCGTGAAGTACACCTGCAGTGCCAAGACGCGATCCATCAAGATCCAGGAGTAAGAGAAGTTCTATCCTTCCAACCTATAAATGGACACTGACAGGGTATTTTTGCTTGCCAAGGTTTTTTATTTGTACATGACATATGAGAGCCCAACTACCCAGAACACAATTTCCGGCTCGAAATTCGTTTTCTTATCGAGAACTGGCCAGTTTGAGTCATGCTCACCTTCTCCGTGGTTAGGAGCCGTTTTCTATGGTTTAGACACAAACACCAAATATAATCAAAGTCGTAGGTCATCGAGGGCACACACTCAATATTAAAATTATAAAAAATATGAAACCCATTTTTTTGGCTCCTAAAAAGGCTCAAATACGTTGATTGAAGAAGGAAAAAAAAGTTGCACAGCCAAGTGACTTCCGGTATCTCTCTCCTCCTCTATATTTCTTCTTCCTCCCCAGTTCAGTTTCGATTTCGCTTTTTAACAGTGGCGTTTTTTTACGTTATTAGAAATATACGCGACGCTGTAGCAAAATATTGATTAGGTAGTCCTCTTACACCATAATGAATCGCCTGGCAAAAATAAAACAAAAGTTTTGGGTGGTGTCAGTGTCCCTTTAAAGCGGCAGCGCAACGATTTTACTACTTTGAGCTTATAGCGCTTAGAATCAGTTCCTGAATTTTATAGCCTATAAAACTCTCGTTAGCTTTTCCATCCATGTAATGGCAGTTGCAAGGGAAAATATATTTAAAAAAAAGAAAAAGAAACGAGGAGCATTTCTTCTTCTAACTCGCAGTCAAAACCGGAGGCCACGTGGTCTGGTGTCAACTATATGCCGCCAGTGTTCACCCTAGCCCCGCGCTGCAGGGATGACAAAACACAGGCGTACTTGCTGAGTTCCAAATATTCTAGAATATTGCAACTAGAATATTGCAAATATTCTAGTCATTGCAGCGATTGGGCACAAAGCACTACCCGAGTGCTTGTCGAGGCATTGGCAGCCACGAGTTCACGCCGAGTGTTTACAGAGTGCTCGTGTCGAGCTGCATTTAAATATCGTCCCCATAAGGGAAATCCCCGTGACAGTGACAACAACGTGATCCCCATTACTACCTCATCATGTTTTGGGAAGGAAATGCTAAAGAAAAACATTGCGCTTTCCTCCTTGAGATTACTCTACTACGAAGACGTTTTCTGGTCGTCAGGGACGTTGCGCGCGAGCGTGCTTCGGTTTCGCTCGTGCAAGGAAGCTTATGGAAAGTGAGAAACATTCTAGCGCATTATCGTTGCAGCGCCCTTTTATGCAACCTATTTTTCCGTGTACAAATTAAATTAGGATCTTGGAGAGGAAAGCGATTGAAAAGGACAGGTTCCAAACATCCAATCAAATTATCTGCGTTAACTAGTACCTCCCGTGTAAAAAGAGGTACGAGCGCAGACACCAATTATGCTACCACTAAACTTGCTGAGAGTATGTGCTTAGGGGGACTCAAGCAACCACCATTAAGGAGGGTGAAATCTTTCTTCTCTATCGCTGCACTTCTGCTATTCTTTACACATCGGGTTTTGCTTCTATGCGAATCAGTGACTAAATCTACGTTAATATTCACAACAAAATAGAGATAAACGGCTTTTTTTTTTTTTAATCTTACCCGGAGACAAATAAAACTTGTGAAACGCTGAATCGAGTAAACACCTCAATCCAGGTAATGTCCCGTAATATGGAGCCCACTAATATGAATAGCCCGCTATTTACACACACCTTTTGGGGAAAAACTGGGTGATTTAATGAATTTTTGTTACGTTATTATGATATTATGTACGCTTTTTAGGGGAACGGAGGCGACCGTATGGACGATAGGTGAATGTATAAAGGACCTTCATCGTTTTCGTGTTTTTTTTTTTTTCAAGTTTAGACTGTTTGGGGGGTTTGCCTGTCTTTGGAAACAATAAAGAACAATCAGGGATCATAAAAAATTTCGGGTCTATGAACTGATTTAGAGAAGCTGCTACGCCATATTAATTAGCATGAAACATACAAAAATCAAGCCAGCTTATAAATAGCAGTACCGCGGTACAAGCAATCCGAGTAACTTTCGTCTGCTCCAGGTTTTTTCACAGTTGTAACAAAATCTGTTTACTTTGTGTATCTGTCTGCGTTTTTTTCATTTTTTTTATTGCGATAGCATTACTAAGATACTACTTAATATTTCCAGCTATATGGGTATTTTGTTTCATGACCGCGGAAACAGCTTCCCCGCTAAATTTAGCGAAAAAATTGACGTCACGACCTATGCACAAATTCAAGTTCATGGCTAAATTTAGCGGGAAAATTGATTTACGTACCAATTCAAGTAGCAGAAGAAAAAAAAAAAAACGAGCGAAACAAACAATAGGCTAGCACCGCATGATCAGTAATGGCAGCTTCAACGCTCCCGCTGATAAAGCTCAACAAGCAGAGCGACATAGGGCCTGCGAGACCCGCTGAAAAATAAAATAAATGTGCTTCTGTTCGAGGGTCGTCAAGGCCGAAGATTAGCCCGTGTGTGCAACGATAAATACTATCGTATAGATAGAAAATTACCACTGTGGTTTCTATACTATTTTTTATTTATTTATTTTTTACACTTTTTGATCGCAGATGTTCCAAGTTTGTGGTGTCTGTTCACGGAGGCAAATGTCGCGTCAAGCCTGGCCATCCCGGACGATTCCCAGCGTGTTGCGATCGACCAGTCTGCGAGCACTCCGGCTAAGCGCAAAAAAAAAAGCCCCAAAAAACTATAGTTACTGTCAGGTTAAAGATCGCAGGGCGGGGTGTGCCCAAAGGATGTTATGAATCGATTGATTGATTTTATTATCGCTCCACAGCAAAGACGCCGAAGATCGAATTGGAAAGAAAGAAACGTTAACTTAATCAGCCAAGCCCTGAGTTTTTAATGCTGTCATTGGCTATTAACCAGGTTTCCCAGATAAAGACAAAACCGAAAAATAATAAGCGCACACTAAAAACCCTGAAAACTTAGCATCCATTTTTTGCCGCCTTTGCGCTGGTTTAGTTTAGAAGCCGACGGGGCCTGGATCCTGACTTTGTTCAAATCTTCTTCAAGAAGCAATTCTACCTTCACATTAGAAGCAAAGTTATCACTCAGATATACACGCATTCATTTTATTTTTTATTTATTTGTAAATCGTGCTTTTTCTTTTATTATTATTATTTCGCGTGCACGAAAACAACAGCTTGTCTTTTTTTTTTTTTTTTTTTTGCTATGTTTTAAATTTGTTAAATACATTCTACTGAACACGTACCTTGTGATTTCTGTGCTCGGGCTTCATTAAGTGGCCCACAAAACAACATGTTTGTGGTCGAGAATCACGGCAATAGGTTGATCGATCTGGAACCTCAGACTAGATAACTGATACTGTTACAAATCACTTAGAGCTTGAAGTAAATGAAGCTAGCATGGAACTCATAAGCGCGTCTTGTTTACTGATTTACTGACTAAATAAGCAAAATTGACAACCTGACTTGAAAAAACCTGCATCCCCCCTCACAAAAAAAAAAACCTTGTTGACGGTTTTACCGGGTGAACACGTAAACAAAGCGGAACATCTTTTTTGCGCCAGAGTTGAGCAGCAAATTTAGTTTTCACCTTCCCTCCTAATGAGAACAATAAATGAGAGAAGAATATAAAAAATAGGACGGGTTCATTTCATGACCTTTAATGTTAACATGTGGAGAGGCGCTCATTCAGGGGCGGATTTAGGGGGGGGGGGGGGGGGGGGGGGGGCGACCGCCCCCCCTGAGCTCCCCAAGGTCAACTTTTTTTTAAATAAAATCATTGATATACACCAGCCAGAAGTTTAGTTTTTGGCGACATAGCAAATATTTGGTCAACAAAATAGACCTGGGCAACGTTTGGACCGTGTCATATCTCAGCAGACTCCCGACTCCCCCCCCCCCCCCCCCCGCCGAAGGCCTACCGCCCCCCCCCCCCCCCCCCAGGCCTGACCCATAAATCCGCCCCTGCGCTCATTACAGGCACTTCAAAGTTTATCTTTTTACTTTTCTACATCCTATTCTAGTAACTTTTCAGCAGGAGACTTCGTGAAGCCCATCTTGTTTCCCCCTGAAAACGTATGAAAATAGGTCGAAAAATGAGGTGTTGAAACTACAAAATGCTGTCAACATTTGTGCCTGATTCACATGGAGCGATGTTACTTGCGGTCTCGCAGTTAAGGCGTCGCTCGTGCGCCAATAAAAGCACAGTGGAAGCTGCGGTGCTCGCCATCCCAATTGCGACATCGCAAGCAAAATCACACCATGCGAACAAAACTTTTGGGCTATAGTGTTAGTAGAGAATAAAAGACGTAGCAGTTATTTCTGTCTTCGGATTTCTGAAATTATGCTGCCCTGCTATAGAGTGCCTGGCCCTACACGAAACTGAAGTAATCTCACGCACAAAACAGATCCAATCTTTTGCTTTTCTACAACACTGCACAAGAAGACAATTTTCTTCTTGCGCCCATAGTCGAGACCAAGTCACGTTTTGCTGAAGCAACATGCGCAACAGCAAGATCACGTGAATCTAAGGTAAAGCCTGATTGGCTCAACCTGAGCGTAACCTCCTCTTTTCTGTCAGCTCACGCTGCAGTCTCTATACATTTCATTTTCAATCAGAGTGAAGTTTCTCCTCAGCGTGTATACGCATTACATCATCAGCTTGAAGAGACGCCAACCCAAGTACAATATACGCAGACACGGATAAATCTTCTAGAGCTTAACAACTGTCATCATGTAGAGAGAAGCTAGACCGCGTAACTCACGCCGCTCAAAGCAGAAAATTAATGTTTATTTATTTTCGTGCGAGGTGATGTCTGGGATAAGGTTTACGAACACCTTTCACGTCATTTTTTTGTTGTTGATGCCGCTGATTGCACGAAGAACCTTCCGATTTCGAGCGTCGCGCCGCGGCTAGAACGTGAAACGAAGGCAACGGCGCGCAGAAAACCGAAGGAAATGGAAACCCACTCACGAAACACGTCAAGCCTTTCACGAAAGCAGAGTTAAGTATGAGGCTGCAAATGCGATCCGAGGGGCAAAAGCACGATGCAGGCCGAAACAAACCTGCCTGTCGCACCTGTGTCAACGGTGAACCTGGAACAGGAGAGCTGATAGTGAAGCAGAAGCCAGGGCATTCAACGGTTATTCTTCTCGTGACCAGGTTATTCGCTGATAGTCAACAGAAGAAAAGAGAAATATCCAGGCGCAACACCAAGAATAGATTGGTCTGGTCAGAGCAATGTTTCCACTGCGTTGTCAAGTCGAAGGTGGGCGAAGTACTAGATGATCGAGTCGACCTTATGGTAAGTAAGGTACCACGAGAAAAAGCTTTCTTCCACTACATAGTGCCGGAACAATCTCTTCGTTACGAAAGTCAGTCCTTGCAAGCAGGCGTCCGGGAAAAAAACAGTCTTAATCCGCAGGCTCAAGATGGAACACTGCGAACGCACGCAGTCGCGTGAATCCTATGATGGCGTCTTGTGACACGGTTCATTCCCGACTCTGATTGGTGCAACCGGTTTTAGATCGAATAGACCTGCCCGGTGATTGGTTCATCTTCTCGAGGAACGAAGCGACGTAAGGGATTAGCGAAACAAGGTCGGCTCCGCAATCCCGTGGCCTGTCCACCCGGTCCACGTCATGGCCAAGCGGACTGCACTTAGTGAAGCACAGGCACCAAGAACTGCATTCGTCGATCATCCTTTAGATAATCAGGCTGTCTAAGAAGGACTAAAATAAATAAATAACCAAAACACGTCGCACGATGCCATAAACGTCTTGATCCTCCGATGGGTCCCCTCACCCTCTCAATCCTGCCGCCGTCCCTTTCACCAGGTCCGGCTTTTCGTCTCTTCTTTCACCCTCTTTGCCTTCCCTCCTTTCACTCTCTTCCTCTCTAGGGCCTTTTTAATCGCGCGCAAGCGCGTAGTCACGATCCCGGGAATAATTGGAGTTCATTACTCGCGAAGGTGTCGGCGGTTTGAGACGACGATGGACCAGCTCCGAGCGCTCCCGGTGGCGGTGGCGGCGATGGTGCTCTGCTGCGAGCTCTGGGCCGTCCAGCCAGCTCAGGGCTTTAGTCCTCAGGGAGTCATGAAGGTCCGCGTGCTGAATGGTGAGTCTAGCTTCTTTGCATTCTTTCGTCCCTATACCAGCTGCAATGGTGGAGAGGCCCGACTTAGTGGTGATGCGAATTTCGCTGACTTTCTGCTGTCAAACCGCTCGCACATCATACAAAAGACACGGTGTTGCTCACTGCGGACATGGTGACAAAAATATTTGCAAACACGCCTCACGCGCGTTCGGAGCACATTTGCTTCATACGTACGTATGCTTCAGACATGGCTACAGACAAGTTTTGTATGACCAACGTCACAGGACCGCCATACAAGAAAAGAAAACACGTCTCAGACGTTGTCTTCAGACTGTCTTTGGCATGGTGTACTAGCAGTGTGACCACGGCTTATAAGAAATTGTGTCTTGTGTACGTTTCGACTGCTGAAAGCTATACGGAGAGCAAGTAATCTGCTTCTTGCTCAGGGGTTGCGGTGACGTCAGAACGACGCCGAGTTCTGACTGGCTTTGAATGGAAGGATAGTGGGCAGACCTCAACGCTAGATGCCTTGAGGTCTACCCCCTATTTTTTCAATGAGCCAATAAGAGTGTGGTGTTCTGAGATCGTCGCAACCCCCGTGCAAGAAGCAGACGAACTTGCGCTCCGCATAGTCAGCCCCAATGGACGTTGGGTGTCCCTTCTGTAGATTATAAAGTTAGCCGGTGCATGAGGACTTTGGCCTGGGGCTGTTCACGTGCATCAAGCAGAATGACACACGTTTGCACGCCCAACACCTTCTATATTGGTATGCACCTCAAAAAACGCAGTAAACTTCGGCTTTTCGCGGAATGTTACTCATTTCCCCTTTCGTGTGTTGAATTAAGATATATGTTGGTGCACCTTAGATTAGCTTTATGTTAGTCCATCAAGACGCACACGTTTCAAATGCCAAAAGCATCGTTTATTTCTCTGAGAAACGTTGACGTTTGGGCTAGTTGGAACTTTACGGTTAAAAACTAAAAAAAGTGCGAAGACTCAAGCAAGCATGTCAGCGTAGACGGACAACAGCGCTGTCGTTCGTCTACACCTTCTCGTTCTTGTCCGTGTCTTTGCGCTGCTCTTAATTTTTATCCTTTGACAACCAAATCTTGGAAGAACTACTTCCCGCAGCGCATTAATAATGCGCAATTTTTTTTAATGTGACAACGATTGAGATAACAAAGCGATAGTACTGAATTTGCTGCGTCACTATAGAAGGCCCACGCAGGGCGCAGATTGGACACGACTTCCGCGTCAGCGTTCGGCTGGAGCTCGTGTTCTCGCTGATTGGACACGAGTTCATGCCGAACCCTGACGCAGCACTCATGTCCAATCGGTGCCCTACGTCACTGTGGGCCTTCTTGACTGACGCAGCGAATTCCGCACTACAGCTTTGTTATCTGGGAGGCGTTGGTATGCCGTATGCAATGCTCACCCAGACTGAAACTGGCAGGTGTGGTGATTGAACCCTGGATGCCCTAAAGTCACTGGATCCTGGGAAAGCAGCACCATTGTCTTCCCTGCCTGCTAGCCGGACACAAACAGATACTATCATACAGACGATCAAAACCTCGCCGGACGACCGGCTAATCGGTCTCCGTTACCATGGCGACCGCTATTTCGGTTCATTCAACTCTTCGAAGCTTCAAGAGGGCCGTCCTACACCTCGCACCAAGATCACCATGGGGCTTCATTGTATTGAAGGCGTTCCTCGCCAACGTAAGCGCCTTTGGCACAGTGTAGGCGAACAACTTACCAATGATGCCTACCTCTACGGATCTCTCACAATGGTATTGTCGTTATTGCGTATTTGAAGACAAGAATATTATTTTTCAATGTCTGCAAGCACCAACGCCGCATACGGTGGTGGTACGAAGGTGTACGCTTGTTTCGTCGGTATGTGGATAGGAAAATCTCGGTATACAAGAAACGTCTTTATAAAGACCCATCACCAGCGAATTTAGATCGGCTCACCAAGAATGGAGAGTAAGAGATAAATCGCTCATTTCATGGACCAAAATGAAGACCACACGGGGAGCTTGGCGCCACTTTCCCAGGATCCAGTGACTTTAGGTTCTGCAGCGCGAGATTTCGCTTCCCGTGTTTCGGTTTGCGCTTCAGAGATGCACGCTTGATAGCAAAAAACCGCTGCGAAATGAAGGCAGTACTTAGCATAAAAATAAAATGGGAATATGTTTTTAGTTCTTCATTATTCTTTTGACTATTCACTAAAAAGGCAAGCTTATATAATTCTTGAACTTCAGAATCATAATGTGGCTGTGTGCTTTCCGTTTCTCGACTTGCCTTGGAGGACGCTGCATCTTACGGGGAAAGTCGATTGACGAAGCCTACTTCACCCTGAAGAATGGAACGTGCGTAAGAGCCGCCTGCCATGCGAAAGACAAGCTGGTCCGCTTCACCGCGTGAGTTCCAATGCCTCAGTATCTTTTCCGCACAGGCCTTCGGCACGATTTGAACAAAAGCTGCATTAAATCGCACTTTCCCCGTGACTCAATGAGCAGTTCGATCGTGATCCCGCTCGATCCTGCTTGATCAACACTAAGTTAGTTCTCACCGCTCGCGCCTCGCCGATGTCGTGCCACGTCGCGGAGCAGACGTCCTTTTTGACAACGGAGGCTCTCGCAGCGAGCGCATCACGCATGTTGGGCGGAGCACTTGCATAGGTGTTTGTTCAACAATCAGTACGGCTTTGGGAGGGGAATCATTTGGTTTGTTTTGTGAATCAAATTTAGATTTTCTTTGTGATCGTGATGTTGTGTCGTTTGCCAACCTTGAAGATGGCGTTTGAATTGTTTTCAGTGTCCTAAAAGCACCACGCTTCTCAATTCGTGACGGCGTATTAAAAGTATGTCTCGGCCAATATTGAATAACTAAATTCAAGCAGTACGACGAGGGTTTGGTGAGCACGTGAAGTATGCAGTACTTAAAAACCTAGTAGCAATTTTCTTTTCTTTTTTTTATTTCTTTGCATTTGCATTTACTTGTTTGGCCTGCTTTATGCATTGTAGCACGTAAACCGGTCAGGTGGTAAGTTTCGAGCGCCTGTTTAGAAACAACCTTTAAAACTGAGGTTTGTAACCGGAAATTAAACTTAGAAAACTACACGCATAATCACTCGAATCAGATCAATTAAGTATTATCAAGGTGACCAGTAAAATTCAAGGTATCTTGCTCTTCCTAAGACTTAGTAGAAAAGCCCATTGATACGTGCCTCCCGCGATCGTACTTACTTCGTTTCGTTTATTTATTTCTTTATTGAAGACGGTTACATTATAAACAGAGTATGTCCTTCCTTGTGTTTATCTCGACGTTACGTTTTCGGCAGAGTCACTTGGCTAATCAGCCATAGTTGTAGACAACGCTCTGCGCTCACAAAAATAAAAACAAAACAAAATTCAATATACGTTAAATAGAGATACTGCATAGTCACAAGAGCTCAATGAAAACAAAATTATAACGCATTTATAGTCGCTATCAGCTTAATTAAGAGGCGCATGGGCGTGGTTTATTCTGTTCAGTCTTCGTGATTCGTCCTTCGGAGTTATGATGGGAAAATACTGCGATCCCATTGGCTACGAAGAGATAATGAGATGCTATAGACCTAGCCACAGGCTGCGTTCTTTATGCAGTCAGCGACTCTAGAATTCGTATTCACTGGGCGCACGGCAGGATCGTAGCAATGGCGTAGCGACGACACAAGAAAGAGGAAAATAATTCGTAAAGACCACCGACAGTTCCCCCCCCCCCCCTTCAATCTAATCTATTACGATCACAATCCGGCGTCTTTGATGAATGATTCAGATACGCGTGCAATTTACCCTTTTCGAAATTCAGTGCCATTTTGTAGCTCCAACAGCGGTTCACTTTTTACCGTACTAATGACGGTAATCGGCCTGTAGTCTGTAGTGTTTTGCCGGGCACCATCACTTTCGCTCTTCAAGAGCAGTGGAAAATGTGTGTGTTTTTACCTTACAATTCTTTATAGACCTCTCAGTTTCAATGGTGACAAATATACAACCGGTAAGGACGAAGCACCGACCCAAATTGAAGCCGTGATAAGCTTCAATACATCAAGGGGCTTTAGTGCCAATTATGTGCCGCCAACAGATTGGCTGGACCCGAGTTAAAAATAAACGCCTACGCAAAGCTTTTATTCAATTCCTGCGTCGCATCGTACTAACGTCTCGAATGTACAGCCTCGCATCATCCGCTTCAGAGCATCTTCAACTTCTTCCATCATCGGAAACCACAAGGCCGCCATTAGTACGACACATATGCCATTCTTCAGATGATAATGGTGATCGAAGTGGCCATATTGAACTTCGGAAAGGGTCTATTAGGCAGCGTGGGCATCTCACAAATGTGCGAGCAGGCCAGGAGGCAAAAACCTCATTTAATGAATGGACGGTATTGGTCATACCCGTTGTTTTGGACGGCAGCTTGCGCCACCCAACAAAACAAAACAGAACGATCTTGACAGCAACTTGACGGCAACGTACTAACCTCCTTCCCGCGTGTCAATAGGTTTCAAGACTGCCCCCTGGCCCCGACTTCGCCTTCCTGCTACTATGAAGATGGCGTGATGGCTACCGAGTGTTGTCAGATGAGGACCATCTGCGCCCGCTAGACGGTTGACGGACGTCCAATAAAACCAAATATAAAAAAGAGAGCGCGCAGACCTCGAGGAAACACACTCCTCTTATCGCCTTTCTGACTCACGTTAACCCTGCCAATTAGGGTGTCAGCTGTACCGAGGGGATCAAGACGAGGTTTCCGATCGGCTCATCGAGCGAAGTAGCAGACGTATTGGACAACTCTTTTGTCTGTCGGCTCTATGACATACGGGGATAAAAGAAAGCAACATGACGTCCTTTTTGCCATTCATGTCGCTTTTCTTCACTCACGTAACTTTACCAGCACGCTATAATTTGTCAAGTGTACGGTATACATACACGTTTTCAAGTGAGGTCATCGGGCGACATCTTGTAGCTGGTGTGTGGAGATCGTCTGATAGTAGTCAAACCTAGCCAAATGCGTCTCCACGATAACCAGACTGATGCTCCAATAGTGTATTTTAATTCACTGTGGTTAGACTAGCTTTTGTAGCCTGGCAGCAGATAGCAAGCGTGTTGCAGAATGCATATCTTCTATCTCCAAAGACCTATATTTCTCAAATTAAGGCCCCTTACCTGTGTAAAGACTTTTCTTACACGTATTTTGAGGTTGTGAAACACTCTTCCAGCCATCGTTTCGCTCGTAGAAATGTAGGTCCACCAAGTATAGAACCTCGATCGATTCAGCCTTCGTAAAAGAGTCAATTAAAAATGTTCGCACACATTTTAAGTGGACCGTATCATGGAGCTTCTTTTTTAGACATTGAACACGGCTAAGTATTGCGTCATTGGCATTTTTTTTACTGAACAAAAAAAATTGGCTCCGACTATATGCTTCGTCCCAATTTATTCAACAAATGTGTAAGCGTAACCCGAGGCGCGACAAAGGAAGCACCGTGGCGCGGACTCACTTCCCGACAAGCAAGTCAAAATTTCAACTTTTTGTTTTAATAGTTTTATAATAGCATGAAGTTTGTCATTCTTAAGGGTCTTGCTCACCAAGAGTCCGCTCTCGTGTGATCATTGGGCTATTGCTGTTCAGCTGATACTCTTGCGTTTTCAACGCACGCGGTAGCAATCACACAAATGTAAAACGATGTTACTCTAATCTAAAGGAAAACTGTCATGAGCTATGCTACTTCCGTCTCGACTCTCTTGTGCATAGATCAATTGTCCAATAAATCGGACAGCGGCAACCAGCAAGCTTTCGCTTCACGCTTCTCCGGTTTGTGGTGTAAATTCGTGTTGCACAGTAGGAACTTTATACAAGTATCTATTGTGTGGGTAGACTGCGAACCGTGCCCTGCGCAAATCGTGCGTATACAGATTGTGGGCCGTGCCCAAACAGTGCCCACTCCGTGCTCAAGGTGACGGCGCGAGCTCCCGCTAGCGACGCAAAAATCTATTTTCCGTACGATCTACGAAACATTCACACTTTCCACTCACGGATGTTTGACTGATTGTCAGGAAAAGGGCAGCCAGTCCATAAGTGTCGTTGGCGCTTTTTTGTAACCGGCCAGACGACTCAAATCACCAATCGAAAGATGACACCACTCTTCTTATTAGTGGTATACACTACAAATCAACAAACTGAATCTATAACTACATGCCTATTAGATTTTAGGAAAGGTGAGGCGTGTCCTATTTTCACGCTCTTCGATTGGATGGAGCAGCTCTTATTGGATGGAGCAGTATTAAGGTGATTGGGACTCGCCAGTTTGCCTCTTTTCACGTTTTTGCTCCTCCGAACACTATAGATTTTTTTTTTTTTTTCGCACGAAGTAAACTTTATTTTAGCATTGAAATGACTTAACTTGTAGTCCTAAAAGTAACCCAACCAAAAGAAGAAAAGCGGAACTAGCAAGGTTATTACACCCAGAAAACTGTAGCCTCGCGCATCGACG
This sequence comes from Ixodes persulcatus, assembly GCA_013358835.2. Lineage (NCBI taxonomy): Eukaryota > Metazoa > Arthropoda > Arachnida > Ixodida > Ixodidae > Ixodes > Ixodes persulcatus. The sequence continues at coordinate 639,487 of JABSTQ010009150.1, forward strand.
ACCAGACTGCGATTGGCGCGTTTATCGGTGTAGCCAAGTTAACCACACCCTCACTTCTTGAAAACAAAAGCTGCTACCTCCAAATTTCTCTCTCCAGCCTTTGTCCCCGTTCGCTTCGCGTCAGATAAACTCACAATAAAACAACGCCGCAGCGCAAGAAAGTTTTGGGCTACCTGCTCAGCGTCGAGACCCAATTAAAGACTGCAAAACCCATTCACTCGAAAGCCATTAATCTCTGAACGCGTTATAAAGGCTCTTACCTTCCGCGCGCGTGCCCATGCGGCACACCTTAAAACAAACCGCCGCCTTTCGGCTCGCGGACCATTAGTCCCGCACCTCCGAAGCAACCTAATCCGAAACATCAGCCGAAACAACGACAACAACAAACCACAGTCAACCAACAAGGAAACAAAACCTCGTACAAAAACAAACGCCCCAAAACGAGCGCCCAAGGCGAACGCAGCTTCGGAGATCAAAGTACGGCGAGTGATCAATTAAGCTGAGCGAACAAAACAAAACAGACGAGACCGTCGTAACTTCTCATCAACGTCGCCGATAAACTCCTTGGCGCTACCGACCGCGGACGTTATCCGTGATGGAAGGCCGGCAGGACTGACGTCCTCGGGTGGAGCGGAGGGCTGAGTCACGACTCACGTTCGCTGAAGCCACACGGCGAAGTTTTGGGTAGACCCATAATTTATGCGCGATCCCGCGGCGGTCACATCAAAAACAAAGAGTGAAGCCTTTGAGAAAATGCAACCGGGCAACAGGCCGCCTCTCATTATGCGTTCGTGCTAACTATGCCGAGCATTGTACGGGCATTTCACTGCTCCACTGGCCGAATTCGATAAGTTTTGAATGCAAAGCGGTTTGAATGCAAAGGAGTTTTAAATGCAAAGCAACTTACAGGGTACTGCGTCATTTGCCAGTCGCAGGTTGCATGCGGACTATCTCTAGGGGCTGGGACTTTCCTCAGTGTGCGAACTTGGCGGCAGCAAATTGAACTACACGTGCTAGAGAGGCTCTTGATTGCGGGCTCTCTGCATCGCCAAAACGGCGCGAGAGAGGCAACAGCGGGTGCAGCAAGTTGAAGAGGGAATTAAGGAAGGGACACGCGGCTGCGAAATAAGAGCGCTGGGCTCAGCCACGACAGGAATGCAGTTGCACAGCGGCCGACCGTCAGTTCAAGCGCCAGTGTACGGACAATCCGTTCGGTGCAGCGTGTAATGTGTGCGACAGTTTGTGGTTTCCGGCGGCCGTGAGCATAGGCGTTCTAAATTCTCTACATTTAGAACACTTTTGAAAAATGACCCAGGAAAAGCTAGTTTTCTTTTCCTTCTTTTTTTACACAGATAGTATTTTTAGAGTCCGGTACCAAGGAAAGAATATAAACATCACAAAAATACAAAGGCCGGAAAGTAACGGATGTTTTCTGATTCACTTGAAACTGACAGACTACTACGAGAACGTGATGAAGAAAAGAAAATACGACATTGCTGGTAGACGAGATGAGCGCGTTCAGCCATTGAACCCCCAAAGACGGTCAAAGGCTCAAATATTAAACGTGCTGTAGGTGCCTAGCCAAAAAAAAAAAAAAGAAAAAATCACGATTCGGCGTACTTTGAAGTTGCGATATCTAAGAGGAGCCACTTGTAGAACATGAAAGAACACCGACCGCGTCTTGTAGAACATGAAAGAACGAGATGACGTGGAAGCCTCGCGAAGAAACCCCGTTCCTTATCGCTCTCGCGGCGAGTTGAGGCGCTGGCAAGGCGCATCGCACCTGTGCCACCTGTGCTTCGCACGACGAAGGAGCCGAGTTGGCCGCGTGTGCTCATCACTCACGCGTAACAAGGGCAGCAGGGAACATATATAGTTCGCTTGTTTTCAAACAATAATAGCTGCATTACGTCACCTACACCCTAAGATTTAACGTTGTTGTCAAAATATGATATACATGTGAATACTAAAGAGAGCAATAATAGTAACTTTCCGAATCTCCACGAAATTAACTATTTTTATTGGTCGAATTTTTATACAGGTGGTGGGGACAGAGGATGAACCCCCCAGGAGGAAATAGTGCGTGTGTATTTCTATTGCTGTGAGTTTACTAGGGCGTGTTGCCATCTAGAGGTGGTCATTTTTGTTGACTGAAGCCCAGCAAACAAAACGCTTCCAAAAACAAGCTTCTACAAAAAGCACTTGAGTGCCCCTTTAACAAGTACGAGCTCGCTTCGCACACTTCTACGGTTCTACATACGGTTGAAGGGGGAGTTGGCGTCAGCAGTTCCGCCGTCTTTACTACCCTTCCGGCTGTACCCTCTTCATTTTATTTATTTATTCATTTCCAAATACTGCGACCTCAACGGAGGTCATTGCAGGAGTGGGAAAAACGAACACAATAAAGTACAGAAGGAGGAGATTTGCAGAACAATATACAGAAAAAATCAGCCTAAAATTAACAGACATAAAAGGACAGTCACATATTAATCAAAAGTAATTGTGGAAATTGATGAAACAAAAGCATCATAGGGGAGCGTACGAATTGAGCCGTCTAGTATATTTCCAACAGTTCATGTAAGGCCGAAATGGAATAATGCTTAAAGGATGTGAATGTTTTGTGCGTGTGCTAAGTGAGAAAGAAATGTAGTTAGTAAGTTTAATGCCTCAATCCTCGTTAACAATTCTCTGTAAAAGTTTTAGTCGCTCAATAGTTCGCCTGAAGGAAAAAAAAATCAAGCCCTAAGGATGACATTGAGGTTGACGGCGAAAAATTGCGATCATACCTTCTAAAAATAAATCGAACGGCTTTAGCCTGGATCAAATGAAGCAGATTAATATCTCCTTTTAAATAAGGGTCCCAGACTACCGATGCGTACTCTAAGATAAACTTAATAAGGGTTTTATAAGCTAGTAACCTGACTTGTTTCGTCGAAAATTTCAGCGTTCGTTTAACATATCCATATTTTTTAACGACACGGGAAGAAATATTTTAAGGGCACGGGAAGAGATAAAATTAACGTGCTTGTCCCACTTAAGGTTAGGTGTAAATATAATTCCTAGATATTTAAACTCCTGAACCTCACTTAAAAGTACCTCGTTACACCCGTAGCGAAAGATTACTGGTGATTTTTTTTTTATTTGTAAACCTCAGAAACACAGTCTTTTCAAAATTAATATCCATTCGCCACTTCTTACTTCAGTTAAAAGTGCGCACGAAAAACTTGTTAAGCAGCCCCTGATCATTTACGGTACCAATATCGTTATACAGGACACAATCATCGGTATAAAGACGACTTTTAACGGGTATGTTCCCTCCAGCATCATTAATATAAACAAAAAATAGCAGAGGCCCTAAAACAGATCCCTGTGGAGCTCCTAAACTAACCATGTCATCTGAAGAGGTAACATCCCCGACAGAAAGTAACTGTGTTCTGTCCTTTAAAGAGTCGGTAATCCAATCAAGTAATAACTGATTCTTAGGTATTACTTTTAATTTTAAAAGCATCTTTGAGTGGAAAACTTTATCGAAGGCCTTCGTGTAGTCAATATAAATGGCATCAAGTTGGCCTCTTTTATTTGAAGACGATGAAATGTCATGGGTGAATTCTAGGAGTTGCGTGGTAGTTAAAGCATTACGACGAAAACCATGCTGTTGAGGAAAATGTATAAGGTTACTTTCAAGGTGCTCAGATATATGCTTGTATACTATATGTTCTAGGAGTTTACAGGACGGTGATGTAAGTAAAATCGGCCTATAATTTCGAATGTCCTGCTTACTACCGGATATGAACGAATGAACTATTCTAGCTTATTTCCAAAGCCTGGGTACACTGGCTGTAGAAAGAGACTTTTCAAAGATTATACTCATGTATTGAGATGTCCAAGAAGAACAGTGACGAAGAAATTAATTAGGAATGCCATCAGGGCCTGAACTTTTCTGGCAATCAAGATTTAAGAGTAAACTATGAACACCAGAAACACTGATTAGAATATTCGATGTGTAAGGACACTCTGAAATAAAACCAGCATCGTGATCATTATCGTGAATACAGACAGATCGAAAATACTCATTATTCAAACTCATTTTTTTTATCGGTGACTTCGGCGGTTGGGATGATTTCAAGAGGGGGTTTCGTGCCGAGTTTGCCTCAATCGACGCCAAGCGACTCTAAAGGACGAGTTGAGACACCACAATCAACACCCCGAGGAGAACCTCAAGGAATTCATTTACACCATCGCCGAATTTTACAAGAGAATCGGGGAAGAGGTGCCCGACTCCGAAAAGGTCAACCGCGTGCTACGCCAAATGCATTCTAACTCATTTGAGACATCCTCTGGATCGGTAACACATTGGTCATGAATAATAAAACTATGAGGTGCTGCTACTGCTTACAAGGAGCGTTTACACGTTAAGATTTAACAATTCGGGTAAGCTTGACAATAACTATATAGTAACAGACAGTTTAAGAAACGTAGGGTGTGGCTTAATACGTTGACGCTTTCTGCTTCATGATACCTTCCTTGATTTTCTTAAGGACCAATGTAGCAATCTAATTGGCTGAGGAACGATAATGAGATGTTCGTACTTTGACATGCCCTACGTTTCTTAAAACTCTCAGTTGCTAGAGTAAACCTACCGTCATGTGTATTAGCCGATATGATATAACCCTGGATCTGACATCGTGACACCTACATCAATAAAGACTTTTCGTAGATCGTTTTCCGCCGTCTCGTAACGCTCTCCGCAACCCGCTACGATACCCGGAACTCTACAGCCAAGGCCATCGGCGCGCAGGTGCAGTAGCGGCTTCTTCGTTGCCGAGGGGTCAGCGGAGAGGGAAATGCGGTCTACGAAAACTCCCTAATCACCGTGCTCTTGTCTACGCAGCCAATTTACGCCAATGAACTTAGGGAAAAAATATATATGTAAGTAAAAGGTTTATCGCTGCATTTCTGCGGCTTAGCAGAGTAGTAAGGTAGAGAGTTGAGCTGGTTTGTAGTAGTTGTGCATGATTAGGGGGAAAACATCGCCATAAGACAAGGACGGGGAAAGAGGCATACACGAGAGGGGGACCCGCTTCCGTGATTGGGTACCCGCCAATCATGGGGGACGTGTGCCGAACGCACGTGTGAAGGATTTTGTGTTTTTCTCTTCGTTTTCTTCTACAGCCGTTGCAACTCAAGAAAGTAGGGCGAGGGAAAAGAAGCCCGGTGAGGGAGGAAGCAGACGAAACGCTAAAGAGAGGGGGAGGTTTCCTCCTCTCCTTTCCAGGGTTCCGTCTGCTTCCTCCTCCCCGGCCGTCCTTACCTTCGCCCTACCTTCTTCAGTTGCAACCGACTATAGTATATCTTATAAATGTATGTCAGCGCCTGTCCTGTAGTGTACGTTGCAACTCCCTGTCCTTGTTTTACACATATATACAAAAAAAAAACGTTTTTGTACGGTTTTTGGACGCCCCAGCAACTCTTTCAGCTCGTGGAGAACGGTTTCGCCTCAAACACTCTCGCTCCCCGGCGCCCTAGATGGGCAACTGGGAGACGGAGAACTATTTCGCGTCGCAGGTTTTTTACGAAGAACCCTTTTAGGGGGTGCGTAAAAGAACCTTCTAGGGTGCAAAACATGGACAAGCCGAAGAACTCCTAAAGGCAGGGTCACACTGCTTATACATCATATAAAATACAGCCTGCATACAGATTCGAACGCGAGCCACCGCGAGATCCCTGCATCGAATGCCGCATGGCGATAGGTTCAAAGAAAAACTTGGGCACGTGGTATTCAAACCAGGGATTGACGGTGACTCGCGTTTGCTGACTGTCTTTTGTATTATCTAGTGCCAATAAATAAGCTATGCTTCAGAGTAAACACACTTGGCCATATTGTGGCTTAAAATCATGGTTGCCAGTTATCTGACGCTTGATCTAAAATCACAGGAAACGCTTTTCCGCCCTCCACAAATGTTTAAACAGTTCGCGACAAAGCAAAGCAATATTACATGAGCTTCGTAACACCGAATCTAATGCTGAGGAAGTCGCACTTTTGAATCATGACAATCGGCAGTTGCGTCTACTGTGCACAAGCACCGAAATGGCGGCGACCACAACAATCGCGGGGAACGGAGTGCCGATACTGAGCAGCTCATTTAGTGGCTCTAGTATACGGTGGAAGAAACACATTTAGGTGATGACTCTGGCCGCTCTTCCCGCGGGGAGCGAGCGACCAGATCGTGTTCGGAGCTAGCCTCGAAACAGGAGTAATTCGTTCGGCGCCACCGCGGAGGGCGCTGAGGTATGAGGTCCCTCCTCGGCGGCCACGGTGTCGGCGGCGTAGCGTGCTCGCCTTTTTCGCGGTGTGGTGGTGTGGTGATCTCGTGTTTTTCGTGCTGTGTCGATCACATGTTCCACCATCGTGCACGAAGGTGAGCCTTAACCCGAAAAAGAAGAAGGAAGAGAACACAGATTTAGGGACTCTGGCGACTTGGTGGCGGCGTGGCGGCGGTGAGGTACAACAAGTAGCTGTGAGCGAGAGATTGCGGGACCACCGCTGGGAAAAACTAACCGGAGCGGTCAGTTTGGGAGGGACCCGATACTTGGGCGCCACTATACCCGTGCAAGTGAAGCGCTCCGTGCGCCGAACATAATGCGGCCGCCGCGTCGGACAGAGAGTCTTCAATTGAATGTTTCTTCAATCGTGGTGACGACGCATAGTGGAACGCGCGCAAAAGTAGCTGTGGTGCACCCGCAGCCTCGCGCATGTTGTTCTGACATCTCTGGCGCTCACTGCGGGCATCCAGACATCTGACACCCTATAGTATCTGGCGCTTTTTCTGTCTTTCACGTGGCGTTCCATGCGGCAGATGACGGCAAACGCAAACGAAGCTATTCTTGAACACGTGTCGACATCCGTATTTTGTATTACGAACAGAACATTGCCGTAACTGAGTCGGAAAAGTTTAAGGCCTAATGATAAACTTCAAGTGTAATATCGATTTGGAAGTTCTGGAAAACGTAATATGAAAGGATGCTTCGTAATTTAATATCTCGTAATTTTGATTAGATGACGTGATTTCATTTTTACAGCGCGATGAAAAGATACCGTCTTAAACTTTTTTTATTTTAAAATATACATTATCTCTACAATTCGTAGCTTACATATTTAATTCATCATATCCAACCGACCGTTTGCGTAAATTATCATGAACAATAGGACGTTATAACCCGAGAAAAACAAATTTTCACTACCAGAGACTGTGGTCAATGAAAGGGTAAATAATAAACTAACAAGTGAGGATAAACGTAGCATCGAGACATCAAGGTATAGTCAAAAAACAGTTCTTAAATTTAACCTTAACTTTATGGCTGTATAATAAATAAAAAGAAAGTTAAAAACCGTCAAAAAGAACCAAAAACGGGCTTAACGGTGGGGTTGCAGCTTATTTTTTAGTGTATATAGCGCTGTATATTTTTTTCCTAACCATGTAGGGCTTAGTAACGCTTTTAGTGACTTATTTGACTTATAGTCGCGTTTAGTAATTTTAGGGAGACATAGAAGAAGAGGAAGCCAGCTGGGTGTAAGAAGTGTTTTTCCATCATCCGAAAGTCAGCCGAAACCGTGGCACACACCATGTCCTCGATCGACAGGGTGCTCATGCTGCTCGGTCAGCTCGGTTACAAGCTCGACCGCAAGCTGGGAGACTTCAGGGCCCGCTTTCGCGAAGACCGCCGCCCGGCCGACACCGGTGCCGTCGACCCCTCGAGCCCCACAACGGGGGTGCTGGACACCCGGCGTCGCCGAAAATTCCGCCGGCTCGTCTGCAAGCCGAGCTCGCAGGAAGCCCTCGCCAGGCGCTCGAGACCGGCCTGCTAGAAGTCAGCAGCCCATGGCGGCCCCGCGAAAACCACCATCGCGGAGACCGCTGCTAGGCCCAACGCTCTTCACTCTCTTCACCATCCCCATCATCATCCAACACATCGTAGTCAACATCATCATTGGGCCCAGGCTGGGCAGGCAAGCCAATGTGGTATGGGCAGCACCGCCTTTTTGCGCCCCTGTATGCCTGGGTCAACCCTCCCGGAATACGAATAAAGTATTATTATTATTATTATTATTATTATTATTATTATTATTATTATTATTATTATTATTATTATTATTATTATTATATGTGGATGTGTGTGTTCGTCAGTGTTTTTATTATGACTCATCTTCAAGCTACATTCAAACTCGACTTAAAAGAAAATCAAGCTGGTTAAGCTAATCAAGCTGGTTCAAGCTGGTTCGATCTGGCACTGCAGCTGGGCAAGCTGGTACTTGAGCTGCTTCGAGCTGATACTGAAGCTGGTTCAAGCTTGTCAAGCTGGTTCGAGCTGGTGCTGAAGCTGGCCCAAGCTGGTTCGAGCTGGTCAAGCTGGTCTCGCTGGGAGCGCGCACGCCAAGGTCGGCTAGAGGTGGTCGAGCAGGCATTGCTGGGAGCGCGCGCGCCAAGGTCGGCTTATGGTGAATTCCGCTCGCAGATCTCGAGCGCTCCAAAAGCGCTCCATTTGGAGCGCGCATATTCCGCTCGCAGATCTGGCTCGAGCTGGTCATCTTCCCCTCGTAGATCTCTGGCAACGCCCGCTCCACGGAGCGCCTCAAACTCCGCCGAACTTGCTCTGCGGGATTTTACAGATCTCTCCGGAAGTTGACAGAGCGGCCCACGTGATTTCCTTCTAAATCGGCAGTGCGCATGCGCGGCGAGGTTGGCGAGGTCGGCGGGCCGGACGGGTCGTCGAGTTGGATCTGTTCGGGTGCATCGGTTGTTTACGTGGGATTGTGACGGCTCGAACGCTTCTACCTCGCGTAGATCCAGGGATACAAAGCAGGGACTGTGGAGCGTGGTAAATCGTAAGCGCTGACATCTGTGATCGTGAGAGGAAGAACGACAGGAAAGCCGGAGGCAGACGCAAGGCTAGGCCTGTTCATTCCGCAGCCAATGATTGTTTACCTTTACACGACATTCCGCCGGCGTTTTCCCGTGCAATAAAGCAAGAAGAGATTAGGGAACGACCGTGCAAGTGGTGTACGTGCAAGTGGTGGTTTGTTACCTCTGTGTTTATTAAAGTCGTACCAGAAATCTGAACTCCACCGCTGGCAATCGCTGTCCGTGCCCCGCCGCTTCGACGCGGCCGAAAGGTAAGTGACGGTGCCGAACGCGGACGTCTTCGTTATTTGCGACATGAGCGCCGTGGTACGTATAATTTCGCCCGGCCTGTGTCACGTGTTATTTCTGCGTCGGAAAGATCAGTCGGCTCAGGCGTTGGTGGGCTTGTCAAGTTCGAGCAGCGGCCATTTTGAACGGCGGCGGGGGAAGCGATGGTCTTAGCGATGGGGAGGGGTGTGGGGGAGGTCGCTCCAAAAAGGCGAGTTTATCTTCCCCTCGTCAATTCGGAGCGGGTCCCACGGAGCGGAATTTTGCCTCCGTCGCGGATTTCGGAAAGCGCTCCGGATCTACGAGTGGAATTCACCATTAGGCTGGGGCGAGACCACATCCTGTTCTTTGTCCTCTCGTTTTTGGTAGACGACCGGGTGCTTCAGGCGCGCTGCGAGCTTCCTTTGTGTGCGAAAAAAAAAGAAAGAGAGTGGTAGGAACGGAGAATTTGAGACACGTTTGGCTATCCTGGCAAGATTTTCGAAGGGACAGCTGTGTGCGCGTTGTTTGGAGACTACTTGAACGGCGGTGCAAGCGAAGCGGGATTTCAGGGGACAGCAAGCGGCAGTTCGTTCAGCGCGGGAAGACGTCGGACGCCCAGACTGATGCGTCGTTTCATGTCTTCGAACAAGTGTGTGCTCGTGAATGACGGTGGTGCCGAGGAGTAATTGCCGATGCCATCCAAGCCACACGGATTTTCTCGCCTCTGCCGACTACGCAAGAGGCCGCTTCGCCCCCATTACTGGCGGAACCCACAGGTTCGTTCTCCCATCCGTGTAGTATTTTTTATTGTTATTGCCTGTTTCTGGCGTGTGTCTGGTATTTTTCATGTTGAGAGATAAGCAATCTAGTTTTAATAGCATTGTTTGTTTTGCACCGAGAACTACTGTCTGTGCGTCGGTTAGTACTGTGTCAGCGCAGAGGATGTGTAGCACCTGAGCTCATGTGAGCAGGCCGCGAATACGAAAAAAATAAAATGGATGCCGAGCAGGCTTTTCTGAAGAGTTTGGCTTGTTCATCTTATTATTAATTTAAACTGGTTAAACTGGTGGGGAAGTTCACCAACTTAACCAGCATGACCAGTTCACCCAGCATGACCCAACATTTGCCCAGCATCCACCCAGCATCCAACCAGCTTGGTCAGCACGGCAAGCTGGGCATCCTGGAGCAATAACCCAGCATGAAGCTGTAATGCTGGGACAAGCTTGTGCTGGGACCAGCTTGACCAGCACGGCAAGCTGGGCATGCTGGAGCAGTAACCCAGCATGAAGCTGGGATACTGGAACCAGCTTGTGCTGTTTTTTTTAATAAGGTGACCCCCCCCCCCCCAAAAAAAAATATATATATTTTTTTTTTTTTTCATTTTTTGCCAGGCGATTTATTATGGCGTCGGAAGACTACCCAATTAATATTTTGCTACAGAGTCACGTATATTTTTAATAAAGCCAAAAAACGCAACTGATCGAAACCGAAACCAAAACCTCCGCACCGAGGTCGGAGGAATTAGAGGATGAGAGAAAGTCGAAAGTCACGTGGCTACACCCAACCATGCGCTTTTTTTTACGCGCGCAGCAGACGAAATGCGTTGCGGGAACCGTTTGCCGTGCGGTTCCTTTGCAGTTATGTTTGTTTCGCTCGCTGTTCTGTGCTCCAAGATGAGTTGTTTTGTACATTTAAGAGCTGGAAATTAGTAGTGAGTACCCATGGTGAATTCCAGCGATCGGCTCCGAAAAAAATACCCCCAAGATGTTGCGTGAAGAGCTGTTTCACGTGTCCTGCATCTGAAAGTGGAATTGTGTGGCAGTCTGCACAAGGCACAAGTTTCCGAAAGATCAACGGGATCGGGACCAATGGCTGGCTGCGATTCCTGTAGAACAGTTACGGGCACCTCAGAAAGCGGACGCTACCCGATTTATATGCTCCTTGCATTTTGTGGAAAGTGACTACATTGAGTTCGCAGGTGTCAAAAAGGGAATCCCATACCATTTAGTTCAGCAACGTATCGTCCACAACATTTTTTTTTTTTTTTCAGTGATAATTGTAAAAACAGATATGTAAATATCGCAACAAAAAGAAAACAAAAAAGTACGCCTACACTAGGGGCAGAACCTGGCCCTCTGCGTATGAAGCGGATATCTTTCCACTGAGCTACTGGGGGAACTCTTCCTGGTAATGCAGTCGGTCTACTATATACGTCGGAAAGCTTGCTGCCGATTTCCCTCTAGCAAAGGTACTCTCGCCTCGAAGTCGGGCAGCACCACGCATTGGCCAAATTCGCACCTAATAAAGAAATCGTACGCGTGCACATTCAACTCGAAGTACGCACTTCGTGCTTGACGTTTGCACGAGCGATGTCTTCAGCCACGAGAAGGGGCAACGGCTCGGCGGCGTCTTCGTGCAAATCGGCTTCGTGGTCAGGCGTGTCGTACGGGATGAATACTCATTCTTTTGATTGGTTCAAAACTTATCTTTCGAAAGAAGTCAGATTTGCCGGTGCCGCGAACGACAGTTCTGAAGTAGAGGTCCCACGCCCGTCGTCCGCTGCCATCGCCGTCCAGCCTGCGAGACCCACGATACGCGATACGACGCCATGTTGAGAATTACGCAGTGAACGCACAGAACGCTTCCGGTTCTTTGTGCAACTTCTTTTTCAATCAACGTATTTGCAGCTTTTTGAATGATACAAAAAATGGGTTTCGTTTTGTTTTTTGTTTTTTTTTTAGAGCGCAGTTTTTAGGCGCCCGTTTCCGGCTTGAGCGGCGTCGGCGTCGCTGTCGCCGTCGCCGTCGGCGTAACCGCGCGGTGCATGATGGGTAAATTGCCCCGCTAAAATCAGCGGAAATTTTTCCCCGCTAAATTTAGCGGAAAAATTTCCCCGCTATATTTAGCGAAAAAATTCCCCGTTAAATCTAGCGGAATATTTCCCCGCTAAATCTAGCGGAAAATGTTCCCCGCTAAGTTTAGCGGAAACGTTCCCCCGCTAAATCTAACGAAAAATTTCCCGCTAAATAAATTTTTTCCGCTAAATTTAGCGGAAACAATTCTCCGCTAAATCTAGCGGAAACTTTTCCTCGCTAAATCTAGCGGAAAATTTTCCCTTCTAAATTTATCAGAAAAATTTCCCCGCTAAATTTAGCGGAAAAATTTCCCTGCTAAATCTAGCGAAAAAATTTTCCCCACTAAATCTGACTAAAAAATTTTCCCGCTAAATTTAGCGGGGAATTTTTTCCGCTAAATTTAGCGGAAAATTTTTCCCTAAATAGGGGCTAGCAGGAGAGGAGGAGGGGCATAGCCTCTCACCGTACCTTCCCCTCCTCCTCCTCAAGAGCTGCGCTCTAATTCGGCGCTACAGGGAGTTGTAAACGGCTTTCATTTTTTCTCTTTTTAATATTGAGTGTGTGCTTTCAATGTCCCACGACTTGGATCATATTCGGTGGTTGTGTCTAAACATTAGAAAACGGCCCGTGACCACGGAGAAGAGAGTGAGCGCGACTCAGACCAGCCAGTTCTCGATCGGCGGTTTTCGGGCGGAAAGAAAGCGTATTTCGAGCCGGAAATTCTGTTCTGGGTAGTTGGGCTCTAGGATATCACGTACAACTAAAAACCTCCGCGAGCATAAATACCCTGTCAGTGTCCCTTTAAACACCAACTCTGACTTTCCGCCTGAAATTATAAAGAAATTATTACGAATTTATATTATTATTATAGAATTAATAGAGTATTATTAAGAAATTATAAAACATTCGTGTCACCTATATTTCTGGACGTTCTAGCATTTGCTTCTCCGTTTTTTTTTTTTTAATGCTATATCAACCTAAGGACTCTTGTTCCTGAAGTGCCATTTCACAGAAAGCCCAAAATTACGGCATTTTATAACGGCAAACCTTTCGCATTGCTTGTCGTGCGCGAACGACTAGAAATAAGGTTTTCAGTATAAAATACAACGTAATGTTGAGATGTTGTAAACATTCCCGCTTGATTGCTGCCTGAGAGGGAACAAGATTCGAGAGGCCGCGGGTTAGTTTACGCGTAGACCGAATTAATATATTCTTTCACATCCAAGTATTAAAACGTGCCCTGTTAAATTACCCGACCTCAAACTACTGGTCGTCAGATGCAATGAACTACACTTGCCGTCACTAACTTTTGGCGCCGCATTAACGTGGAAACGATTAGGGGTGTATCGAACTCGCCAAGGTTCGAGATTGACCAGTTTCGACTTTTCCAAATTTGTAACGCCAAATTTGATCATTTTGCGATGCGCATAAATTGCAAACAAACTGACGCCGTCTGACGAAGTAAGGGTGCAATATATGACGGGTATATTGTTTCCATTCAAAGGATTTACGTTTACTTTTATATTGTACAAACGTTGGTCATTATTCACTATGATTCATGACAACCAACTGTTTCAATTACTTTTTCCAGAGGTTGAAATGTGTGTGTTGAAGTCCTGCAAAGGTGTTTAAGAAGTCGAACTTCATCAAATCTTGCCGAAAGATTGAAGGAGAGACAAAGCACTCGAGCCCTGAGGTTCGACGCTGAAACTCAGGTTTGTCAAGAGTGCGTGACAACCATAGTTACTCTGCTAAACATCCCAAATTAAAAAAAAAAAAGAATTTCTATAGCTGTGCACACCCGACATGCCAATGTCAATAGATCTGCTCGCTTTGCCTAAACTGGCGAAAAAATCCACGCAGCCCAGTAACTGTCAAAGGTTTGTTAACTGCGATGTCAATTCACCAAATATCGAAAACCGTCAGAAACGTAATCGGGAAAGCACTTTATCAGACTAATTTCTGGTGACCTTGAAATTCCTAAGTATTGTCCTTCCGAGTAAATGTTTTCTTTTTTATTATTATTATTTACTGACTAACATTCAACAAAGCAGAAAGAAAAAAGTTCCATACGACATCATCGCAAGAAGGAGAGAGCGAGCGGAGAAGGGCAAGCTTACATACAGTCTGGTTCGCAAGTGCGGCGAAAGATGGCGCCATCACACTCGGCGAAGGCGCTCTTCGGCATTTTTGAAGTCGCTACAGCCAGCTGTTAGTGCAGCCGCAAACTTCTTTTGCAACTTCAGTCGGCTCTCTGCTGTCCCTCTCCTCGTCTGAAACTATCATTCAGCACTACAAAAAGATCTGGCTTTGGTTTAGTGGGGTAAAATTAATGATTAATTAATGATTTCAAGGTACTTACAATCCCCCCTTTCCCTCCTTGGAACAATGATGTTAATTGAATTGAATACTTCAGGGTTAAACGAAGATCATTGTGAGCTAGTGAAGTGGCGCCACCTTTAGGTAGTATTGTTAACTTTGACAGCTGTTTCTCCAGCCACGTCCCTGCAGAGCCGATAAGAGGATTTCAGCCCCTTTCCTATATAAAACATGGCCAACAATTTAATAATTTACCCCCAGGAAACGTGATCTGTTTATTCGTGCAAAAAGCAGAAACTGAGTTAGCCATGATATATAACCTAAAAAGCTACCAATCTGAAAATGATTATCAATTACGTCATCTTATGATCATTTGAAGGTGTGTGCTCTGCTACGTTTATATGTCGAGATAGGTTATTTATTTTACGAGATTATAAAGCTCGACGAGTCCATTTTCTATAAACATGGTTCTCATAGTCGACGAACAGAGATAATGGATACATAACGTACATTGTCTAAAAGGAAGGTGAGGAAAACTGATATTCTCGTGATTGAGCAGATCTGTACAATTTTGTCTAGAGAATCTGTTTTGCCTTCAAATATGTTGCTGCCATACTGGAAACCTAAACAACTATGTATGCGCGTAACATCGCTGCACAATGGGTACCAGGGCATAACCAAGTTTTAAGTTACTTCATTTTCTAAGGCCCCAAGCAATAAAAATCAACTGAGGATTGAAGAAAGCTATACAGAAAAGACATTCTTCCACATTCTTTGGACGGCAAAAACAATGCTGCGCATACAGAAACGCACTTTAGTTTAGTCTCTTATCTCGAAGCCTTTTTCACAACGATAGAAACATTCAGTGTGATTGTAACAGTGCTTGTTTTTCTAGCGGTATCCGGTGAGAAAAGATTACCAACTCACGATCGGAGTATCATTTCATTCGAATCAATGCTCGTCATAACGTCCCTGTATCGCGTCTGCGTTTTAATAAAAGGAAAATCCAAATTAAATTACCATGTGTTCAAGCATAACAAAATTACAAGAATTAAGATTAATGCGATGTAGGAATCTCTCAATTTTTTTGTAACCATTTAGAGCGACGCATCTCAACGGAGCTTGTTGTGCCAACCGCGGGTTTGTTGTGTTTATTTCTGGCTAACGACGGGTTATCTCTAACTTGAGGCACTTATTTTAACAATATTAAGAACGCGAGTGCTATGAAATGAGTTCCGTTTAATGAATCATCGTGAAAGTCCGTCAGCAGGGTCTACAGCTAACCTTATATATTCAAGGTACACACCTCTGCAGGTCAATGTATCACCGATCTCTTTACTGCTCCTAATCGCGTTCTGTGCATGGCCTCAGAACTTATAAAGATTCTTCGAGGTAAGACGAGGAAAAAAGTACATATTCAAACACCAAGGAAAGATTATTATATAAGCAGGATTTCATGGCCTGAAAACAAACACATCTATTTGTGAAACTAAGAACTTAGCTGTTCTTTATTAAGTTGTCATATCCGTCGACCATCATGTTGATGACGACTTTCGGGAAAACCGAGTTACAAACACTTAAAGAATAAAAGTAAAAACATGTGCCTACTAAGCCGCAGCATGTACCTTTTACGTATCTGTAATTTGCGGAAGTTTTCAAAGATGGATGCAAACTTTGAACGTAGGAAGCCGTCTGTTGTGCACAACTACGTGCATCCGTTTGGCTCCTGGAAAGCGAGCTTGTCCTCATGCCACAGGAAGCACTGCGGTGAAGTGGCGGTGAGAGAAATCCCACCGCGTTATTTGCCCTTCCCCTGGAAATTAGGCTCCTCAACTCGCACACGTAATAAGCACTGAGGTGAAGAAATCGTGTGCGCGATTCGCACGCATTATTTGCTTGACGCCTGAAGGACGGGCTTCTCCTGTAGCCAACCAGAGTATTGCTGTAAAGCGGTAGTGCGGGGGGTCCGGGCGTTGGTAGATCGTGATTCCGATTGAATAGACAAAATACCTACGCTACCGCTATACTTTTAAAATGGTCGAAGTCAATACTTTTTTGCCCATAGTGCAAATATCGCTGAATATATAGACACGCTCCTCCTGCATCCTGTGTAGCGCCGTTTTACAGCTTTAGCTGTTATGGGCTCTGCCCACCCCTGGAAATGACGTCCGGTGTTGATGCAGTAGTTGTTGATGTTCTAGTAGTTGTCTTTGTTGATGCCGGAGTTGGCGATGTAGGGCATTCGTCGTCGATGTTGCCGAATCCTTGATAAAGATCGCTCGCCGCCCGCGGGAACCGAACCTGGGTCCGCAGCGTGCGAAGCAGAGACGTAACCGATGATCCACAACGTTAGCAACCCGCTCTATACTTAGGGTGTATGTGGTACCCAACACTGCGCGCACCTCTCTCAAAAAACCAAGCATAGCCTGTAACAAAATGCCGTCGTAGCACAGTCAACGCCAAGAGCTTGTGCCGGGAGACGCGCTTTCACGCGCTCCGGAACAAAATAAAACAAAAGTACAGGAAGGTGCATTGCTGGATTCTTATACTTCGTTTCACCTTATGTGCGAGCGAAGGCAAAACTGGAAGCGCGAGCACGGAAGCTCCGTGCGTTCAGGCTTTGCTCGAGCGCGCGAGCTGGGGAGAAATGCAAAAAGCGCTGGTCTCGCGCTTCTAGCTTTGGCTTCGCTCGCAGATAAAGTGAAACGAAGGATAGGAGGTATTCACTGGCCGCCATATTTGAGGTCACTGTTCAGAGCGCATGCTCAGAACGAGCTCGCATTAATAGGCTGCCAAGACCGGCAATCTTGGTGGTGCGGAATGCACGTGGCGAAAGAACTGTGGAAGCTCGCATTCAGCACGCGCTCCGCAGCCGAGCACACAGCTATGGCCGCCTGTGAATACTCCCTATAGGGAATGCGTTAGCACGACTTTTAGAAACGCCAACGCACACACGTCCCCCTTTGGGGAAACGCAGTGGTGGAGCTGACAAATGGCGATTTGCAGCAGCTCTTGTCAGACACGTATCCAGGGGGGAGGCCCATGGGGCCCGCCCCCCCTCCCCCCCCCCCCCCCGAAATCTTCCATTTTGCTGGGACCTCCTCTCCCCCCTCCCCCTCATACAGCATTTTGTCATGGGCGGGCCCCCCCCCCCCCCCCCCCCCCCGAAACAAAATCCTGGCTACGTGCCTGGCTCTTGTATCAGAGAACAGGTTTTAGAGTAGATTCCCATTCTTGTCGCAGATTATTTTGAGCTTTCATGTCAGAATATTTTATATAATCTCTTTGAAAGTTAGCCTGTGCAAGCAAAAATGCAGTTGTTTGAGTGTTGGGTGACTATTTAGACTGTCTTACCTACAGGAGGCCTGGACACTACAGATATTTATTTATTTATTGAACATTTACATACAGCTAGCTTTGCAGATGTCATAATTAATCTGTCACCAGTACCGATGGCGTCTTCGGTCTGTGTTTGACAAAAATATGCTTTTGGCTACTCTGTAGGGTTTGTGTCATGGCAACAGAATTGTCATGAGTTTGACATCAAGCGGACACTTTCATGTTGAACGTGTCCCATACTGCTCGCTGCTGACGGTGGTAGTTACGCATGCGCAAATGATTGATTTTGGGTTGGAAGCAAATTCAAAGTGTGTAGTGGTTATGGCGGAATAGTTTTGAATCCAGTATGGAATAGATGCTGCGTCGTTCTCCACGCCTTTCACTACTGTTACACCACGCTTAAACGAAAATTTAGCTGAACTCGCAAAGGTTGTTCCCAAGCTTCTAACTGCCCACTTATGAGCTCTGTTAAATTTAATCTAAATATATTTATAGACAGTGGCCTCAGAAAGTCCAATACCAACATTGAGATGGCAAGTAGATGACAAATTTGACATAAAATAAATATATCAAGGAGCCCAGCCATACCTAATTGAGGGGATTTATAAATATTCTTGCTATATGCCAATATTTTCTTCGATTCTGAATTTAAAAAATAAACAAGCACAAATAATGAACACAGGTTGTTACAACATCGCTGCCAAACATGTACCCTTGCATAATAGCCACAGTTACATATTGAAGATTTTACTGCAATGTAAATATCGACAATCACAATGTTTCTTCTTTTTTCTTTTTTTAATACACCAGGAGCGCGTACGCACCATAACCATATACTGCTTTGAAGGTGCGTTTTTCGCCTCAGCGTGCGGCTGCGCTGCGGCGAAGCGAGTCGCAAGATCGCGGTGTTAGCTTCGTGGCACAAATCAACTTCTCCGCAGTTGATTTGTGCATGAGGAGAAGCGCACTCAAAGGGGCTAGCCCCGCCGCGATCAAGACTTCGAAAAGTACGAACATCCCAGTTAATTCTGAGGTGAATATCAAATAAAATCATAATTTAAATAACTATTCGCAAATGCGAATGCTCGCGCAACCCTACTCTTCGCCCATAGTGCTTAAAGAAAGTAACCAAAACTGTTTTTTTTAGTACAATCGCCAATGCTGCGTGACAGACACTTTCAGTTTCCTTTTCAAAAACAGCTCCCTTTTGGCACGGACATGGCAAAAATTACGCACAAATACAGCCTTTGTAGAAGCATGTAGCAGGTTATTCGTTCTGGCGCGGTTTGGCACAAATGATGCAGCAGTTCCACCACTGGAAACGCTAATGCTAATCGCTTCACTTTTCACTTTGGGCTTTCTCTTTGGGTTTTCTCCTTTGCTTCCCCGATTTCTGAGGGCCTCTTTTTGGAATCGTTACGGGGTCAGTGTTAGCGTTTCCCAAAGGGCGACGTGTGGCGTTTTCCAAGGGTCATGCTAACGAATTATTCCACCAGTGAATCTTGCTGTAATATGTTCACCCCTTTTCTGTACTCTGCCAGTCAGAGAACGTCTTCGCCCTTAGATACGGTCATTCATATCACTCGTCGAAAGAACCACATCCATACCACCCATGGAAGGAACCGCATCCATATCACGAGTAAATGGAACCGCATCCATCGTTTTAACTAAACACACATATCACAGCCGACGTACCGCTACTACGGAAACACAGGGCGAAGAACAACCGGCGACGGCAGAGCGGCAACCGAGCACGCCTGCATTCCACCGCGCCGCGGCGCACCATGCACTTCCTAAATAACGAAGTCGTAGTGATGAATGAGATGGCGTCATCCGAGAAGGCCAACGCTGGGCACAGATTGGACACGACGACTGCGTCAACGTTCGGCTCAAACTTGACTTGGAGCCAAGCGCTGACGCAGCACTCGTTTCCAATCTGTGTCCAGCGTTGGCATTCTCTGATGACGCCATCTCATTCAGCACTATGGCTTTGTTAGCTAGGAAGGAGGTGTTGCGCGGCGCCTTCTTCTCTCTGACTCCGCGCCAGCTGTGTGAGTGACATTGACGAAAACGAAAGGACTCGTTTTGATGAAAACCCGGCGGTGTCTGTCAGTTTGTCAGCGTCGGGGAGAGAGGGAGAGGTTGACGCGTGCTGACGTCGGCGCTTCGAACCAATGGGAGCGTCGCAAGCGTCAACCTCTCCCCTCCCTTTTCCTCTCTCCCCGGCGCTGACAAACGAAAGAAACCGCCGGGGTTTCGTCAATACGAGCGTTCTAATGCTAATGCAGTGGAAAAACAATTGTTCGTATCAATATGGTCAGTTGTTTATATTGTTCCGAATGCTTTTGTTGACACGCACCCTACGGTGCGAGAACGCAACGCCGATGCCTAACGACTTCGTCGTGATGTGTGGCAGCTGTCACTATTAATGTACCGTGGATTAACACAGGAGTGCACATTATTTTTCTCGTCAGCGCACAGGCATACCGTGGAAAAGCGCACTTAGCGGCAACAAGACAATAAGACGGCACGCAGCATGGCCAAATGTAACTAATTACAGTTACAATTACACTTCCATAAAAGTAAGTGACCGTGACTTCAAAAAATAATCCGTTCCTTTCGCGGCGCTACTTTCAACCTTACTGTCCAAGGGTAAGAAACAAGAGATAAGTGTTATGGAAGCGTTTATTGTTGCTGCAACTCACACTTTTGTGGCCTTGAGCAACATCTGTCTGTCAAAAAGTCTCATCGGACATCTTACCTCGTTTCTACTGGAAGATGTCGTCCACTGCACAAAACACCTTTTCAATCCAGCGTTTTTTAAATAGGTGCTGTCACCTGGACGCGCGACTGATTGGCTAGAAAACGACGCGTTCGCAAGGCATCCCCTACCCGCTTGACACCCAAAACGTCAGCTAGATCCTGCTGGCCCATTGCGACGTTGTGGCCTAACTTCGGCTCCACCAAAGTTCGCTTTTCTCCCCAGTGTAGATTATCTTGGTCCCTGAAGTTGATACAAAGAAGTAATCTCTCTCTCTCCCTCTCTCTCTCTCTCGGTCAGAGGGAAGAAAAAAAAGAGTGAAGAGACAAAAAGAAAAAGACGCTTACACCATCTCGCGTGAACTTTGACTTTTTTTTTTTTTGAAGGAAACGCTTTGAGCTAGGGAGTTTGCCTAATGGCGAATTCGGGTGGTCAATCGCCGGCAAGACCAAGCCGGCGAAACCGGCAACCAGAAACGCGCCGGCGGCACACCACGTGACCCTCAGCACCCAAACACGAAACGCCAGACGGTGGCAGTCCACTTCGCCTCTTGCCCGCGCGACACAGCGAGCGAGAGGCTGTCGCCGCCGTCACCCATGTCCCAACGACTTGGATCGACTCGAGTAGTGGCTGCTGAAGTGACTTCACATCAGTTTCGTTCTTTCATTCAGTTTTTCTCACTAACCTTCTCTCCTTTCGGGAGTGACGACACCGGATACAGTCTGGCGCCTGCTCGCCTGGCCGTTTGGAGCTCGGGCGGAAAAAGCGCCGGAAAGTTGCCGGTGCTTGCCGGAGAACCACCTCCCGAACGGCGCAAGCCGGCCGGAAACTGACCACGCGAACACTATTGCCGGTTTTCCGGCAATATAAGCTGCCGACGACTGACCACCCGAATTCGCCATAATATTGATTGCATGGAAAGTCCGGTTCTTTGTATCAGTTTGCTTCCCACTTCCTTGTGGGCGAGCAAGCTGAGGGATTACAATTTTCTAGCAACCAAACAAAACAAAACAAATATATATATATATATATATATATATGGTGGCTCAAGTCACCAGGCTCGATCTAAAATGGACCGTAAAAATCGACGCCTGCACGTAGCAATCTAAACTTTTCGCCAAAGGTGTATTTCACAGGTCGGTTTTTTCTTGTGAAATTACAAAGCTTAGTTCTCTTTCTGTAAAAAATAAGGCCAAGAAACTTGCCTGGGTCAACGGCGGGCGGCAGCGCAGACGACCAAGTCGAGGTGCGGGGTGTGTTTGACGCTCCTATTGATAGATGGCGCTACCTCCTTGTTTTGGTCAGAGCTCTGGTTTCGGTTTGCTTTTAAAGAAATATCAAAAGTGCCCGCGTCGACCGTGGTTTATTGACTCAAACATAATCTTTTTTTTTTTGTAATCTACCTTTGGCTTGAAAATAAATGCAGACAATGATAGCAAAACTTCAAGTAACAAAAATAAAAGAAAAAGCGGTTGTATAACGACAACGCTGACGACGCTTTTGCAGCCGGCGGATTTCGTCTGCGTGTCGTCTGCTTTCTTTCGCTGGTCGGTTGCATCCGTTACAACTTCGTTACAAAAATGTAACGAATTACAGCCATTCCCTTACGTAAAAAAGTAACGAAATTACTTTCCACTTACTTTCTGAAATATGTCATTAGTCCCTCGTAAAATTACTGATAAATGTACGGGCTTACAAGTAATTTCGTTCACTTGTAACGGATTACGTTCAAGTCTGCATAGAATACACTGCAGTTACCATAGCAGTCGTTCGGCGCGTCGAGCGACGTGAGGAGAGTCGTGGTGAGTGAGGGGGGATACTGTTCGGTGCAAGCAGCGTCTAGGAGAAGTTCCGTAACTGAGCTAATCTAATAACATTGGCACGGGCTTTGATGATTCTACACTTCGTTTCACACTAACTCTGCATTCACACTGGCGTTGGAATCGCAACGTGCGAAGCGGATCGACATCATTTTCGTCATCAGATGTTCGTCAAACTGCACTGAATCTTTAAGCGAATGCGTTCGCAATCCGCTTTCCAATTGCGGATCAAACGCCAGTGTGAACTAAATTTCATCTCATCTGGGAAAGAAGCGCCATTGCCCACCCGTCTGCTAGCAGGACACAAACAAATACCAACATAGCGAAGGCAAAACCTCTCAAGGTGATTGGCTGATTGGTCTCGGTTGCCATGACGATCGCCATGTCGGACCTTTCAAATCTTGGAAGCTTCGAAAGGGATCGTTACAATCAGTCGCACATTGTAAGATCGAAATGGGGCATCATCGTACAGGAAGCGTTCCTCGGCTAATATAAGCGTCTTCGGCACTGTGCATGCAATATACTTATCACTCATGCTTGTCCCCACAGATCTCTTAGAACGGTATTGTCTTCTCGCATATATTCCAAGATATGGAAATTAATTTGCAATGCTTCCAAGTACTTCCGCCGCATATGATGGCGTACATCTTCGTACCGCCAGCAACGTCTGAATGTATATGTGAGTTGTATGATACAATTACAAATACAATTTCAAATACAATCGCCGTTTGAAAGTTAAATATGACGCCGGCGTGATTACATCAGGCCAGAGGCCGGTATTTCCTCGAAACATGACAACACTGGTTTTGAGATGAGACATTTGCCAGTGCAACACGACTTGCTAACCCGAGCTTTTCAACGCACGCAGACAGCAGATCTTGCGCCTGGTTCGAGCTCATTCGAAGTGTGTGATTCATCTGTTTTGCTCTTTCCTGTAGTTTACGCACTTTCAAACGAAAATAAGTGACTAACAACCACCTGGTGTCTTCATGTTTTGATAACTGTTTCTTTTTATGCTAGAATTTACATATAAGGATATTCTATCCTAAACGTACTCTTTGCTTCTGCAGAAGAATCATTCGGCTCTACCTTCTATTTTCTACCTTCTATCTTTCGAAAGCCGGTCTTGTCTGTTTGTCTTAAATGTCCCTCTTTCCTTATCGTAAATTATTAACCAACACGCTCAACCATCTACACTCTACATTCTAGGTTTTACATTTTATGCGCTTGATTATCGTAGCGAACTTCAACCTTCAATCTAACATTGACTTTTTTTTTAATTGATTAATTCAGAAAGCGCATATAGCAGCTATGGGAACAAATTGCATTCGGAAAAGTATTTGAGATTATAAAATACTTACCGCTTTATTTGTAATTTGAACTGAAATACCCTTTTCATATTTGTAATTCCGCTGGCAATTCAATGCACTCTTCCGAAAATATTTTGTATTTGAATTTCCATACATTTTAGCGACTGTTCTCGCCCATCCCTGGCTCAATCGGTTCGTAGCATCGGCTGCAGTCCGTGGCATATGCCCACGCGGGAAACCCGAAAGGCCCCAAACCGCCAGGCCGGTACACTCCAAATCCCGCCAACAGATGGCGCCACCGATCACAGGAGAGCGCTACCGGTGAGGCAGGTGTATGCGACCGGACCATCGCGCAGCGTCTCCCGGACCGGACCCGCTGCTGCGGTGTCGGTCGGCGGCAGGTAGCGGAGGATGACCGCTCCCTCTCCTCCGATCTGGAATAAATTGCACGAGGAAGGGGGCAACGCAAAGGCGGTCATCCCCCCCACCCGGCGGCAGCGACGGTGGGGAGTAAAGTAGCCGATGGTTTCCTCTCTCTCGATGCCGGGGAGAGGACGGCACAGAGAAAAAGGAGGGGCCGGATCACTCCGATAGAACAGCACGCCCCGGCCCGTCTTCCATTGGCTACCCCGCCGGGAGGTGCGGGAGCTCTTCGAAAGACGCGTACGCCAACGACGCAACGAAACTTGGTCGGACCGCGCCCAGTCTTATCGCTCGGGAGACGCCGCAGTAGCGCCCGCTCGCCTTCTCCGGCCCGCATCACCTGGGAAGGAGCTCTTCCGCGGGCCACTTTCTCTCCGCGTGCAACCGGCGTGGGACCGCTGGGGAAGAAAAAAAAGAGACGTCCCCTTTGTCGCACATCCCGCGAACGTCCCGACAACGGCGTCTGCCGACGCTAAGCGACCGGTGATCCGTACGGGATGCTTGTGAGCATGTCTGTATGCACCGTTTTTGTGAACGTGCCGTGAATATCCTCGTGATTATAGCGTGAACATCGTGCCAACATCCTAGCGGACATCCGGTGAACAACCAGTGGACATCCTGTGAACCTCTCGTGGACATCTTGTGATCATCCAGGGTGAATCCCGAGCGCACTCCGCGAACATCCTATGGACATCTTTTGCTGGTCTACGTGAGCAGCCCATGAACATCCTTCTGACGTCCCCCAAACATTCGGAAAACCTCGTGTGAACGTCCTGGTAAATCTAGCTGAAACGCACGTGAAGTACAAACGCAAGCAAACGTTCCAGAGAGGTACTGTCATGGGAGATTCCCGAGTGCCCACGGTGAACATCTTGTGAACATCCTGTGAACATCCTGTGGACGTCGTTCTGATATCCCACGAATATTCGGAAGCCGTTCCTTGCAGGCCCCAGGAAAACCTGCCGAAACGCTCGTGAAGTGCAAACTTAAGCAAAACGTTTTAGCGAGGTACTGGAAACATTTTTAAGTAAAACACCCGTGCAGGTTCTGACAAAACGTGCCTCGAGCCCATCATCGGCATTCTAAACACAGTGTCAACGCTCGAGTCACGTGTTCGAACTGCCAGCAGTACTGCAAACATCTTTGCGCCCCCGCACGGCGGCCGCAAAGCTGCGGCTCTAAGAGAGACTTGAGATCAACGATCCCTCATTCCCAACGCGTGAGTCTGGATATTGAAGCCGGTCGTTTGCGTTTCTTGTGAAAGAGTATGCCCGTCGCAAAGCTGGCGCTACGGCACTCTTTGTGACTGGAGCTAACCCAAGACAACACCCTACCGTTTACTCCGGCTGCCGAGGTTGTTTTCTTCTGTTTCTGTGTGTGTGTGGATTCCCGTGGATACATTCTACAGTTTGAATGATAGCGTGAAGTCGTACTTCAAAATGAATTACTGAACAGTCGCTGACTTCTCAAGTGTACCCAAGGTGCGCGTGAACAACATAAACCCGCCATGTTGGATCGCTGTGGATTTCAGCTTCCTCCGGGAATGAACACCTTCGCGACGCCGGCATTGCCCCGGGTAAGTTTCCGTCCTTTCCGATTTATTTATAGATTTTACGACAAAGCATCCTAAATACGAAGCAATACGTTTGGCCTACAGACGGCTCTGCCATCCATCCGCATCTATCCGCAGATGCTGGTACGTACATTATTCCTTGCTCACGCTATTTGCAGCGGCGGTTGTTGATGAATGGAAGCTTGAGCTCTTGGGGATGCATATAGACCTTTCTCGTGACTTTCTGAGGCATTCCAGAAGAGTGCACGCGCACAGCATCGAACGGCGCAGACGTATATGCGAGCGCACGGACCGTATAGTTTCGATTTCATTATGGAGTCTTAGTAGAGCGTTCGGATCACTCCGATAAGGATACCCAAAACTCCCGCAATGCCTTCGCGCAGGCATCGAATCGGTCTCGGGTCTCGTTATCGGAGTTATCGAAACGCACTCTACTACAACATCCTGATGCCGCAGAAAGTTGTCCTCAAGTTTGGTATTCTGCATTCTGCAAAAGCGCCCCGTGGCAGTAATCTACAACATGCGGGTGCGCACACTAAAGTTGAGGACAACTATAATTTTTCACGAGCGTTGCGCACCAAAAACTAACGAGGGCATGGCCGTCAAAAAATAAACTGGATCTTTACCATATAATTAGACTAAACACTAATTGCTCTGACTAAAATACAACGTGCGAAAACTACGCGCTTTATTAGAATCGCTTCCATGAGCCAAATTCATTTAATATTTCACCATACCCATGGTTCCTCACAAATAAAAATCCAATGGTTACTTTCAATATCACACGCATGGTCCCACTGCGCGGGTATAACTCACAAAAGCACACAATTCCTTTCACATACCACATACCCGTGCGAGCGGACGAGCAGACGGTGTGTGTTTGTGTAATGATATATCATTACACAAACACACGTCAATGCCGATATATCGCTATAGTTGAGCGCTATTTTACACGCAACTGTATTTTTACACTGTAGTCTCGCTGCAGGTTGAGGGGCAGGATTTCGAAACTGAATCCGTTGCGGCACTTTCTTTGAACTGAACGGCAAGTGCACGCGAACAGTGTCATCACTCCTCAGTCCACTGCTCATGAGTAAAACAAAAATTGCTCAGGCTTCAGGACCCCTAATATGCGTTATGGTCACTAACATGATGAGACGCCGGGGAGCTTTCAAGAATGTACCCGCAGCCAAAGCACCAACGAAGGCAATGAGCGCGTGCGGAAGGCCTGGCGTCCGAAGGAGACACCAGGCCATTCGATCCCTTTCAGTGGCTATATATATATATATATATATATATATATATATATATATATATATATATATCTGTATGTGTGTGTGTGTGTGTGTGTGTGTGTGTGTGTGTGTGTGTGCGTGTGTGATTTGACCGAATCCCTGCAAGCCAAGCTGTCGTCTCTATAGTCCCACGGGGTGGGCTTCTTCTTGAACTGGATTGGAGCTTGGACCAACTGTGCTTGCCCTTCCTCCACCTAACGCAATACGAAGCCACGTGCTCGCGACATCATACTGTAAACACACGGCTCGCATGGTTGTCATATTGGCAGCCATTGTAGAGGCCTTGTTGTCCAGCGCGTACTTTCGGCAGCATACATTTTACGCCGCCAAGTTAGTTTTCGGACAGAACTGGTAGGAAGGACTGGTAGGAATGACGTCAAGTGCAAGCCATGGTATTGCCTCACTGCTCCAGAAGGGGCACAGATCCTGGCACAGCGGTACCGGATACCAAGACAACCCGCTCGTGCTTTCTAGCCCAAGAACTCGCAAGCGGTCGTTCTTCCGAGTTCTTAGGTGTTTCGTACAAGCCCTGAGAATTTATAGCTACAGCCTCGCAAGGAACTAAATGGTATATTTATACGCTAAACACGGAGTCCTGAGGCTCTCAGTTCAATGAGAGTACTGGCAAACATTTGACTTAAAACCCCGACACTGAGACGAGAAGGGACGGACAAACACAAAGTCTCAAATGAATTGAGACTTTGTGTTTGTCCGTCCCTTCTCGTCTCAATCTCGGGGTTTATGTCAAATGTTTAACCACCACCTGCTCGTTTCCGCCCTAACCTTTTGTTCAGCACAAACAAGCACGACTTACCAACCAAGCCACCTGCAACTTGTGGGATACCACGTGACAGTGTGCGATTATAATAGTCCTCAAGTTAAAAAAACTTAAACCTTTATTTTCACCATCGCACTGTCAACGAAGCGACTTGACAATGTCTGTGCCTCGGTAGAGTTGGCAGGAGTCGGCCACGCCAGCATATACCAAGTAAACATTACACATAAGCAATCAATTGCATCAATAAACATTTTAGACCACAAAAATACATTCCAGAAAAGGTACAAAATGCACTAATATTGCAAGTTTGGAGATCCCAATAAAACACTAATATGCGAACATCAAATCCACTATATAATATTTCTAAAAGTGAAAGAACGGAAGACTCAAAGCATACCTCAGTGCTCAGGACGCACTGAAAACCATAAACAAACGCAATACCATTTACCCCATCGACGGCCGACCGATCATTTACGGGAGTCGAAGTCATCTTGTCGTGGTCACATAACCTTTCGAATTTCTGCCATGGACACCGAAATGTCCTAGTGCACGTAAAGAGTCCTCCGAAATTCGAATGCTCCATTTCCTCGGCGCCACAATATCAGCTTTTCGGTGTTGCTCCTTT
This sequence comes from Ixodes persulcatus, assembly GCA_013358835.2. NCBI lineage: Eukaryota > Metazoa > Arthropoda > Arachnida > Ixodida > Ixodidae > Ixodes > Ixodes persulcatus. Next base: position 667,755 of record JABSTQ010009150.1, read on the forward strand.
GCCCAATTTTTGGGGCATCGCAGAACGAACTATGCGAGTGGTAAGAAAGGCTAACTTTTGGCTATTGCTGCCAAGCGGTGGTGCTCGTTTTCTAAGGAGGGATCGTGCGCTCGGGGCACGAGCCCTGAGCAAATTGGCCACTGTGAACAGTGCGCAACGACTAGCCTCTTGATAAGATTGTCGCTACGTTCCTTCAAGAAACACTGCAGCCTGGCGGAGAACTAGTAGGGCAACAGAGCAAGTATATTGCGCTCCTTCTTCTTGGCGGCCGAATGTCTGGCTTTGTGTTTCAGCAGTCTCGGCGAACATGCTTCAACTGTAATGGGAGTGACGAGTCGCTATAGGGATGGCAACGAGAAAGAAAAAAAAGAATCACCTAAATCACGCACTTTTTATTCCGTGAATCGAAGGGGACGTGACGTAGTCTTCATAAATTTGAAAGAGCCCCTCGGAGCACGTGGCCGAGATGGTGCACGCCGGTGTAGCTCGGCGCGCGTTGTGAACAGTTCCATACTGCTCAAAAAAAAAAAAAAAAAACGGGGGGAGGGGGGGGGGGGGAAGGGGGCAGTGCGTTAATGCACTGCAGATCGGAGCCCGTTGAGCGAATGCTCGCGCTGCGGTCGTGTATCTGTACTCCGTGATGCACGTTGAACACCCCAAGCTAGCAATCGTACTGCACTGGCGAATTTTTGATCTTCAGCGAAAAACCAATGTCGCCGCACACCTAAAATTTCTAAAACGAACGTCAATTTTTTTTTTTTTTTTTTTTATTGTTAAAGCTTGATAACGCATCTAGACCGAATCAGCGAGTATGCACTGAAGAAGCGCATTCTCTCGGAACCGCATATAAATTTCCCAAAGCGCGAGCAGTGCCCCCACAAATTGCAGTCTCGGCAACGCGCTCCGAGTGGCTCTTCGATATTGGTGGAGACTGTACATCGACCGATGATCTTCTTCGCGCAAAGAGCGCCACACGGAGCATACGTATCGCAACTTTATAAATAGGGCGACACCACCCCTGCGAATAAGACGTCAATTTTAGAAACAAAGAGCTGGCGCCTGTACGACCGAGCAGTAAACGCGCCCGCGCGGCGAAAACATTAACATTGCCAGCCCGGCGTCTGCCCGCCGCCATGTCACCATGCGAGCCATGCCAAGACTACTTTCACACGCGGGTTGTATGTGTTTTCGCGCGCATGCGGAAGCATTCTACTACCACCTCTCAGATTGTCGAATAGGCCAAAGTATGGCACCTCGACTTCGTATTCCGCTCCTGCAGTTCGGACAACAGCTCCCTTGAAAACTGGCAGATATACGCCAAAGATGCACGGGGAACTCTTTCATCGCACATTATCCGCAATTGTACGACGTTCATACACTCTATAGGATATATCTGGAGCGTCAAGTTTTCAGCAAAGCAATTGGAAGACCCAATCACTGCAGTCTATGAAGAGAGCCTGACGAATGACGAGATTTAAAATACGCTGATACTCAGAAAAACAGACTGCTCTGTGCTGGCGATTCCAGCGAAACGGACGACACCAAGCGGGAAGACAGTAAACTCACCGGAACAGGTCCTTTCGCGATTTCCACTCGTGTGGCTTCCGTGATTACACGTTGTTTGTGGGTTGCGCTATAGAACAGTTGTCCCGCGCGGAGACTCTGTCGTAACTGATGTACCAGGTTGTTCCCAGGTTGTTCCGCACGAACCATACTTTCCGCGTTTACCAACGTTCATCAGCACCATGGAAGGACAGTATAACCAGTCCTTTCATCGCTTGCCCAAAGAAAGTCAAGCCTCTGGATGCTCGCTTAGGCCAACACTTTGCCGCATGTTCGAAACGTGCAGCATGAAAAGCGGGGAAAACCATTTTGAGTCCCATGTTTGGTCGCTGATGCCCCAGCGTTGGGCGTTGAGCTGGCACATGGCACGGTACGACCCGTATGGGTCCGCCAAATTTGCTCCATAGCGGTCTCCTCTATGGGTCGCTGGAGTCGCGAATATCATGACGTTTCAGCGTACTCAGGGTTCGCGGGGAAGAAGACATTCAGAATTACTTAGATATGTACTCCTGCTGTCGCACTCCCACTGAACACGCAAAAAAGGCGTAAGAGTCTAAACAAATATGAGAGAAAAAAAAAGTAATGTAGCAAGTTTTCTTTTTCGAAACTGTTCTTTGAGGATTACTTAATAATGCAGAAGTCTGTGAATATTTTCTTTGGCAATATTTTTTTTTCCATCCCCCGCGGATCGGAGACACAGTCACAGTCAACAACGCGGTTCTTTTCGCAGTGAATCGCGCGATGATCATATGTGATTGCGCACGGCGAGCCAAAGGTAGCAGTACACGTTTAGGCGGCAATCATCGCTGAGTGTACAAAAACTTAAGCTCACTCATCTGTTCAACAACAGCTCGTACGTCATACGAAAAAAAATCTGGATATTGGAATGTGAACACACCCTTGCCAAGTGGAAGTTATTGACCCGCGTCTGCTCAACGCTCCGGCAGTTTGTGCGGAGTATTCTATCTCAGAGACAATTCCGCGGAGAATTTCCAAACAAGGCAATACAAACATGTACAACAGACAGATGCAGCTGTTTTAGGAGATTGCTGGCAGCAATTGTATCACCCTTCAGCAAGACGCGTGTTCAGAACTTTAGGATCACGACCTCGGGCTGTGCTCCTCATCGAAGATTCGTCTCCCGGCCTTGTAAGACTTATTGGCAATTGGTTGATCGATGGATATTTTTGTTCTGGCTGATCGGTTTCAAGCGCACATATAGAGATGAAAGAATGTTACTCGACCATCCCAACAGCAAATCAATTATTCGTCCTCGCGCGGTACAATGTTCGGAGGAGCTGATCTAGCAACACTGTTCGAGCGTGCAAATATTTGTTTTAGACAATTTGATTGTTTTGTGTGTGAGGTTACTTAGAACTACACACATTAAATAAAAACAGTGTCTCAAATACGGCATGACCAGCCATATATATTGTGCACGTTCTGCAAACTCATGACATGAATGTTACTACTGTACTGCTTGCACTGAAAGGTTATGTGAGTTATGACAGGAAGTAGAGAGCAAAGGCCGAGATTGGTTCGGTTCCGGTAGTTGCCTGTCCAGTGACATAGCATTGAGAAAACGTAAGAAATCGTGCCGCTTGAAATAAGAAAAAAGAAAAATTAATTGTTGTTTTGTTTGTTTGTTGTTTTTTGTTTTTTTTGCACGAATGAGACTTATTTTTGAAGTCCCGTTTGACGCATAATAATAAAAATTATACGCTTAAAAGAAAAACGCGATGTGCAGTACATTTACAATCACACTTAACTGGAGCACGAAATAGATTTTAATGTAGGAAAAAAAAATAGACGTGTGAAGGCAATCTGTCACATTAATGTAAACTGAACATAAAACGTAGATGTAATAGAGCATACAGAACGCAAACGACTCGACACTATCGCCGAAGCGTAGACCAGCGCGCGCAAAAAGGAACAAAATATGCCAGGAGAACGTCTAGCGCTTGCTCCAGATAAGTATGACTGGGACTGTACTTCCCCGGGGCATAGGGGTCGCGTAACACGGAGCTTCCGATTCCCGCACAAGTTCTCCGTTTGAAGCAGAGAGGTTCAGCGTGGCGTCTTGACAGGAGGATCCCAATCACACATCTGGCGCAGAGCACCGCGAAGTCCCGCACGGTTTGGCGGCTATTCAGACAACCACGAAAGCTGAAAGAAGACACGAAATGCAGCAACCAGATAAAGGTTACCCCAATGACACGCAGAGGTAAAGTTGTCGTGGATTCGTCTTCGCGTTACGGCTGTAACACGTTTTCCGTCAGCGTTCTTATTTTATTTTTTATATATATACGTAAAAGGTTGTTGAGGACGACGACCTCGAGACCTGTCACCTGAATCCTGCCAGAAACCCCAAACCCCCGGGAGCAAAATAAAATTCAAAAACGTAATAAGCTAGGGAAAGATGTGCCTCTTCCGATTTCGAAAGCTATGCAAAATTTCGAAATATACCGGCAGCCGAATTTATTACAAGGAATATTTCGAATGTGACGTTGTTTTTCTTTAGAAAAGAAGGTAGAGTATAGGTGAGATAAGTGGGAAATGACTTGCTTGTAAACCCTGGAACGGGGTACTGTGAATCGACCCTATCTCCTGGTACTGGAACAAGACTGTATCGTTACAATTCACAATCCACTATGAAGATGATCGTTATTATCTGATAGCTTTTCCGAATCTGTGGGGTTTTCTTTTCCCCTTTACTGCACCGACAACAAGTGTTGGAAATAACAGGTTACAAGTAACCGCGTTGCCGGTAGCTTGTCCCTTTTTTCTGTTACGTAGGAACACGCTAGTTACTTTTTTAATCATTACCATGTAACGTACTTACATTACTTATTTCAAGTGACGGGTAACGTGGTTATGTTACTGGATACATCTTCTTTCCAAAACTTCAAAAAATGACACTTCGTGTGCTTTTTTTTGCATTTTTATTTTACTTTTTTTTGCGTCATGCTAGGAATTTTTGTGCTGTCCTGTACTGATCTCCCTTGCCTTCAAACTTCTGCCTTTCTTTTCTCCACGCAAACACTACAAATTCAGAAAAGAACCCGACACCCACACGCCCTCCGTCCCAGTGTCAAAAAATGCTGTCGCTCCCGTCTTGAAAAGTTTCCAACTTCCAAATTCAGCTGTTAAATTTCGTTTCGCTCTGAGTCCAGACGCAGCCGACATCAGACGGCGCCAAACGCGCACCATTATGGCGCCCCTCATGTTGCTGTACCTGTTCTATAATCGCTGAACTGAAACATAAAATGAAAAGAACTAGTTATTGACTTGTGCTTTTGACGCTGCTTGTTAGGTCCCATTAGCTCGTAGCGTTGACTGCGTCTGGATTTAAGCTGAAACAAAATACACAATTAATGTCCCGCACCAAAAGAAAATTACACCGTTTTTTTTAATATATAATTTACGCATTACCGAACGCTCGTTCTCTGCCCTGAGGTGGCGCTAGAGGTTCGAACCAGATGCCAAAGTTTCAGCCCGAACCAATATCTTGTCCAAAAGTTATGTTTTATCATAACTAGATAACTAGATCACTTTCTGTGATCTAGTTACCAGTGATTTTAGGAAAATTTCGATGGGAAAATGGTGGAGCGAATACATGGAGCTCAAAGGCGCCAGAAACCAAAAACGTGCGAAAATAGGCCCCACTTTCCCATTTAAATTTTCAGAAAATCGCTTATAACTTGTGGATAAGATCTTCGTTTAGGCTGAAACTTTGGCATCTGGGTCGGACCTCTAGCACTGTCTTTGGGCGGAGAATGAGCGTTCGGAAATGCGTAGTTAAGTTTTGCAATAAAAAATTTAAAAAAGGTAATATTTTGGGGGTGCAGTATATCAGCGGTGTATGATTCGAGTAAAGGGTCAACTTGTTAATAGCAATAATGTGTACTTCTGTATGTGGTGAATAAAACGAATTCAAACTCAGCTGGTCCAACTCTGTGTGCAAATGCGGTAGGCCGGTTCTTCAGTCAAGTTCCTAGCGAATCTCGTAAATCAACGTCTTATATAGACGCTCTCAACACGCGCCAGATTGAGTCGCCATAGCCGACCAATTCTCTTCTCTTGCCGAGATGCCGAGCCACTGAAGCGGGCGTTGACGAGCCTCCACAAAGGCGTATGCTAGGGAGAAAGGCACATCAACATCTAAACTGGCAATAACCTGTCCTGCTGCTGGTAATTATGAAGTGGAGCGAACGGAATAATAGGGAACAAAAACTGAAGGTCGGTTATGGCGGCGCCCTTGCACAGCTGCCTGAAAGCGTCTATACATTCGCGCTTTCCTTTCTTTTCTCGTGAGTATTTAGGTAGGACCGTAGAAAACGATAAGATAAAACGATAAGATAACGTTCCTTGAAATATCACGCGTATCCATACCAGCAACGTCAAGACAGTAAAATGTTTTAATTCAAAAATAAACCAGAACGCAAAACTAACACGCGTTACTTTACGCTGGTAATTGTAACGCGTTCCTTTTATTTACAAATAACGTATTTCTTCTTTTTTTTTTTGTAACCCCTACAACACTGACTAGCAGCCACCATTTTTGTAGCCTTCTCTCGACAGCTTCCACCATTCCCCTCGGCGCTTCGTTGGCCATTGGCGCATAGATCGGGCGCTTTGAAGGGGTACGGAAGCAAAAATTGAAATATTCAAATTTCATTCGGAAATGGGTCAAGCATGACGGATAATAACCGTAATTCATAATCGCACGTTTGTATTTTGAACGATTGGATATATTGTTCGTTCCAAACGGTGCACTCGAGTGAGCGCTCGAAGAGAAGCGAGCGGAGGGCGCGATGCGTCATAGGATATCCGGCGCAAACAAAAACAACAAAAAAGACTCCCCGCATCCGTGACGTGGCAAGACAGGCTTGGTTATGAGCTTTGCCGCTGGTGGCGTTGTCAGCGTTGTAGTGGTGTCAATACCGTCAGCGCGTTACAACCGAGCCGTTGGAAGTGCCCGCGGGGTGACGGGCGTTTCACCTGTCGTGTGAGCGGCTTTGAAGTGTACAGCAAAGTCACACGAGCAACCCCGCGACGTGCCTCAACGAGTCCATCATGGCGTCTGGTTGACTTTCGCGCTTTCGCATTTTTGGATGGAACAGCCCGGATGAACAGTCACACTCACATGCACACAAGAAGCAAACAGACTCGCAGCGCTGACTTTCAACTCAGTTCTATATTTCTTCTTCCTCAAATCTTCAACTCAATCTAGAGATCTTCAATCTAGAGATATCATCAAAGCACCAAGAGTGATGAGAAATTTCTCGCTTTATTATTTTTTACATTTAATTTTTAATTTTTAATTTTTTAGTATTATTTTCTTTAGTTGTCTTTGCATGATTTATTTAATTATTAGTTATTTTTAATGTGTATTGGCTATTTGGTCTCTGGTGTGTAACAATTTAAATTGTTCTCATTAACGGCAAAGGTGAAGAAGAAGATTTGAGGAAGAAGAAATATAGAACTGAGTTGAAAGTCAGCGCTGCGAGTCTGTTTGCTTCTTGTGTGCATGTGAGTGTGACTGTTCATCCGCGCTGTTCCATCCAAGCATGAATTACCAACTTGCCCAAGCATCCACATTATCAAGCTTTCGCATTCATTCGAAAAGGGGCAAACACGTTCAGGCCGAGGTGACTTTAAACAGTTGAGCGTACTTCCAAAGAGCGGCGCTGCTCCAGAGGAATCTGCTACGTCACGACTACGTAGCAGATTCCACAACGTTGCTAGACTACCTCCCAAATAGGCTCCGCATGCATCCACCAGGTGCACATTGGAAGATCGTTTATTTAGCTTTAAAATTAGTTTTCTTGTGCCTTTCAACGGAAGACTGGTGTTTTTGAGATTAGGGTGCAACATGCAACACATTCAAGCAAGAAAATGAGCGCTGAAATTTCGCTTCAGTACCCCTTTAAGAGCAGGCCCAAAGCAGGGTGCCCCGCTTAGCGCGCTCTCCACCGGTTGTGTTATGCGCGGGCCCGCTCACGACAGTACAATATGTTCCGTCGTTTCGTCCGCCTCCCCGCCGCCTCGACGTGCTGGCGATTCCACCAGTACGCCTCTTAGCGATTCCGCCACTAGAAAGAGGCGGCTTGCAACGCCATCTGTCGACGGTAACCTCCGATACGCGGCGCATAGAGGCAGCAGCACCTGGGCCACATTAGCATATCGTACGCCTGCATCGCAGAAGACCGGAACGGTCCCGACGGTCGAGACCTGTTTCAAAAATCGCTTCTCGGTACCCGGACACAAGCGTAATCACTCAGCGGCTACTAAACGAAGCAGCGAGACGCCTCGAAAGAGAAACACAACACCGATACGCCATTTCGCTTTATACGACGAACCGCAGCAGACGCTACGAGCCAATCCCAGCCAATCCGGTGACGCAAACATGTCACGTGACTTCACGCCCCGTTATCGCTGCACCGCCCCTCCTGGAGGTCACGTGGTATCCACGCGGCCTTGAATTGGCTCCGGCGGCTCGTAGCTTCCGCTGCGGTCCGCTGCGGTGAAACTGATTAGGGAATGGGGCCGGACCCGTTGCACCGCGCACCTCCGATTCGAGAAGCCGTCCGGGCATCTTCTTGTAACCATTGGCACGGCGTTACGTGTAGTGCACGTACACACCGCATCGGCATTGCGGCGCAAATGGGCCTTCCGATATACAGACGAGTCTGCTGAGCCTAATGACCGGTGACGGGGCGGAATCGTCGGACCCTGGTGGACCACGGAACGCAGTGGCGGGCGGCCTTCACGGGAAACGCCCATTTTGTGTCCGCCCCGCTGCAAAAAAGAAAAGAAGATGGTTCCAGTAGCACGCGATCCGTTGGGGGAACACTGCCCGTGTTACGAGTGAGGCGACTCGGATTGCGTCTCAAGAGGCACGAACAAGGCAGGCATTCCCAATTCTGAAGAGAGAGTATTCACCACCTACAAAACGTGAGGGCGCAAGTGAGCTGGTGTAAGTTCATAATTGTAGAATATACCCGAGACTCCGGTGACGACAGAAAAACGACGGGAAGAAGGAAAGAACTCTCAATTTCTTGGACTTATTTCCTTCTTCCTGTCGTTTACTTCTTCTTTTTTTCGGTCGTCACCGCAGTCTCTGGTAATTTTACAAGTATAGTACTCAACTATACGCCACCACGCGGCCGTGACGTCACGCAGCTGCGGTGGCGCTGCTGTCGACGCGGCGCATGAGCACACGGTGGACAAAGCAGACTCGTTTGTAAACAGCGTGATAATCGAGGGTCCGTTATGCGGTCGAAAGGCTATGTTGTGAAAGATAGAAATATTTTCTATTGCTGGTCAGAAAGTTCGCCCAACTGCGATTGCAAGTGCTCCGCACAAGACATCACAGTCCACGTGGCTGCGTACCAACCTGCGAATCTCCGAACATCAATCTCAACTCAACAACTCAATTAGTTTATATAGCCCCGAACGTTTGAAGCTTAAACAAATTCACCCGCATGTACCCATCGATGTTAAATCGTCTAAAAGAAGTTACTTTTGTCTCTAGACTTAATTGTGCTGTGTACTTGGTACTTGCTTAGACAGCGGGACTTTAGTGACCCCGTCGGGCGTCTGGTGCCTCTGCTATGGGTGAGAAAGATATCTGGTGCAGTACGGCTGCTAGCATGGGATATTTAAAGCGCATATCATGCCGTAGTGATACACGACCGCACGCCGGAACGATGCTCTAGGTCTAGGATCTCTGTGTTCGGCAGCGTCAGCTTTCGCTCCACGTACTCCAGCGGCGGTTTCGTTAACGCACTCGGCCACCGATGCACCTACCTTTGTCTGCCTGATTCTTTAAGAGTAAGCTCAACTTGCAACCTGTCATGTCAAGTGAAAAGGGAGCGTCTGAAAGTAAATCTAAAAACTCATATACTATGACAATTTCCGAGGTGCGGCATGTAAACCGCGCCTTTTCCGTAGAAACATCAGGACACGTGAAAACTGAGGGCGCGTTTAGTGTGCTGCATCTTTAGGCAACTATATGAAAAGTGGCGGGTTCGGGTAAGGTTCTCTTGATCTAGGGGCAACCAAAGGGAGTGCTCGTGAACGGGCCTACCTCTGTAGGGCGAAACACACAAACATTTGCGACCAGCCAAAAGAAATGAAACTAGAGACAGATAAATTTGTAGGTCAGCCACTGTATATTGATTACCTAATATCTGCTAACGCTTACAGTTACAGAAAGTCCCATCGACGTTTTTTGGGTTTTTTTTTTTCGTTCTGTTTTCTTCTAATTATTGGGGCACGTCCCTGAATTCATGAACTCGTGGAACTTCACTGAGAATGGAACACACTCTGACTTGTCTGCACGCGCAAAAAGAAGAAAGTACTCTTTTTCTCTCTTTCTCTCTCGCTTCCTCTTTTTCAAGGACTTGCAGGCCCTTCACTTTGTATAAGCGGTTTTTTTTTTTTTTTTCATTTAAGGTGCTTTGAAATTGTTTGACTTTCTACAGTGATACAGCAATGAAAACGAAGCACGATCACTATATAAAAATGACAACAGCGAAATCGGGCCTTTCCAAATTTACAAATAAAAAGATTAAGTTAGTAATAAATAGCACAGACAGTAATTACACATTAGCTAAATTAGGCGCTTTTTTTTTTTTAAATGGGAGATATCAGTTCCGAAGAAGTCAATGTCAGCTACTTCTGCATGACAGGATTTTTATATATGTCCCGTGTATATTTAAGTAATTCCGAAAACAAACATTTAGCTACAAAACCATTTCTTTTTGACTTATTTTAGTTATTTCTCGCGATATACGTTATGTTCACCATGATGTGGCTCGATCACTTGAACATTACGACTCTCGCGCAGATCGTGGCCCCCAGTATTCTGTTCAAGCGCATTGCTTTCTCACCGCAAAAAAAACCTCTCAGTTGCATCGTTAGCAATCCATCGTGTGGCCTCCATAATCCTTCGCCATCGGCACAAATTCCACTTTGACACGAGTGTACTACCTGCAGCTCGGGTGTTAACGCACCGCAACTCGGAGCACCTGGAGCGAAAGATGGTGCTGCAGAACCCCCGGGGATCCCATGGCTGTAACCGTCACCCCTACCCGTTTCGCATCGCTGCTGCGTGACGCACGTTAAAAACGTCAAGCTAGCGGCTGTACTGATGCGGATAGGAAGTCGTCTGCTTCTTGTGCTGAAGCTGCGGTGGCGTCAAAACGACGCCGAGTTTTAATTGGCTTTGATTGGAAGGATAGTGGGTAGGCCTCAATGCTTGATGCCTCGAGGTCTACCCAAATTTTTTTTTTAATCAGCCAATAAGAGGTCGGCGTTCTGACGTCACCGCAACCCCTGTGCAAGAAGCAGACGAACTTGCGCTCCGCATAGAGCAGACACTGCAGAATGACTAACAACTTCCAGCTGCCTACGCGTATATTACACAACACGAGTAAAATAGACCCATTTTAAAAGACAACAGAGCAACATTGGCGGTCGCCATATTGGGGGCACGAAGAGTGTGAGCAGTTCCGAGTCTTCAATGAGCGCCGACGCAGCGCTCGTGTACAATACGTGCTCAGGGTGCGTGCACAAACAATGGCCGATTCGGAATATTGGTGCGGCAGTTACAGATGGTCCCCAAGTTCGAAAAGGGCCCATTAGTACTTGGCTAAAGTGTTCATTAAGTCGATTTCTCTTTTTGTCGCTCTTGCCAGCGCGATTCTGCGAAAAAACTTTGTTTTCAACGAAAAAAAAAAGAAAACTGCGAACATCCGCGCAACGGCAAAGCTCTGAGACGCGCACATCGGCGGACAGGCAGCAAGGTGCCTGTGATAACGGGTTATCTCCTTTCTTCAGCAGGAGGTGCAACATCCGAACGGAAATCTCCTGTCTTCTTTTTTTCTTTTTTTTTTTTTGTGCCTGAAAAAACTCTGAAAAGCAATAAGAAAACAAAAAATAAATGGTGAAGGGAAAAGGTACAAGATGTGGCGGGGGCATGAGACAAAAGTCCCAACGACGATGATAACCTTTCCTATGAAGGGATGTTGTCGCCTCATCGCCACATCAACATCCTGTACCTTAACCTTTCCGAAGGGTTGGCACTCACGAGACTTCATTGCGAAGGCCGAGTACAAACAAGCCCGTGGTTTCAGAAAACATCTCTACAAAACCTCGTAATTTGATCAGCCCGGGCGGTGGTCTTCCTGTCACCGCTGACCCTAAACATAGCTGCGACCTTAACTTGCGAGCTCGTAGCCCTAAGTCCTTCTACTCAAATTACAGTACAAGGACTTACTTGTATTGTACTTATTACAAGTTATCAAATCACTTATAATCGATTACTTTTCAGGGTATTTGTAAAATCATTCGAATGCAGTTATTAGGAAGTAATCGCAAGAGTAATCTAATTACTATTAGAAGTACTAAGATTACTTCTATTCGGAACCATTTTCCCCTCCCTTTTTTAATGATTTTAATTTAATTCATTTAATGATTTACAAATTTCCTTGCAAGGAATCACATTCTGTGATCCTAATCCAATAATGGTCAGCGCGAAAGGCCCGTTTTCAAACCGGCACGAAAGTCTGTCGTTTTGAATATCTGGAGTAATCGGATAAGTGACAATTACTTTTTTCAAGCAATGGCCAGTTACGTTTCTTCTCGAGTAATTGAGTAATATTATTTAACAGAAAGGCCTCAACGAGGCAGAAAACAAAAAGACCAGAAGTTATTCCGTACATCCACAAGGTTGCCCACAATTTAAAGAAAGTTGTAAGCAAGTACGATGTTCCCGTTGTGTTCTCTGCCCCAAAGAAGTTGGCTGGGTTGTGCTCCCGCATTTCTGATGTGAAGGCAAAAGTTCCATGTGATAAGAAACACGTCACCCCTTACGTGGACTGCACAGTAAGCGTGGTCTACGAAATCCCACTGAGTTCTGGTAATGTATACATCGGCCAGACGGAGCGGTGCATCAATGACCGAGCACGGGAGCATTGCATTATCAGTAAAAAATAAATATGGCTCGCATTTGCCTATACATTGCAACACATGTGGCTGTGTTCCACGACTTCAGTAGATAAGGATTCTGGGGAGAAGCCGAGAGACGGTCGCTCGAGAGTTTATGGAAGCATTAATTCATTATCAAAAAAAGTGTGACGGCATGTGTCAGCGACACTTCTACTGCACTTCAGAGTAATGAATTTCAGTTTTTGAATGATGGGGTAAAAAATTAATAATTTTTTTGTGGTGCTGCTTTGCTGTCGTGTGTACATATATATGCTTGCTTTTCCTGAGTAAAACTAGTTGAAAGTTAGCGTTTGTCCTGTGTACATCTTGTCCTCGTCTTTTTGCGCTATTTTATATGTTTAACTAATTATTTAACACTGATTTAAGTTAGAGTAACTTGTAATTAAAATTTATTACATTTTTTATGAACGCATTCAAGCCTGGCTTTAACTGACCCCGGGTGACGCTAACCCAGAGCGGAATGCGAAATGAAACGCTTAAATCGAAACGGATCTAGCCGCTAAGAACTCAGTTATGGTACAAGAGATTTTCGTGTGCAATATACGTTAGCTATATTGTACACGAAAAACAGCAATGTGAGGAAGATGATAATTAGTTGCTCTTAATGCTAACACCAAAATGTTTCCTCACCCCGTAAACACTGCGTCGAAATATCATATTCGGATCATCTGTCGCACGTCATGAACTTGTTACATTTTTTTTTGTTGTTGTTACCGTTCTTGTTTGTTTAATTGTTTATCATAAATATCATACGCTAAACGTCCCGTCGCCTCATTTTTTTAGACAAAGAACGTATAATACAATGAAAACACTATTTAGTAAGGAAACGTATCAAACAAAGATCTTCTAACTTGTAAGAAACTGAAAAACAAAGCAAACACACCATACAAACAATAAAAATCAATTCTGCAAATAAAAAAATAAAAATTCAGGGTGCTTTTTTTTTTTTTTTTTTTGAAGACGCGGAGAGCATTACGAAACTAACGAACCCCGACTGGTTCTGGACATCTTGACAATAAAAAAGAAGGCCCCACAAATCCGAGAAAGCGTAAAAATTTGATTTTTTTTTAGAAAGAACTAAAATCCTCTTTTACAATAACTTTTTTTCTTTTTTTTTCTTTTCTTTTTTCTACGCGTGACAGAATTTATGTCGTAGGCCCTTTATGTCATGAAGACATTGTCTCGTCTACCCATCGCGGGGTCTCGGCGGCCTTTCTTCACTGCCCCCTTCTCCAACTCCATCCAAGCTTGTAGAAACGACAGAAACTTCGCACTCTTTCTAAAACCGTCTTTTGTCCTTTTTTTCGTCTTTTTTTTTTTTTTTTTTACGGCGATCAATGCGGATTTTGTTTGTGTTTCATGTACGTCGTGGCCCGCGAAGCTTCGCGGAACATTTTCTCCGCTACATTTAGACGGGAATCACAGTGTCGTGACATTGGGACATCAGAATGTCGCGTGACGTCATGTCACATGACGTCACAAATATTCCCGCCAAATAGAGCGAAGAAATAGAGGAAATATGTAACCGCTAAAGTTAGCGAGAAATTTCTAAACAAAATTGAGCGAGAGTTTAGCCCCACGTGACTCCGTGCAGCCACGTGACGACACTGTGTCGCCCATGAACGCCGCCCCCATAATGTAAACGCGGCAGTGTAACTGTGTGCAGCAGCGTCCAGCGTTTCGGGTCATCAACGCAGTTCATTTGTTGGACACGAGAAGGCACCGGCAATTTTATATTCCATCAGACGATTTCCTCAAATCCCAAAATACACCGATAAGCGTTAAAAAAAAGGTGTTTTTTATGATTTTTGGAAGACGCCGAGTTTCAACGGCGCAGAGTGGCGCCTGGGATACCAATCAATTCGTCTCCCTTTCGTAAGTGGTGCCGCCCGCCCGAAGGCCCCAGGGAGCTGACGTCCATTTCACCTTTGTCGAGGTCTCGTTGACCGAAGTGGAGGCGGAAGACGGGGTAGTATAGGACGGAAAGACTAGTGTATTTACACGGGTATATGCAGTGGCATATAATGGCGAATGGAGCGCACACATAGGGCAGTGGACAGGTCCTTTATATAATTAAAGGCAGGATTCTGGAACCGCCGTGCCACTGGTCGGTTAGTCACGCATTCCGAAGCTGGCCTTAACGTCTGCAACCTCTCCTAGGCGTTGATGCTCGGTCGTTGTTCTTCGCAGAATTGAAGGTGTCTGATGGGGGGACCTTCTTATCTGCTGGAGACGTAGACAAAACACACTGCACATCCGTTCAGAATCGAATATTGTCTGGTGTTCCCGTGGAATGCTGACGCCGTAGACGCACTCCGACTGTAACGTCTGCCGCCCATCTGCTTGAACAGAGGCCGGAGAGTACCTGTCTCTTCCTCGTCCGTGTTTTTTTGTTGTTGTTTTTTTTTTGCCGTTTTAAGTTCTTCAGATTATGGACGCTTCTTCGGGTACAGGTCAGCCAGGTCGAATGTGTGCAAAGGGTTCGAGCCGCACGCCAACCGTCTCGACCTTCGCTTGATCGTCGCCCCCAGAAGAATGCAAGGTCGATCTCGACAATCTACTCAGGAGCATCAGAGGGTTCATGGTGGATAGTTTCTTTTTTAGGGGCGAAGCTCCTTAGGGTCTAGCCTTGTCCATCCATCCGGCGTCCGTGCTCACATTGATTGCCATCCCATCTGTCTGTCATGAATGAAACGTTGCATGTAGCCACTCAACGTTTATAGACGAGAGGGCGCTGCGGTCAAATGCTCAAATGCGTATATAACCACATTCCATACCACACATTCTCCTTCTGATATGGACCGTTGACTTAAGCGGTGGAGATGCGTTCCCACGGCTTCTAGCGGATCCAAGCTGATCCGCTAGAAGAACCACTGGCTCTGCATTTCACCTACCATAAGGCAGTAATAATGAAGTCGAAACGCAACACGGAACTCAGCACTGTCTATGAGCAATTAAAAAAAATCAGCACCATCAGCACTACCTATAAACAATAACATCAGGATCATCAGCACCACCAGAGCTTCGCCCCAATCAACATCATTCACCACGTGGAGATGTTGTGATTTTGTTTTCTTTTTAAGGCAAATTTATCGTACAATTTATGGATATATATGCTGTATAACTCTCTATCTTCCTGTAAAAACTGAAATATTCTGGCTCTGTTATGACTTGTGCGTGTCCTGGGAGAGTGTGTACTTCGACCAAAAACCAAGTGAAACTCAGCAATACACGCGTCGGAATATCGCGTGTCGCATACAGAGGTAAGCTTACTTATTTGCGTCTCGCTACTACGTTGCGCTCGAAAAAATATCAAGGGGATTTTGTCTCTCATACGTCAAACTTCCATCAATCGTGCGTGTAACCTCTTCATCCTTTCAATTAACAGGTTTTTTTCTCTCTCTTTCTCGTGCGAGTATTTTCTGGTCCTCCTAGTGACAGCTTTCGCCGCCGTGCGCCGAACGCATTTGGCGTGCTGGGCTTTTTCTCAGTCTGAACGCAAGGGCCCGTCTGCCGCGTCAAGTCGCGAATTCCCTATATGCACGCTCACACTCAAGTTTCAACTAACATCAACCGAACGACAGTTATAGTTACAATCACGATCGGCCATGGTTACACCGCACCCTGACGGCGATTGAGCCGATGATTACATTTCAATTTAGCTAGGCTCGCTTAATTCTATTATTCTTTTAACTGTGTATACGATAGTATCGCTTGTGTGCACTTTGAGGCATTTCTAGTAGCAGTAGCAATTAACAGGGATAGGAACGCGTTTCGTTGCGCTAGATTCGGCCGTTGTAACAACGGTCCAGTTCGATCGAACTGCCCTAGATGTCGGACAAAAGGTCCCGACGAGTCAGCTGAAACGTTACGATTTACACTTTATTCCAGACATCCTATGTTGCTGAAAAAACCTCCGCACTAATATTTTTGCGCTGAGATATCGTCCTTGCAAAACAAAACGCAAATGACCTGACCGTAGTTAGCTGCATTGATTTTTAGAACGCAGCTCTTAGGCCCCCGTTTCCGGCTTGAGCGGCGTCGGCGTCGACCTCGGCGTAACCGCGGCGACGTTTCGGCATGGTGACGTTTCGGCACCTTGCCGAAACGTCCTTGTGACCCCCCCGAGGGGGGTCCAGAGGGGTTCACGTGACCTCAGGGGGTCCTCAGGACCCCTCAGGGGGGTCCTGGGAGGGTCACGTTACCCCCCTTGAGGTCACGTTACCCCCCCCCCCCAAGGTCACGTGACCCCCCCCCCCCCACGAGGTCATGTGACCCCCGTGACGTCATGGGGTCACGTGGCCCCCGTGGCGGAGTAGCAGGAAAAGGAGGGAGGAGGGGTATACCCTCCCCCCAGTACCCTTCCATCCTCCTCCTCAAGAGCTGCGCTCTAATTAGGCGTTACAGGGAGTTGTAAACGGCTTTCATTTTTTTTATTTTTTGAGCACTTAATATCACTCAATGTCGCAGATATATATACAAACCATTCTGATATTTACCGGCTGCAAGCTGCCGTCTTTGTCCACTGGGCTGTAGGACCCGTTGAAAGCATGCGCAAGCCCTCTTCTTTCTGGAATATCAGACGCCATACATGTGTCCGCAGCCCAATGACTGGAGATTTTTCGCCTCGGTGAATGCGCCAAAAGTGTGCATATGCCCCCCTCCCCCCCTTTGCGGCCTCAATTTCAGGCTGCTCCGGTAATCGATACCTAGCTATACAACACCAAATATCCCCACTCTCCCCTCAATAACCCGCCGCTTCCCATTTAAGGGAAGCAAGCTATCCCTTCTCAACTTTTCTCGAACCCTTTTCCTTACCAAGCGCACACGCGCGCGCGTCAACAAGAAGAAGAAGAAAAAAGGACTATCACATCCTTTGTACTGCTTAACTCGATCAGCACCGAACCAGTATACCACTAGTCAATAACTTTCTTCCCTCCCCATTCACTTACTTCTTCCTTTCGCGTTCATTTACGCTCTTTCCTCGTCGCACGTGCGTCAAACGAACCCAAGAAAGGGCAGTCTCGGTACTCGTATGAAAAGCGCAACTCCCCAATATCCCCCCAAAAGAGGGAAGAGTCAAAAAAGAAAAGAAAAAAAATATGAAAACGCGCCTCTCGTATTCAATCGCAACCAAACTGCGGTTGAAACTTCGGTCTTCTATTGTATAGGCCGGTCCCCTTTGTTAACCTGTTCGGGGATTTTCAGGTCGGTAACCACACGGGAGGCTGTAAAAGGCCTGCATACCTTCAGGGAATATGCTCAGGTTTCATCCTCCCATGCATCTAGCCGGCTGTGGTGCGTCACAAAACAATCAACAAAAAAAATAAATAAATTTGGGTCTGCGATGGCCTGGCGTGGCGTGTCTCACAACAAGAGACCCCAGCGTGCGACGCGACGGGCCGACAAAGTGTCTCGCCTCTGTTCGACGCAAATGAAGCGTGAAAAACGCCACCCCTTTTCGAAGAAGCCTGTCTCTCCGCAGCACCCAAAAGGAGCAACGATTGACGACAACAAAAAGCCGTTTTGTCCAAGAAAACGCCCTGCCCCTTGTAGCCTTTTTTTTTTTTTTATTACTCCACACTAATATTGCTGGGTCGCTGAATTGTTCTCGAGCGTGGCTCACTTGGCGAAGTAAGCGGAGTAACCACTCCTCACTTCTTTCACTGCAGCGAAAAAGAAAAAAAAAACGATGTCTTGTAGAATTTTTGCAAAGATGCCCGCTGCTGCGAAGCTCCAGAAAACTGAAGACTGCACTAAAAACTCAGGCCCCCGATATCCAACACACCCGACGAATACAATGGGGCAGAGGCTTTCAACGCGAGAAGGCTGCCAGCACATCGTTTCACCGGTTATTTTTTATCGTCTTCCTCAGTTCGAAACGGGCCATGTTTCGCTGGGGGAAGGCAGCCGGAGTTCAATTACGAGCTGGGCATCGATTAACGCTTTTATCCCGATTAATCGTCAGCCTTTAATCGATGAATTACCCGATTAATCGGTCTCGTTTATTTCTAGTCATAATGTATAAAAAAAAGCACAAAACAATTTCCCTTTGCCGACAAACGGCGAAATACAGAATTTTTGTTTGTATTTCGAATCAACCTTGATATGTAATTGAGAACTGAGTTTAAAGTCACTCACACTCACCGATCATTACTTCAACTGCATGAGGCAAAGGGGTTCGTTGAGATTCTCTGCTAGAACGACCTCTCTTGATTGTTCACAATAGTCTCTGCTGCACTAAGCGGAAACTCGAACGGCATTGAAGAGCCCGGCACACGTGTAACCTTCTGTAATTGCCTGAAGTTACAAATTTCGCCCCTTCAATTTACCTTATACTAAAATTTCACCTTAAATATTTCCTCCATACAGCTGTACTTGTCCACCTCTATGCCCTATAAGAAATGCGTGCACGTCTACTTACCCGCAAAACACTCGAAGAGCCAATCTCTGCAATCTACGAAATCAGCTCAGCGAATGATGAGGCGGAACATCCGTTTAGACCTCAAAATTAAATCTGCGCTGTGGCATTACGCAATGCAAGCATGACGCTTTGCATTGCGTATAATGCCACAGCGCAGACTTAATTTTCAGGTCTAAACGGATGCTCCGCCTCAACATTTGCTGAGCTGATGTCGTAGATTGCAGAGATTGGCTCTTAGAGTGTTTTGCGGGTAAGTAGACGCGCGGGCGTTTCTTAGAGTGTGTGGTGAAGGAGTTGAATTTTTACTTTCCTTGTATTCGTCAAAATTTTATGATTAACCGGTTAAAAGAATGTTAATCGCGAATAAAGCATTAATCGACTAATCGATAGATTAATCGATCAATTTCAAGCCGTAATTACAAGCCTCAGTTTCGGCTTAAATAAAGCATTATTATTAGGGATCGGCAATTGATCGATTAACCTACCGATTAACCTATTAATTATTGAATCGCGAATAATGTTTTAACTGGGTAATCGGTAAACGTTTGACGCACAAAAGAAAGTAAAAATTACACGCTTTCATCACACAGGTTTGGACGGAACACCTGTCTGAAGGGCAAACTTTAGGTGAAATTTCCGCCTAAAGTAAACTGTAGGGACAAGATTTGTAACACCAGACAAGTGCAGAAGGTTACACGTATAGACCTTTTCCGCTTACTCTCGCCCCCGACCGCCAAGTACGCATATCCGGTATGGGCGACGAAAAAATTTTAAAACGTTTCAACCTGAAAATAGTAAAAAACATAGAGGGGAGGCAAAACGAGAATGTCTGACGGTTACGTTTATGTCCTAAATGCCTTCTATTGGCGTGGCGTCGGCAAAACAATGTTTTCGCCCACACTGGAAGTGACGACAATTCAAGATGGCGGCGCCCTTGCGAAAAAGGTCTATACCGGCCACCGTTACCGCCGCGCGAGTGTCCGTGTAGCGCCGCAGGGACAAATAGAAACTATCAAGGAGGGTCGCTCTTGCCGGAGATTAAGCGCGAAACACATGTGCGACGAAACCGTCCGATCCGACGTCCGATCAGGCAATGCGACGGTCGGAGGCGAGGGTTTTCAACGCTCTCCGGTGCTACGAAAACCCTCGCCCCCCAAGGTCATTCCGGCAGTCCGCACGTCGGATCGGACGGTTTCGTCGTACATGTGTTTCGCGCTTTATCCACGAACCCCTTTGCCTGATACAGCCGAAGTGTGAGTATCGCAGCATGTGTGAGTGAGCGTGTCTTTGAACTGTTCTCAGCTACACATCGAGGTTAATTCATTATCAAAATTGTATATGGTGCCGTTCATCACAAACTAAGCAAAAGCAAAAAAAAAAAATAATTTCGACTTTAAATTATTACGCGGGGAAATAGCCAGGCCGAGTAATCGATGAAATGTGTCGAATAATCGGGCTAAAAGTTTTACTCGACGGACAGCCCTAATTATTATTATTATTATTATTATTATTATTATTATTATTATTATTATTATTATTATTATTAAAGGTGCACTAAAGTGTTTTTTGAGAGGCTCGTTTTATTGTCATAACTCCACGGAAAGCAGCAAGCACGTGCTTGAGGCCCTGAATCCGAAAAAGACCTCCTGCTCTCCTCATCCTGTCAGCGACTATGGTCGTGTTTCCCCTCAAAGTGAACCAACTTTCCGCTTAATAAAAGCACCCGTATAGAACCGATTGGATGTCAAGTTTCAGGTCACTATTGTCGAGGTGATCGAACCATAGGGGGCATTTCGTCCAGCTCGCAAAGCTGGATTTTTAGCCAACACGAGGCCGGTGGACTGGATTCTGTACGTCATCTCCCTCCGTTCAGCGCGGGGCGGCGATTGGGCGCGACTGCTGCCTGTCAGCGTTTGGCTGGAACTGTTGTTCGATTGGTGCTTCACTGATTGAATACAAGACCCCCCCCCCACCCCCAAGCCGAACGCGGACGCAGGGTTCAGCCATACCTCCAGCTGAGCACTGCGTCAGCAACGAATACGCGTAATTCGTGGTAACGTCACGATCTGTTTAGTTTTCAATTTAACCGCTAGGGGTGCGACGGTTGGATCGTCTCCTCGATAGGCAGAGGGGAAATGGGGGTGGGGTGGGGGTATAGGCTTCTTGCACATGACGTCATTTCCGATGCCCTCCAGAGAAAAGGGGAAGAAGGAGCTCCCCTCTTATCAGGGTCCTTCTTTGTGCCTCCCGGATTTGCACAGGCGTCGCTATTCTCCTCCTAGAAGATTATAGAAGATTAACCCGCCACTCAAAATTCTTACAAAAGCAGCTTCCCTCTCCTCCTTTTTCATGGTGGGGAAAAGTATGCGATGTGACGTCAGTGCAAGGAGCCTATAGGGCGTACCAACCGGGGGGGCAAGGGGGGAACTTGCCCCCCCAGCTCTCAGAGTGGGGGGGGCAAGGCATGTGTTTTGCCCCCCCCCCCTGAAAAAACCGCCACTGGGCAGGACAAACACTGGCCGGCGGCGCCCAAGGGATACCAAGGGCACCGCACCCCGGCCCTGGCCGGGGGGGGGGGGGGTATGGTTTGCCCCCCCCCCCCCCCACACACACACTCAAAAACAAGTTGGTACGCCGCTGGGTATAATGGTCAATCTTAATACTTACTGTATTGGTTCCTAGAGTTTCAAAGCAGCCTAGAACACTCCCAAAAAACTAACGCCGCCTATAATTGTATTTTTATCGAACCCCGCGTAAGGAACCAAAAGGCTCTATTGCCACAACATTGTTCTCGCAATTAAGGTGCGCCAGTCACACTCCATTACAATCTCTGACTTCTGTTTTTACTCATCGACACCTGTTCTTCACAACGCTCTGTCACAACAAACCATCTGCCCTTAAAAGCCAGATGGTGGTGAAATGCTTCTTCGACGAACGGAGCTCTATTGGCTCTTTCAACTTATTATTTTATTTTTATTTTAATCTTGCCCGCCACGTTTCGTATATCTTAACAAAGCCAAGCGCACACGCTTCGATTGCCTCACCATATCTCCCCTCACAACCGATCCATCCATTTGGAGAAAGTCGATAACGTCCACTACAATGTGGCGCAAAACACGTAACGCTGCTCGGTGTATGTCCAGACGCCAACCCGTGTCCAGCTGCGATTCTTAGATCATATCGAAAGTAGTCCGCACTCTCCGCTTTGAGGCGACACCAAACACCTTCGCATTGAGCAAAATTGCGAGGGGAAGACGGGAACCCGATGGACGCCGCCCCTCAATCTTGGAACCATTTGTACGGGAAGAAAGCTCGCGGTGATCGCATCGCGAGGCATCGTCTGACGCCCCACACTTCCCTGGCCATCACAAGGCTCCATTAATAATCGCATCAGAATGAAGTGAACACCTTGATAATCTTTCTTTTCTTTTCAGTAAGCTTTCGAAGCTTCCATTTTGACTCAAAACCTCAAAGATGCCGTCCGTCCAAGTTTTATATCCAGTGATCAATAGAGTGTACTTACGGAACCAGGCACGGTTAGCAAGAAACGTGCACGCCATCGTCGAGTTTTAAGACATAACGTGTTAAAGGGCCCTGTCAAATTTGGTCGAAATGACGTCATTATTAAGCCTAGCTCAACATCTGAGTATGGTTTTCCAGTTTTCTCCCGGTTCCCCTCTTTGATTATCAGTAATATCTCACCAGCAAGCTTGAAACTCAGGCCTAACTCCGCCGACGTGCTCCCCATTAGCAATGAGTCTCCAGATGTTGGAGCTCAGGTTCAATTTTTGAACTTTTTGGAATTTCCTACTTGTACCGAACCTTATCCGATCAACGTTTATTAGGATGGGTCAAACGCGTACTCTTCTAATCGAGGTTATTATTTTCTTATTTATGTTATCTTAATATAAATAGAAAATAAGCTTCCGATTAATCGATCAATTCTTTAATTGCGAACATTTTTTTAAACAGGTTATTTGGTTGGGTTCTAAAGAACCAAAATAAAACAAGAATAAAAAAAACATTAAACACCTTCTCTCATCTGGCAAACTTGGATTGTACAAAACAACACAAGACAAGCGACCATAGATATGAATTACCCAAGTCCTGGAGTAGTCAAGTGATTGCGGTCGAGAACGTCGCCGGTAACCCACCAAGTGGGTTACCGGCGACGTTCTCGTTGCTCCTAGAAGCCGACGGGCGACCGCGCGTCGCGTCGTTCAGTGGCGGCGGTTCGACAGAAAAGTCTGAGCGGCTTAACTGCACAAAGAACTGGATATTAACGGGGTACAATTTCGGACATTCCGCCGACCGAGGTTTCGTCAAAATAGCGACAACACAAAGGAGGAGGACGAGGCGTCAACATCTTTAGCGGGGTCATGCCGTTAAAAGCGGGGGGACCTGTCGGCACGGCCTCAGGGCCCGGCGTCGCATTTCGTTGGCCCACGTCCAAAAAAAAAAAAAAAAAAAAACGCCGTCTTCCTTGCCCTTGAAGAAAATCGCCGGGTACCCTCCGAGAAGTGCGGAGCCCACAATAGTCCATCCACACCGTGCGCAGCAACAGCGGCGGATAAGTAAAAAAAAAAAAAAAAAAGAAAAAAAAAACATAAAATAGATTTTTTTTGTACGCTCGGAAATTTGGGGGAAAACAATTATGCACGTCTTCTACCTTTCTTTAACGAGTGTCCTCATCTGAAGTTGGTCAAGTTGAGGACACAGCAACTCTAAATTCAAAGTGATAAGTCCCTTGAGAAGGAAGCGGCGCGGTGTATCCAGCGCCACCACTGCAGAGACGGGGAGGAGTACACAATTATGTAGGGTAAATTTCAGGTGAAATTTAAATTTAAAGCAAGCTGCACAGGCGATGTTTGCAACCTACAGCGAGACGAGAAGGTTATACCTTAAACGGTGACTTCAACGCCGAGCGAGTGTCTGCTCGTCCTGCCTAAGGATATCAACGATCGTCCTGCCTAAGGATATCAACGAACTTCTTTGCGAGAAATAAGCTGTAAAATTTTGGGACTCTTTTCAAGCACACATCAAAGTTGAACTCTGATTAAAGATATATATACATTGTTTATTACAGAAAAAGACTTCAGCATACGCAAGAAGTGGCATGTTGGCCCTTTTTGTTTTTCAAAAAGTATGCCTAGAAATCAGCGAAACATATTAATCGATTAAATAATCTATAAAAAGAAGACGCTTAATGTGAAAAAAAAATTTTAATCGATGCCCATCTCTAGTTTAAGTGACTGGATTTATCTTAACAAAACCTGCGTGCGCTTTCTAACTCGATCCCACGCTTAAACATACGAGCAATAAATTCATATCAAAGTTGAATTAAGAGATCTTTTGTCGTATGTTATCTTTCCACGTGAATGACCGTTAAACTCGGTTCCTTCCCTTTGGAAACGGAAAGGTAAAAAACAAAACACGTACACACTCGCTAGCTGACAAGGTAGACGTTTCTATTTCTGGATGTCGTTGGGTTCTTCGGTTCCAAAACCTACGATATAAATTATACAACTGCACCCGCCTTACGCGTGCTAAAGCAAAAGATTGATTTATAACTCGAAAAGTGTGTGTGTGTGTGTGGTTGTGGTGTGCGTGTGAATTGTGTGTACCGCAACACGATGCCAGAATATTCAAATACATGATCTGAGAACTGGAAATCAGTCAGGAATAGATTAGGCCAATTCATGAATAAAGTGCCTTCTGCGTTTCTTAGAAATTGTGTTAGGTCATTCAGGGTGGCACCCAGTTAAAGTATCGTAACTCGAATCAAGGATCGAAAACAATTCTCACACAAATTTAACATTCTTCTTATGAACCTTTCGAGAGAGAAACAAAAACAAATAAAGGCCAGACATTTTCTGTGTAATTATATTTCGTTCTTTGAAAAAAAAAACGTGCATTGATTGTGTTTAACACAATCTTTGAAGATAAATTTCTTCATCAAAGTCTTCGTAAATTTGTCAGTATTTATAGCTTTTTCTTTAGTATCAGTATTTATAGCTTCTCTATAGCCCCAATAGTGTCAGTATTTATAGCTTCTCTTTAGCCCCAATATCATTAAAATTGCTTCTGTACAAAACTCTGGTTCGATCAAAATTAACGTTGACTAACGTTGACTAACGTTAGTCAACGTTAGTCCTACTAACGTTGAAGCTGTTCAAAATCGTGGAGTACGTTTCATCTATTCTAACTATCATCGCAGCGCTAGTGTATCATCTATGAAAACCTCATTGTCCCTGCCTCTTCTTTCCTTACGGCGAAAAATATCTCGTCTATGCCTTTTCTACAAAATTTATCACTTCAACGCTTCACTAAAGGATAAGTTATTCCTTAACCCCGCATATATCTCTTCACGCATTGATCATCGTTTCAAGGTCGGCATCCCTCACTGTGAGACATCAGCATACAACGACTCCTGCATACCAAGAACGTCTTCTGAGTGGAACCACCTTCAAGCATCTTTAGCAGCTATCCCATCACTTGATTTATTTAAAGAAGCGCTTACTAATCATTTTTGTTAATATTTTGTCGAATTGATTGTGTTTTAATCACTGCCTTTTACGTTTGTATTTTCTTCTGAGTGAATTCTTATATGCCCCGCCCCCTCTGTAATGCCCTATGGGCCCTGAGGGTATTGAAATAAATAAATAAATAATCACAAGATCTGGTGTACACAGTCACCTATAGACGCATTTTCTCGCCCTGTGCAAAAATACTAATTTATGAGTGTATTAAAAAAAAAACTTACGGACAATATGTTATCTTTCAAAAACAGTCGTCCTATCCTACAGGGGCTGCTGAATAAGAATTAAACTTCAATAGACCTTTTTCAAAAGTCCACTCCGTCTTGTAGCTGGTGCGCCAAATACCCGAGTACGCCATTGTTTGTGTACGTATACACTGAGCATGTATTGGACACGAACGCTGCGTCAGCGTTCGGCGAGGACTCAGACCAAATCGCATGCTTCGTGCTGAATATATGTATGGATGCTAACGTATGTAGCCTTTATAACGGGCGATAGCTCGCGCCACCTAGCCTAGAAATTAGGAACCAAAATTTGATGTCTTTCCTTCGCCAATTTGCTTTCCTTCGCCAATTTGCTTGCCTTCTGCAATTTCGTAACTATCACCACGCGGTGTGGGATATCACCAAGATGACCTTTGGGGGATCGGGCAATTGATGGTGTTTTGGAAAGGGTGACACTCTCACTAACAAGAGTAACGTGAGTGACAATGCCCCAGTAATAAGGCCCGGCAATGTATACGTTTCTGGACGTTCGCATTCATTTACACTACTTGCGTATGCGCAGCCATACGTTCGTTAAAGGCCCGTTCACACACTTGCATTTGTCGCAGACCAGCTGAGACAAGACAGGTTTTTAAGCCTCTTGGGACCGCTTACGACCGGCTACGCAGCAATGCAGGTGGTCGTAAGCCGTCGCAAGAGGTTTCAAAAACCGGTCATGTCCCAAGGCTGGTTCATACATTTGAGTTCGAGTGCATTGCGACCTACACAACCAGCTTCTAAGCCACTTACGACCGCCATCCCTGCTGCTGCGCTGCCTGTTGTAAGCACTCGCAAGAGGCTTAAAAACAGGTTGTGGCACAGTCGGTCGCGAGTGTGTGAATCGTGGCTCGTTCACACAGTTGCGCTTGACCACGACCGACTGAGACAAAATCGGTTTAAAGCCTTTTGTGACGGCTGACGTTAGGCTGATTTGCTGCGCATCCGGTCGTAAGCCGCCCTAAGAGGCTTCGAAACCGGTTCTGTCTCAGTCGGTCGTAGTCAAACGCAAGTGTGTCAACGGGCCATCAACCTTCAGTCGGTCTTGGTCAAAGGCAAGTGTGCGAAAGTTCCTTCAGCCTTCAGTCGGACGTAGTCAAACGCAAGTGTGTGAACGGGCCTTCAGCTTTGAGTCGGTCGTATTCAAACGCATGTGTGCGAATGGGCCTTCAGCCTTCAGTCGGTCGTATTCAAACGCAAGTGTGTGAACGGGCATTCAGCCTTCAGTCGGTCGTGGTCAAACGCAAGTACGTGAACGGACCTTCAGTCGGTCGTAGTCAAACGCAAGTGTGTGAACGAACATTCAGCCTTCAGTCGATCGTAGTCAAACGCAAGTGTGTGAGTCAGCACCAGAAGCCACTATACAAAACACTTCGCGAGTGAGGCAGTCCTTATTTGATTCTATGGTTTTGCCTGTGGATTCGCTTCGCCATCCAAACTCCATGACTTTTTGTTCTTTGATGCACATAAAAAAGGCCCCTAACTGAAGCGGGAACAACAAACGACCAGTAAAAAAGTTCTAGCCTCAAAGCCAGTGCCCACGAAATCTTCGGTTTAGAAGCGACCGTTCGGAGCAAGTCATCCGACAAATGAGATGTTAATCGCCCTAGCCTCCCCTAAGCCCCCCTTTCCTCCCTCCACAAACGCAACTGCCTGCACCCACTAACGTGCGCGCGGACACAATCCTCCAATTCCACAATCAGCACGCAGTCGCCCAAGCCAATTTTACCAGACAGAGAGCTTACAAACGCCACACCAAGAAAAAGGACCGAAAAGCGCGGCCCGCCAAAGCTGCGATGAAAGCGGCGACGGCTCACTGGCCCATCTTTAAATCTCCTCGACGCTTTGAGCCGTGGTGCGGGACCCTCCCGGATAAGAAGACTGCGAGACAAATCAAGCCCCTTCCCCCCCTCCCCCCAAATGTCTGAACCTCGCCAAAACGCGCTCACGGACCATCTCCGCTCCACAAAGGAAGACCATCGTGGACAACCAACCGTCAACGCACCCAGGGTCCAAAGCACCGCTGTCCACCGATGCCGCCGACTCGAGTGAGAACACAGAGTCCACGTGGTGGTGGCGGGGAAGCGGAAGGACCACGCAACCCCTCAACCTGACCGGGCCTTCGCTGAAAAGAGGACACTGAAAAGGGGAGTGGGGAGAGCTGGAACAAGATTTAGATTTCCTCCCCGAAATCGCCCTTCGCCCCTCTTTCTCCTTTTATATGTTTCGCTCGCTCTCTTTCTGCCTTGTCTTCACTCTCACAGAGAAAGAGAAAGTCTGCTAGGGAAGAACGGCACGGTTATTAAAACCGGGGGGGAGGGGGAAGTCTTGAGCAACGTAGCGCCAGAGATGTCACAATGGAGAGGAACAGTACGTTAGGGAAGGAGAGTCCAAACAATGAAACGCAGACGCCAGAAGAAACGGTAGCTCCGATGTAGAAAATAAAACAAAAAGAAGAACGTGAGCGAGGTAAGCCAACAAAGGAGGGGACAAAAATATATATGAAGGCACAGAAAACGTTAGGACCCGGCGTCATCCGGTGATAAATCCCAGCGAGGAAGGACGATTTCGCCGCCGATCTCCCCCCGGCATCACCGTCTTTTCCTGTAGGGAGGACGACGAGGACGGAGACTCATCTTCAGACCCTCAGGCATACTGTACGCGTCGAGGAAGATTTCTTCTCGGATCTCGACAAAGATAGCCGAGAAATATCGAACAAAACACACAGTTTTTCTCTCCCATCCCCTCTTTCTTAGTGCCATCATCAGGAAGCACAAACGAAAAAGGAAGGAAGGAAAAAAAAAAAAGCACCATCGAAGTTCAAATATTGGACCCGCGCGGCTCCCGACATCCAAAGAAGGGGACAGAGAGAAGCGCAAGGTCAGGATCAGCGCCCGATTGCATCCCCCGACGAAATTTATGGGGCTGCGGAGCAGAACCCACCGACAGCTTTCTGACAGTCACGGACGCGCTCTTGGCTTCCTCAAGACTAGTCCAGGAGCTACGGCCTTCCACTGTCTACGGTGCATATATCTCCTCGCAGTGTCGTCAGGCGCGCATAACAACAAGAAGAAACGCACCGACGCGCTTCTTCTTTCATCGGCAGCGGAAGCATTTGTTTGCGGAGCGGCGAGCGATTGCGTCTGCGTAGAGGAGGCCTGTGAAGGTAGACGGTGTGACCGTGCCATCAACGCCACAATTTGTCAACCATACGGGTCACATTTATGTAGGTTACAGCGACACTTCTGTCGCCCACCGAAACCGATCGTAAAAACGGTATCACCGCTTTGCTTCGCAAACTCGGGACGTAGGACAATGAGATGTGTTGCACAAACAAGGGGGGGTGAAGTCGTGCTACGCACACCACAGCTTCCATGTTTGTTTTACCACACGATGGACCGCAGCGGACGCTACGGGGACCATCCGAACCAATCCAACGCTGTAGACGTACTACGTAGCTACGGGCTTCGTTGCGACCCTTTTGTAGGTCACGTGACATTGACGCAGCTCTAGATTGGCTTAGGTGGCTCTTAGGATCCTCTACGGTCCATCGTTATGTGAAACGGATTGTAGATCTAGCTGCTTGTTTGCTGTAGGGTATGGCGACAGAAGCGAACAAGGCTGCTGCTTGCGGTTTTGTTGGCGATGGTTCCTGCGCGCGCCGCATGCAGGTGAGTTCGAGTTAATCTCCGGCTATAAACGACCAAAGCGCCCTGCACGCTTGCTCGCGAACAACCGCAACTGCCATCTGTTCTGTGCCCCGATTCGCCGAAATAGATCGTCGTCGTTATTTCTCGCCTCCCCTTGTGCAGGCGCTTGAAGCGGGTCAGTCGTTGTTCATTCTTTATGGCACGAGGAAACTCAAAACGTTCCACTCAACCGTGACGAAGCTAAGCAAACCCATTCCGTGCAGGCGCCGTCGCTTGCAATTAACAAGTGCCATATCTCGTGTATGCGTATATAGCAAGCAAAAACGAATCTGTTGTTGGCACGCTACTTTTCGTTCGCGAGAGAGGAAATCTTTATTTTGTAATTTTGCGAATAAATGAACATGCATAAATAAATAGCGAGTCCGTTTGTCCATCTTGGTGGTATCTCCAGGTGGCAATTAGAGTAGACATTTTTTTTGTTGAAAAATCGAACATGTTCATCTCGTGTAATTTCTTATGTGTATTCAGACAGCCTAGTTACCATGAACTGCACTGAACCAAACAGGATTAGGCACAAACTCACATTTGCAAACAAACGGATGCGCCTTTACGACACCAGCGCCGCCGCGCATGCGCGATGGTACGTGGGCAAGAAGCGCGGCGTCCCCTTTTAAAGGGAAGCTGAATCACTTTTCAAGAAATCTGATTTAGGAGAGAACTGCTATGGATTTTTTTCCCCGTGAATTCAATTACCGCACTTCACTCGGGTAAAACTTCGAAGTAAAAGTAAACGGAATTTATTTTGAAATGTGCGTGCAGCGATTTCCGCGGGGCATGCCGCAGGTTATCTGTCCAAAGCGCCGCGAGGTCAACGTCGGCCTCCCCGAGCCAGCTTAGCGGCTAGCGCTTGTGGCCTGAATGTCCAAATGGCCTGAATATTCAACAGAATATGAGACAGGTGAGATGGAATATACATCGAGACAGAACGTCCGGCGAGTCAAACTGTCCAACGAGACGGAAGGTCCAATCGAGACGGATTAATGTCCAACGAGTCTGCATGTCTAACGAGATGGAAGGTCCAATCTAGACGGAATGTCCAACGTGCCTGAATGTAAACTATTGGATTTTCCGTCTCGTTTGAGATTTAGGTTCGTTGGACATTTAAACACGGAATCGGGATGAGCAAATGTCATCCGACTCCGCCGGGCGTCACTTTTGCTATCTTTTCTTTTTTTTTTTTTTTTTTGTCGCCTCTCGCGCTTTTCTGCGTTTGACTCGCCGCGTCGGGCGAAGCTACGGCGAAATTTTTATTGGACGTTGCAACGCTCCTACTAATAAGATCAACAACAAGAATTACGTCACAAGTTTTAATGTGTCTACAGAAAAAAACTTTAGCAGTTATTTTTCGAATCCAAGGACCTCTTCAGCTTCCGTTTAACGAAACATTAGAATGCTATGTTGTCGGTGTTAATGTGAGTTTAGATTATTTTTTTTTTTGGAAGGTTGGAAGTGTTCATTCTACATCTTCCAAACAGTATCTGACGAAATGAACAAGGTTCGTTACACAGCAAAGCCTCTCATTAATGGTGTGACGCAGGGTGGTCCATACTGCGTGGACGCCAAAGCATGGACGCTAAGATCCGATTCACAAAATGCGATTTTTCGCACGATTGTCAGTTGTGACGCCACTCGGGCTCCAAAAGAAGCGTGCACGAGGGCTGCGCTACTCGACGGCGCGACTGAGACCCTGGAGCAGAATCAAAACTTGCAAATCAGGCGTAACAAGTTGTCAATGAACACCGGTTATAATAGTCAACATAACCTTGTAACTACTTTCATTTTACGCCAAGCCTGTCTGTCCCAGACATCCTTCGAGTTTACGAGTGTTTGTATGCTTATAATTACTTTGTATCGCAATATATCACGTCGACGGAGCACAGACTAATGACGTGGCTTACGGGCCGTTGTCGCTTAAACACGCAGGCGGTTCTTCATACGTCAGAATGCTGCGAACGTGGTCTGAGTGGTGCGGATTACTTTAAAGTCATTTCCCGCTCAAGGTAAAAGAACGAAATGAAATATCACCACAATAAGACCTCGTGAATACAGCCGCAGCGAAGAGTTTCGAGCCCATTAGATGAATGAGATAAAAATATATGTGTATATATATTTTGTCACTGCCTCTCCAGACCGCGAACGAAGAGAAGAAAATCATAATAACTCAGTGACGCATGAAAATCCAACATATCGTTGCGGGGGGTGGACGGTACGTTATTAAGAAAACACAAACAAAAAGGGCACAACAAAAGTACAATGTTGAGCTATAAAAACCGCAAACTGTATCAGCTTCCGAAGACCGATCGCTTGTAGCCATAGACCCTTCGTTAAGGAGTTGCAATTTTCGGCCAGGGGACACCCCGCCGAGAACGCCAGACAACAAAATATCCCCCCTCCTTCCAACTATTTCTTTTTACCCAATGTCTGCCCCCAAATAAAAAATAGAAAAAGAATATATCTGCAACAATCGGGGGAAAACAAAAACCAGTTTCTTTTTTTCTTTTTTTTTTTTCTCTTTTCGTGGTCCGTTGAGTCTTGAGACATTGCGCCGTTTTTTCGGACCACTGCAGTCTCCTCCGCGTCTTCTGTGTAACAAAAGAAAAAAAAATATACGGGGCAGAAAGAGTGTTGACCATATAAAAAACACAAATAAAAAAGAAACACCTCGTTGGACTCGTTATGCTAATTAGAAAGGTCATAATAGATCCTCGCGTCCCCCCTGACAAGGGAAATTACGTGCGCATCGTTTGCTGTGTAGCTCGCGTAAGAAACGCGCGAATAATACGAACACAACGAAAAGGAACGCGTCGCAGACGAACACGAGCTACGCAGACCCTTTTCTACACATCTTGCTTTTCCTGCAGCATAATGAAATGCGCATCTGTAATTGCGGCGTCCCGCCGGTATTGGCGGTAGATGAGATGACGTCACGCTAGGCGAGATATCTGATACGGAGACTGAATCTTCTTTTCCGTTCCCTGCTATCGTCTCACATTGTATCAAAAAATCTTTCCTTTTTTTCAGGTGTACAGTGTACTCAACTGTTAAATATAACGCGGGAGCGGTTGCCGCTGTTGTTTTCTGGAGTTACACTCCCAGCTCCGGAACAATCACCGATGCGTGACTCGGGCGATAAAAAAAAAAAATCGCTCTTTGATTTTGTTTTTCGTTGTTTAAAAAAGGTGGCCTTTATCAGAGAAACTGCAAGATCACCGAGATATGGTAGCCCCGCATGGTAAATGCGTAGGTGTGACTAAACAGAGTGGCAAAAACAACAAAACAAACAAGTACAAATTTAAGGCGTGGGTGATAACGAAAGAAACGAGGAGGTCATGCGATTATTGTATCGGGGAGTGGCGACAGTCGACAAGAAGAGCCACCTTATTCTCTGCCGCATCATTGATTTAATCGCTAGATAGCTCTGATATCAGTCTCGGCCACCGCTCCCGCGTTATATTTAACAGTTGAGCACACTGTACGTGGCTATGTGTACCGAATAGGCCTGTAGGTCGCGTTTCGATTGGGTCATCTTACGCTCCCTCGCGTTGCTGAAAAGCGCTATGAAAAAGAAAAGTGACAAAACAGCTGAAAGAGGTGCATTCTTGGCATTTCGATAGAACTCTAAGGCCACAAGCTGTACATTTTTTGTTGAATATTTTTTTGCACGCATGAACAGACGTTATTAGACGCTAGCATTCGAGCATGGCTCGTGTATAATCGAACGCTACAACGCCGCCTTTACGTCATGTCTGCAAGACGTCGTGTCTGCGAGACGCAACATCTTGCAGACACCGAAGCCAACGTTACATGGTGGCGCTCCCTGGTGGAGTGCAACATGATTATACACTTTTGTAACTGGGATCCTGGCTTAACCTCGAACCGCGCCGAGGTGAGGGGGACCTACTCTCCAGCCAGGACGTTCGCTGCTTCTCGAACAATGTTACCAGACATATCTTGCTAAAATAGACAAAACTGAGCGTTGAGAGATATTTAAGAGCCATCTATAAAATATACAGGTGCTGTGTTCGGCCGAGAAGAGCAGAAAAACTAAACAAAAACACCCGAACCAGTAACAAACCGAAAAATTATACAAATATCTAGAGTCTCAAAGCTCATATCTTAATTCGCCCTGAGGCTCCTTCCGTACCCCGATTACCTCCATCCAGTGTTCTTCCCAAAGGGCAAACATCCCGCCACCAAGGTGCACGTCGCGCTGACGCCTTTGGGGATCAGTGCATACTGCTTACCCGCAACAAGCAGAAGCCGGGCTGCACGCAGAAATAACACACCTTTATGACCTTTGTCCGAGCAGGCCCAGCAATCCATTGCCGGGCCCAGCCCCTATGCGCCCTCGGCCGCGCCAGAGACTTTCTCTTTCACATGCGTCACAGAAGTCGTCATGGCTCCAGCATGTTCTTGTTGGTCCACATTTGCGCACCCCAATAACGTGCCCCCCAGCACACCCCAACATCGCGGAAACGTTATGCGACGCCGGCATCGCTTAATATGGCAACGCACAGGAGCATCTCTTGCAAACGTGCATACACCGTTCCATTGTTTACAAAATCACAACCTAGAGTGGGAACATCACAGCCCAGCACGCGCATGGTCATCGTTTTGGAAAAGCGAGCGAAAGACGCTGGATACGCCGAGCTCTGAAAATGGCGCCGACCAGAAGTCCGTTTCTTCCTATGCGCCGAGAAGCTGAAGGAGAGGAGGAGACTAGAGAACGAGGGGGGCGTCAGAACGCCGGGCTCTGGTTGGGCTGATTAGTGGGTAGTCCTAAAGCTAGCTGCCTTTGTCTTCACTACACTCGTCGAACGCGTTATAACGCGAAAGTAAAGCGCCGGATAAAGCGTTCCGCATTGTAACGCGTTCGATGAGTGCAGTGGAGACAAAGGCCGCTATAGCTTCAGGTCTACCCACTAAATTATTTCCACCAGAGCTTGGCGTTCCGACGTCACCGCGTGATCGCATCTCCTCCTCTCCCACGGTTTCTACTCGAATTTTAAAGCAGAGAATGCTTTTTAACGGAACATCCGATTTTCTTAATTTTGGCCGTCTGTCCGTCTGTCGTGACATTTCCCCGCTAAAGTTAGCGGAAAAATTTCGCGTGACATCATGACATGGTCCATTTTCCCGTTAAACATATCGAGGAAAGCTTCTTGTTACATCAGGTAACGTGCTGTCAATTTCCTCCTTAATTTATCGGGAAAAATATTAAACAGTGTTATTCACGTCCCGAAACGACTGTTCCATGCCTTATAAACAAATTCAAACAATCGGTCGCGGTTAAAAAGACACGCCCGTCGGTCGCCAGGCGGGACCGACTTCGGATGTATGGATCGCAGCGAATCCGATCCTCGTTCTATTGGGCGGCAACTTGCGCCACCCAGCTTACCTCCATTTTCTCTCTCTCCCCCCTCTTTATTTTTAATTTTTTTCTATATTTTTTTAACCGTCTACTCTATCAATGTTCTGTGTACTTTTACGCTTTCCTAGACCTTTTTCAACGTTTTGCCACCTACATTTCAGACACATTCGAAGCACCGTTTCACTCGAATTTGTCTACACCAATAGCGGCTGCTCACAAACTTGCCCGCGTTTGGCCGCAACCTAGCGTGGGCGCTGCACGTGCGCAGAAACGCGAGAGAAGGCGTCTGCGCATGCGCAATGCCTACATCAGCGCCACCACAGCAGTGTGACGTCAGAGCTGTAGCACGTTGGTCCGTACACCGGACTCCTTTATCAGCGTGCACACGAGTCACGGTCGGACAATTTCACAGTGCCGGCACTGTTTGTAGTATACGCCGATAAGGAGGACGGTCCACCTCCGCGCTGACGGCAATCTCCACTTCGCAGGAGCTAAGTATATTTCTTCGAAATCGTTGCCCATCACCGCTCCGATAAGACGTCACCGGCGTTTATTCATAGCAGGTCGGAAGGCGACGTCGACGACTCGTCAGAGGCTATTGTGAGGAGCGTTTTACGAGCGCGCCTACGCAAATGTTGCCGCCTGTTGCGTGCAACACCACTAGCTCCGGGTACTAAAGACGCGGACACACTGCCAGTACGTTATGCAAAAGACAGTCTGTAGGCAGTGTCTAATGAGGCATGTTTCCTTCTGGTATAACGGTCTTCTCCCAGTGGTCATACAAAAATGTTTACATGCCATCGCCAACAATACGAAAGGGAACCGTTCATCTTTCTTCTTTCCAGTTCCACGGCTCGCGCAGCCTTCGCGAAACCTGAACCCGTCAAACAGTACGTAGTTTAGGATCTAAACCTTCAGTTCTGGGCCTCGTCAGGACCATAACAAGCTAAAAACAATTGCTGGTACATAAAAAAAATTGAGGAAATCTGTTCCCTTTCATGTCGTCGCTTCCAGGCAGCCGTGCATATGGGCCGCCGCCATACCCGACCTTCAGGTTTTGCTTTCCTCTAATTCCGCCTGCTTCGCTACATCATTACTGCGGCAGGACAGGCCATTGGCACTTTACGTGCTACTGCCTCCTTTAACTCAGCATAGGCTTATGTGGGAACTCGTCAACTCCCGCGTCAGTATCTCGTCATCTCGGCGACTCAGGCTGGCGCGCGTTTAAAGCGTCTATACACCAACGCAGTGTTTACAAGCAAGCCCGCGTTCGCCCACACCGGGTGAGCGCATTGCGCGTGCTCAGAAACCAGATTCGCGTGAGGCGAAGCTTCTGCGCATGCGCAGTGCCGACGGCAGCGCCACCGTAGTGGCGTGACGTCAGAGACGTCAGATACTTCTGTGATTACTTCAGCGAACACCGTAGCTTTTGTATAATGTAGGAGCAGTGTTATTGCGGCTTCAAAAAAATCTGAAGCATCTGCTTCTCCGCAAAGCCTCGTAGAGACGATCGCATGCAAAGTTGGCGAATAACGAGTCTGCAATGTGGCACTGGGCATGAGTCTTAGTGCCAAAGTGCAGACTGTTTTTTTTATGTTTAAACGTATTTTTGTTTTCGCCATTAGTCGAGCTCCATTTGTAGATTGCATCAACTCTCCCAAGTGCTTTGTGGAGAAAGTAGACAACCTAAATATTTAAACTCTTGGGGGAAAAAATTAAAGAATCTAGTTACCACATTGCATTGGCTTGGAAGTCACTAAATGCATTTGCTTGGAAGGGGAAAGGGGAACTCAGGTTTTTGTTATTCTTTTTAGACTAGGTGGCGAAGCTACCACCCGTTATGAAGGGTACATCCGTTATTATCCATACGTCCACCAACCTAAGAAGCGCAAAGCGTGGCAAAAATTGCGACATGATCGGATAAGAACACACAAGGAATCACGGAGCAAGAAGCGTGAACATGACAGAGTCCAATCCCAACAATTAATCCACCAGATGGATGGATGGAGGCTAACGGGTGTACATTTTATGGTGGGCGGTAGCTTGCGCCACCTATGCTCCGTCTCACTAAAACCGTGCAGTACAGCCAAAGCTACAGGAGAGAGAGAGAGTGTATCTCGACCTGTTCAAGGGTAGGGAAAGGAGGAACGGGGGAATCCCAGCCCCTCTCCCATCCCTCCTTTCCCTCTTTTTGGAAAGGTTGACGTACGCTCTCTCCCAGTAGCTTTGACTGTACTGAATGGTTTTAGAGTGATGGCAGAAAATGGTGTTCGAAGATTCCGAGAATGAAACAATGCGGGGATTAGAAAGAAGGAAAAAAAAAACTTCAAAAAGAGGGAGAAAAAAAAAGATAAGCCACAATCGTAACAAAACAGACTTTGGGGTGCCCAATCTAGGTCACTGCTGTTACACAGAGCCTGCAAGATCTTGCTTCCTTGGTCGAGGGAGTGCCCGAGCTCGAGCGAGCTCGGGCACGTATTTGCAGAAAAGAACCTCCTGAACCAACGATTTTCTAAACTGGTTCATTGGCCGAAATCCAATAAACATTGCACCGCCCGTTTAATCGATCTTTCCCGTGTCCTTCCGATCGCGTAATCACCAGTGAGCGATTCACGTTAAAGATCGCAGGTCAAGAGGAACACTGCACTGATCAAACTGTTCATTTACAGTAAACAAACCAGTCGACCTTTTACACTCCGACTATCTTTGCAAAGTTTACACCTTCTCGCAACACATCTCTCTTACTTTTTTTTTTATTATTTTTTCTTATATATCGTGACTAAATCTGCGAAGGCACGACGTGTCAGCCAGGCGGATTGTAAATACGCGCGTGGGCAAAGTTATCTTGTACGCGATAAGAACACCGGAAAAACCGGATAAATCTTATGTCCACAGCCACAGGGGCGCCAAGAACGAGTTATAGAATGTCACGACTTGGACCGCCTTTTGCCGTACGCCGCTGCATCCCAACTACCGTCTCTTGGCGAAATCCACACACACACAAAACAAACAACAAGATTTACACATTATCACCTTTCGCACACGTCAATGTACAACTCGCCACATGCATAAGTATGGAGCAAACATGATTGGAACTTGCGTGAGACGTGTGTCCAAAGATGACTTAGTC
Organism: Ixodes persulcatus; assembly: GCA_013358835.2. Classification (NCBI taxonomy): domain Eukaryota; kingdom Metazoa; phylum Arthropoda; class Arachnida; order Ixodida; family Ixodidae; genus Ixodes; species Ixodes persulcatus. Next base: position 705,768 of record JABSTQ010009150.1, read on the forward strand.
ATCGGATCTTCAGCAAACTCCGCATCTTTGGTATGATGTATGACTCCAGTGGTGTGCGTGCATGTGCGTTTGTCAATGCGGGTTTACATTCTATTTTACATGTGTCCCCAGCAGTGTTCGTAAGCTGCTGCCGATTAGAGGTGACGCAAGTTTTGCTATGCGAAGGGTTATTGCGCTTAGAAAGCTAACTGCTCTCCTTTTTTTTTTTTTTCTTATTTTTTATAGAACTTTTTTTTTTCTATAAGCGAGGAATAGTTGGTTGTAGCTTTTCTTATGAACCATACATCCATTTATTTTTCAAGTCATAAAGATTACCTTCGTCCGATCGAGAACGTCGTGTCAGAACGAAAGGGCAGATGAATTCGAATACACTCAACCCGCGATTGTCTCATTGAAACATCGGTATACGCGCCTTCCGGTTACGAAACTCTTTCGGCGTACTCCGTATATCTCTCCGACCGGAAGTGACGTTGCCCGCACCGTAAAATGTCAACCACCGCCTTCCGGTCGAAGCCCGGACTTGCGCACGACCTCCAACGCTCGAATGAAAACCTCGCAAGTGTTCCTCGTTGAACCCTCCGCAGATCCCGGATGGGGCAAGGACGAAAAGTTTACACGTGCGATCGTTTCGGCGGTCTGGGCTCCGCTTCAACTTTCGTTGGACCGAAACGGAGTCTACACACCCGTCCCTTCCAGCACTGTGAACCTATCCGACAACTCCGCGCGTCACTGTGGAGCTGTCGGTCACGTGACACTCGCATTGCGTTGAATTGGCTCCGCTGGCTCCTAGTGTCTACTGCGGTTCATCCTAAGCTAAAACGGAGTACATATAGAATAAACGCGGCCAAAACTAATTCGATAGGGAACGCGAGCAGTCTGCCGACGATTAAGCCTTATCCAGAATGTAATCGAAGGGGTCGTTCTGCGGCCGCCTGTTGGTCAAGGCTTTCTTTCCTGGCTGCGGGGATGTCAGTCAGCGGAAATGCGGGCAACCGTTTCCATTTGGCCCATATTTTACTATTTGAGTCCTTCCTAATTGGAGGAATTCGGTGGCGCGCCACGAGTGTTCAATTCGAAGGAGTTTGACGCGTACGTCCTTATGGACCCAGAGTTACGATAATAACAAAAATGGCTCGTTTGGTAGCAGAACAAAACAAAACAATAAAGAGTTCGACGGCAAATTCCAATCATTTGTGAAAAGCGCGCCAAAAACACAACAAACCTTTAAAAAAAAAAAAAAACGCGCCATTTGGCGTTGTTGTTTTTTTTGTTTTTTTTGGGGGGGGGGGGGGGGGGGGATTTTGGGTATCCGATGTATCCGCGCTCGGGGATCCGGTACGCTTGAGGCTCGATTCGGTTCAGTTGACGGCGTGTATCTCCTACAACTTGTCACTCGAAGCAGAGACAACGAACCGACCAGAACTCGATTGTAGTTGGCGTCCCACAAGCTGAGTTCGTATGAGCTCCTTATATTCGGAATCTAGTAAAGATCTGTGCTTTCCGAAACCGCCGTCCGTCTTCTCGGTCACGATGGAAGGTAATTAGGCCTCGAACGTTCGGCTGATGTTCTGGTTGCTTTCGCGATGATGCTTAATTGCCCGAAAGGGATACCCCTGTCGTAGTTGTAGATAACGCGTAACTTTAGGAGTGAAGGAACCAACGTCGTGATAGCTGTTTTCGAGGCCAGACGTGTAAGCGTCCGTGGCGTTCACGACCATGACGGCCGCACAGCTAAGGCTCCAACGCCCCATCGGGCGCCGTAGAAGTGGCCGATGAAATGTGCGTCGATAATAAGTTGTCGATGAAGCAATACGGACCAAGCATTGCCAACTCACAACGCTCCAAGCATATATGACAAAATGCCGACTTAAACTTCGGATCTCAAAAGGTCGAGTCCGAACGCCGTCGTCTCGGGGACGCGCGAAGGTATACTAATCGACTAACCGGATAAATCTTATGTTCACCGTCCTCAGGGGCGCCAAGAAAGTGCTACAGAAATTTCACGACTTGAGCCGCCGCCGCTGAATCTCAACTACCGTCGCTTTGAAAAATCCACACACAATAAAAAAGACGACAAGATTTACTCATTACTGATCAAATCAATCAATCAGCTTTTGCACACATCAATGTACAACCTGTCACTTTTTGCCTCAATGTTGCGAAACAGACGTGTGCCTCTTTGCACGTGCCAGTCCCTGTTAAGCCGTGGTCGCACTGCTAACATAAAATGCAAAAGACAGCCTTGGTCATTCAAAAAACTGTCCGCAGCAATGTTCGAAGCATGCATAATAATGATCGAAGCAAACATGATTGGAACATGCGTGAGGCGTGTGTCCACAGATGACTCAGGTATGGCATCAGCGGCGAATTCCGCATCTTTCGTATGATGTACGATTAGTGTGCGTGCATGTGCGTTTGGTCAATGTTTCTCCGGGATTCAGTTTTCTAAGCGCAAAAACCCTTCGCATAACAAAACTTGCGTTACCTGTAATTGGCGGCAGCTTACGAACACTGCTGCGGACGCACGTCAAATGAATCCCTGCTCTCCTTTTTTTTTTTCTTTTTCCTACAGATTATTTTTTTTTTTTTGTATAAGCGAGAAATAGTTGGCGCACCACCCGTAGATCGGTATGCCCCCACAATTTCATTGCGCCGTGCGGGTCTGAGCGATGAATTGAGGGAATTTCCAAAGGGTCCATGAGATCGCCAGGATCCCGAACACAAATCGAAATTGTTTTGGAGTCTAATCGTATTTGGAGATTTGTCAAACGCCTGATTGGCTGCCTGCGTGTTCGGGAAAAAAGTAAACTAACAAACTTTTTTCTGTTTTTTTTTTTTTCGTGTGAAACAGCGACGATTTGTAGACGCATGGTCATTTTGATACACCAACGACCGGCTCTGACGTCGCGTCATCACCGTTGGCACTGATGTCGGCTTGGCGCACGTGCAGACGCTTAGTTCACGGAAATCTGGTTTCTGCGCATGCGCAGGCCTCACAAAAGGCCTCGACAGAAACGATTAAAAAAACGGCTGAACAGCCTTCCGCGCGCATGTCCGTCACACATTTCCGAACACTAATGCAGGATATCCCTTTGTTTTCTGGAAACGTTTCGCTATGTATTAGAAAAAAAAAAAAAAACTTTCAATTGGATTGATCTGGAAGCTGTACACACTCAGCGTTATTTGTGAGTATTTATTCCTGAAGGTCGCGAGAAGGTACAAAAGATTAAAAAAAAAAGCAGAAGAGCGTAACTATTGTGTGAACAACGCGTAGGAAGAAGAAGAAAAAATATTTGACAAAGGCGACGCGGGGAGAAACTGGACTAAAGAGGGAGAAGTTATAATAGAACGGAACTAACAATAACGGTAAGTGGGGGAGGACGCCCACCCACAGCGTTTTATGATCCGGCCCAACCAAGCGAAAAGAGTGTCTTTGTCTTGAGCGACCACCAGCCCCACAAAAATGTTACTCAGGCCAGCAAAAAAAAAAAAAGTATGTGGTAAAATAAAAATAAAAAAGAATCACCCCTCTTGCAATAGGCAAAATAACTAGTTTAAGAAAAGCAATTAATAAAAAAAAAAAGGTCTAATCTCGGCTGACTGTTAGGCTTCCGGGTCAGATAAGAGAGGAGGAGGCTGTGGTGGACAAAACACCGAGAGACGATCCCTCGCGTATGACTTTGCGTTGGGTTTGTCCAGCGATTCACGCAACTCCTTGAAAGGTCAAATCACGACGGAAGACCAAAAAATAAAGTTTTCTTCCAGTGTGCGATTTATTTATTTATTTATTTATTTACCCTCAAGGCCCCGAAGGGCATTACAGAGGGGAGTGGGGGGAATAGGTGACAAAGGTACAGTTGAGGATACATGAAATATAATACAGTAATTAATGCTCGCCCTATTTGCAAAACGATTCGTACGTTTTCTTTTCGTACGGGAACGTTTCAACAAGCTAAACAAAACGCAGAGCCTCGTCTCTTATGTTCCCGCTTCTTGCTTTTGCCCGAGCCCCACTAGAGCGACAAACAGAAACAACCGACACCAACGCAGTGCATGTGCACGCGATGAAGGTACCTTTGGCAGGCTAATAACGTTGGCAGTCTTTTGGTCCCCGTAAAGTTGGCGCGATCAATGGAATGCGCGCGGCTCGTTGCCCATACAGCCCGCACTGCGATCCAACCCAGCGAGCGCGCGCTCGAGAGCTGACGACGGACCATTCACTCCCGCAAAAAACAACAAAGCAAACAAACATAGTACGCTGTATTTGGGACCATTATTCCAGTATTATGTTCCCTCTACGCGAAAAACTGTCATTTTTCGAGTACTCTTATTTGCTTTTACCATATACGAAAGCATGCTCATTTTGTAATAACCGTTTGCAATCTGAACGAAATGTCGCGTTTTCATTGGTCACATGTTGTCCTGGTTCCCGAAACAATGCTCTTCCCATCGCCGAAGACGACCTCAATGTGTTCAACCATTACTTGTTTTTTTTTTTGTTTTTTTTTTTTTATCAGGGAAATCCCCGTGCATTGTTATTATTTATGGATTTCTAGGATGCTTAGAGCGCGCAAAGTGAGTTCTCGCCATATTTAGGCGATCTAGAAACCTCCTCTCCTAATTGCGCTAAAAAATCAACACTAGAAAGAATAATTGCATTGTCATCAAACCATACGTATCTGTCTGTAAATTTTATTCCAGTCATCAATAGTTTTCGGGAAAAACGAATTTTTAAGAACAAATTACATGACATTCAAATGGAACAACATTTTAGGGATGTGATCGTCCTGTGAGCGTAGAAATCAATCAAACCAAGGCTCTGCTAATCCCAGCATGCGGGATGAGAAGAAAGCAAGGCATTCCCCTGTAACGAGTAAAAGAATATATAAAAGGGCGTAGCAGGGATGACTGACAGTCGCGATTAAAACGTCAGCTTCTCCCAGTGTTGTGGCGAGAGCGAGAGACAAATCGACGGTTTCAAAGTTCCGAGATTCGAATTGGCGGCGCCCGCGTAAAAAAAAAAAAAAAAGATCTCTAGATTGCGTCACCAGCGATTCCTCTTTCGATTCGTCCCGTGTCAAGTTCAATACGTACAACTTCAATCTGTCCTCAAGGTGTGACACTCTTGTTGAAATGTAGAGCGCTGCGTAGTGGCGCAAATATTGATCTAATTGTTACGCGCTTTGTTTATTTTTGGCTACCCTACCCATTTGTTTGTTCATTTCTTGATCACCGATCCAAAGATACCCTCAGGGGATTTTTCAAGCAAATAAAACATCCACAGCAACAACTAACTAAACGAACGTGGGAAAACTAGGGGTATGCGAAAAGTGGTCGAAATTGAATATTATTGCGTCATACACCTCTAATATATATATATATATATATATATATATCGGATAATAAAAAGTTTTAGTGCATTACCCGATCGATAAAATGAAACATTTTTTCGACCAGCAAAAAATATACACGCATCGCATTGCCGAAAATTGAAAGCCCGTGAGAACGTGACGCTAGTGACACAATACGAAAGTTTGAGAATATGAAGATAGCTTAACTAAAAAAAAAAAAGATATACGAGAAAAATAAAAATATTTTTATGAGACGTCTAATTTAAGTTTACATTCATCAAGCCATACTTGCACTAAAACAAACAAAAACAAAACACAAAAAAAAAATGTTTTTACGAATATACGTTTTACAGGAGTTTACAAGGTTATTTTTTGGTTTGATGAATAGTAGGCTTATAGTAGGGCCTCGACTCGTAGAAAACTTGTTTTTCTCTCGTATCGTCAGATCCAGGTGACGTCATGTTCTCACACTTTGGAATTTTGTCACCACCACAATAGCATCACGTTCTCACGGAGGTTTAGCTTTGTGCGATGCGCAGTTTATTTTTCCGAGCCGAAAAACCGCGTTTCATGTTATCCATTGACCCCCGTAGATTAGAGAGATTTAGTGGATCGTTTCAGTGACTCCGGTAACGATACGCGGTACTTCGCCGCCGCCTTTCTGCATGAATCGTATCGTTAACCGGCGTCGTTATCGGAGCTATCGGGGCTATCGGAAAGATCTACGAAAACTCCCTATTGTACCGATAACGATACGCAATACTTCATTTAGCGCCTTTCAGTACGCATCGTCGTACCGTTATCAAACATCGTTAACGGGGAGCAAAAAAAAAAAAGAAATTTTATTATTTCTCTTGGCGGTTTCTGTAAACATCGAATAAAAAACACACGTGATCACTAACGTAACAAAAAAAAAAAAAAAAAATCCCGCTTCCTTGTAGTGTCCCGCAAATGAACTGCCACGACAGCCGAGACGCTGCGCACTCCAGTGCACATAAACCCCTCGCAACCGCATTGTACACACGGGCATTTTCCCGCTAAATTTAGCAGCGAAAGCTTTCAGCCATAGTTTAGCGGGGGGTCGGAAACTCTATATCCGCTAAACGTTACGGTGTCGCGTGACGTTTCGACACCGTGATGTCCCCCGAGACCGTGTGACCGTGACGTCGTGCGTATCAGAATGTTCTATATGACCATAACGTCGACGCATCACGTAAAAAAACGGTGACGCACTTGTCACGCCACGTGACATCGTGCCGTCACGTGACATGGCGCCCCTTCACGAAACACAGCCGGGGATCCGCTACGATCGTAAGATCGTTCCGACGACTTCGATAGCGATACCCGTCACTACGCTGCCGCCTTTGTGCATGAATCGTATCGTTGTCGGATATCGTTATCGGAGGTATCGGAACGATCTAATAAAACTAATTAAAAGCAACTGTCGCAAAAAAAAATACATAACGAGGTATACCGCGAATTCAACGCTCAAAAAGAGGTATCGTCTCCGTCGCCGAACGCCCCGACCGACCGACCAACCAGACGTGGCAGGGAAGCCGAATGCGTCAGTCCAAAGCGCGGGCGCGAGCCACCGGGAGAGGAGGAGCGCGCTTCGAGGGAGAGGGGGAAAGCCCGAGGAGCACGCCGCGCGTCTCGCGCGGAGGAAGCGCCGGCCACTCCGGCAAAGCCCGGCCGGCGTTGCGCACCGCCCCGACGAAACTCTGCCGCTCGCCGAACACCCGCACGAGGCTGACCATTCTCGCGCTTCAGTTTCAATCCCCACCGGCTCGCAGATGGCTCGATTATCGACGAGACGACGACGACGCCTACGAACCGTCCGAGCATTTTTCTTCTAAATTGCGCAACGGGTGGGAAAAGTGACGTTTACGGATGAAGTGCCGATGGAGCAGCTCACGGGGACTGTAGAGCCGCTCAACCTGCGGCTGTGCGACGACCTGTGTGACGACGCCGTGTTCGAAGACGACCAGATCGTGCCCGACTCGAGCCTCTCTGTGATATCGCTCCGGGTGGACCGTATGCTGCGGGAGACGATGCCGGTGTCCGTGGCCACGAGTCACGTCGGGAAGCTTCAGGTAAAACCATCCGACCCCAGTGGAGATGACCTCGCGCTTCGTACCAGTGACATTGTTTTTTTTTTTTTGTGTAATGTTAGGATTTTTTTTTTTAAATTTAATTTAGCCGGCTTACTTACCATTAACGATCGATTGATTTGTCTTAGCGACAGGAAAAACAAACAAACAAATGTATAAAAATGTAGTGATGAGAAAGCAAAATGAAACGAATGCAATGATGATGATGATGATGATGATGATGATGCACCCGCCCTTTCATTTCCCCCCCCCCCCATGTATTTTTTTTTTTATTCGCTTTAGTGCTCTTTTTTACCCCAGTCCCAGGCTTTAGCATCAAGTTCTCTTCCGATGATGTATGCTCATCTCTTGCGGCGCTGTTCACTTTTACCTTCGTGAACCGTTATCCCCTAAACATATCTGCGTGACGTATTTCTACATCTCAGACTCCCCGTCTGATTAATCTATTTTCGCCGATAAAGGGGATCCAGTGGGGATAACCAGCTTAGCCTCCTCTCTCTATCTCTCTCTCTCTCTTTCTTAAGCGTGGTTTACATAACCTTCTTTCCGCTTTTCAGTCTTCGAGTCGTAAACTTTTGCTAGTCAAGCCGCCACGAAACTGTCCAATTATTAATGAAGCAATTAATAAAGATATAAATATTTGAACTTTTGCGCGGTTTCGGGTTCTGTAAATTTTGGAGAACTAACACACTTTGCTAAAACGCGAAAAAAAAAAAAGAAAAGAAATGCTTTACTGCGAAGCTTCGCGTGTCATCACAATTTTGTTGTGCCGAAAATGTCCATCTTTTAGGGCGTAAGCGTCATAAATATTGTAACGTAGAAAAGTAAGGACTTTTATCCTTCTCATGATATAACGTAACGTATTGCATGACACGTCTATAAATTATGAAACATGAAAAAAAAAAAAAAGACATGCGTGAAGTTGACGCATCTTCTTTATCCGATTCCCCAGTTTGTCAGGCATCCTGATAAATACTGATCGTGGCTACCGCGGGTGCCAAATTTAACGAGGTTTCGTCCACAATATGCAAATGTATTTCGTGTTTGTGCGTCCCATAGTTGAACATATCAACAAAACGAAGAGGCTAGAAAATTATCCGGGCATGGACAGCTGAAGAAACAGAGAGAGGGGCTTATAAAGTTCAGCTTTCGTGATTGGCTCTTCAGCGCTCTCATCAGCTAATGTCGCCATCTCATTGGTCGCGAAGCGAAAATGAGATTCACCCAACTCGTCGAGCGCCGTATTTCTTAAGATGTCGGTGTCTGTAGTGTTCAGCGTCAGCCCAACAACGTTTCGGCCATGATATCGATCCCCTACACCAATCGCAATTCAATCGAGTCGACACCGAACAAAATGTCAGTCACTTTTTTATGTGTGTGTTTTATCGAAAACAGCTCGGAAATAAAATAAAGGGCGCATGATAAATTTCAATCGGTAAAGATTCGCGGCGTGTGTTGCTCGACACCGACCTTTACCAACGTGAATAAGCTCTGCAACTTTAGCATTTTCCGTCTTATCCATACTGACCCACGATCAAACGCAGGATGTTATTTTTTTTTTCTTTTTCTTTTAAGAACAATCGCGGACGTGTATTTTTGTATCGAGCGCAATACTTCAAAAAATCGTAACCTTTGTTGTTGTTTCTGTGTTTTTGTATTTCTGGGAAACGGTTTAAGCTGGGTTACCCTGACATTATAAAAAACATTTAACAGCGGAATAAAATAACGAAAACATACAACAATAAAGAAAATTACGACGAAAGGAAGTTGCTATAATTTACTCGAGTGATTAGGTATAAAGTCAGATGGCTCACCGACATATTGCTCCCGGAAATAACGGTCAAGGTCGAAAGATGCGAAATATTTCAGTATAGCGAGAAAACAATATGTTATTTACGTCAATCGAGAACCATCATTATCATCATCAGACAAAATAAAAGAAATAAGAATTTAGAATGTCCATAGCCCCTATAGTCTACTCTCTTCGTTCCGACTTCGTTGGTGAGATTTCTCGTGTGTTTTCTCAGCATTCAGGTTTGCCCGTTTCGCATATTTTTATCCAGGTGGTATTTTAAAGTAAACGAGGTAGTGGGATCATAATGTTCCGGTTTCTCTTATTCGTGACTGTACAGGTGGCGTTCGTTCACCTGGAAATCACGCAACGCGGGAAGAGAGATCACCCTCGATTACCGTCGGTGGGGTCAAAGCTGCCATTTGCAGCGGGTGCTTCGTGTGGTTAGAGCGGCGTCGCGGTTCGATGAAAAAAAAAAAGCGAAACACATGATGGGAATAACAGGCCAAAACGTGCAAGTGATCATTTACTTTGTCCCGAAATACTAGCATACGTGGTCAGCGAAAAAAAAAAGTAAAAATATTCTTCGCTCATTCTTCCTAGCGGCTTCGACGGACGCGACACACGTCGTTATTTCCAAGCGACCATTTTGTCACAAATGTCTCGTTTACGGACTGGAAAACAATACCCAAGGTGAAATTTTATGATCGGTAAAATAATTGGGTATGTTTCGCCGCGTACGCGATGACAATAGAATTCGTTGTTTGGACCTTATTATCGCAAACGGGAACCGACGGTCGGAACGTGCCTCGTTCCGACGCTCTGACTAGCCAATACCACTTAGAAGCCAAGGCCTGTGCGTTGTTTTCTAAGTTATGCCAAAGTAAAGTACAGGACAGGGAGTTCCCGAGAAAACAGACCCGTGTTTTTTTCGGTCCGGGTATGTAAACTATGCATCGCAGAGAGCTCAACCTCCGCGACAATGTGACGCCAGCGGTTGGAATAGAGCGCGAAAGTTTGAGAACCTGACGTTATACCTCCGTCAAACGGTAATTGAGATAAACGAAAATTCTTTATGAGCCGATGTCTACCTAAGCCTAATGCCGTGAAAACAAGAAACAACATTATGGGTGCCTGTAGCATCTATTTCAGCGAAAGAAACTTGTCAGCAAGAAAGAAAACAATATTCTCTTTCTTGGTGCCAAGTGTTTTTTTTTTTTTTTTTACTTTTGTAAATATTACGTGCGTTCGCAATATTCTGCCAATATTAGGCTTAGGTATACGTCGGTTCATAGAGAAATCTCGCCTTCCTCGATTATACTTTTATCCATGCAAAGATATGAGGCTATGGACGAACGTACTGCTTGCAAAAAAGCCCGCGTTTTCCCACACCAGGTGTGTGCATGCATTGCGCCTGCGCAGAAACACCTGATGCGCGAGGAACGAAGCGCCTGCTCGTGTGCAGCGCAGACAGCAGCGCCACCCCAGTGGCGTGACGTAAGAAAGTGAAACTACGCGGAGCACGCGTCTACGAATAGGCGCGCTGTATCACCGGTTCATGACCGTGCGTTCCCTTTCACGTACATCCAGAGGTCGGGGAGATAAAACGTTTGGCCAGTTCATCCGCAGGCAACGTATCCGAGCAACGCACGCCGAAGCGCCAAGATAACAAAACGGCGATTCTAAGAAGCGATCAAGTGATCCGGTCGGTCAAAAATGACGCGCGGACACGCGCATAGAGCGATAAGATACAGTCGATGCCACGTTAAGAACGGAACTTCATCGCGGAGTTCCTCCGATTGCCACTCATCTCCATAATACCTCGCACGTCACGCACGACTCGCACGACTCCAGTGCGTCGACTTTCCCGCAAAGCTCTTAGAGGAGCCAATCGCTGCTATCCACAGAGAGAGAGAGAGAGAGAGAGAGTCACTGCGGATCACGAAGGTGAAATGATCTTTAATCTATAGCCTTCCAGAGCCTTCTTTGTCTGCATTCCCTCTAGCCACCGATCTCTTTCTGTGGCTTTAACTTTCTTCTTAACTGAGACCTGCTCTTCCGTAACCCCACTATAGCCTAAAAACTTTCCTCTTAATTTCCTAGTGCGCTGTCTCCATTTTGTGTCTATACTCCTCATGTATAAATAGCTGAAAACCTTTCGTGCCCATTGCTCCCCACCCATTTGCCTCAAGCGATCCTCAAATTCTATCTTGCTCACAGCTTCCCTGCCCTCAAACGACGCCCATCCCATGTCCCCTTGTACTCCCTGGTTCGGTGTTTTGCAATGTGCCCCCAAAGCCAGCCTACCTACTCCACGCTGTTTTATTTCTAGTCTTGCATGCACTTCGGATTTCATGCATAGCACTGCGTTTCCAAAAGTCAAGCCAGGCACCATGACCCCTTTCCAAATCTCTCTCACCACCTCATACCTGTTGTAATTCCAAAGTGCTCTATTTTTCATTACAGCCGCATTTCTGTTGCCCTTACCTATTATATACTTTTCATGCTCACTGAGATATTCTGCACCACCACATATCCATACTCCTAGATACTTGTATTTAGTAGCTCTCTCAACTGTGATATTCTGTATCTTCAGTCTCTCAACATCATCATTGTTAAAAATCATGACTGCTGATTTTTCACTACTGAATTCTAAACCTAATTCCTCTCCTTCCCTACCACAGATGCTCATTAATTCCTGCAAATCTATCCTGTTGTTAGCCATTAGTACGATATCATCCGCATATATCAGTCCCGGTAAAGATTGCTGAATTGTTTGGCCTAGCTTACTGTACGAAAGGTCAAATCCAAGCCCACTCATCTCTAGTCTATCCTCCAATCCTCTCAGATACAACATAAACAGCAAAGGCGATAACGGGCACCCCTGCCTAAGGCCTCGTCCTATCTCTATTTTCCCCGTTGCCTTTCCTTCCCATGTTATAATCACCTTATTATCTTTGTAAATGTTCCTTAATATTGCTGTTAGCCCTTCATCTAGGTTTAAGCTCTCCAGTGCAGCGCAGACAGCAGCGCCACCCCAGTGGCGTGACGTAAGAAAGTGAAACTACGCGGAGCACGCGTCTACGAATAGGCGCGCTGTATCACCGGTTCATGACCGTGCGTTCCCTTTCACGTACATCCAGAGGTCGGGGAGATAAAACGTTTGGCCAGTTCATCTGCAGGCAACGTATCCGAGCAACGCACGCCGAAGCGCCAAGATAACAAAACGGCGATTCTAAGAAGCGATCAAATGATCCGGTCGGTCAAAAATGACGCGCGGACACGCGCATAGAGCGATAAGATACAGTCGATGCCACGTTAAGAACGGAACTTCATCGCGGAGTTCCTCCGATTGCCACTCATCTCCATAATACCTCGCACGTCACGCACGACTCGCACGACTCCAGTGCGTCGACTTTCCCGCAAAGCTCTTAGAGGAGCCAATCGCTGCTATCCACAGAGAGAGAGAGAGAGAGAGTCTCGGCGGATCACGAAGGTGAAATGATCTTTAGACCCAAGGAAACCGTTTCCAATCGTGACGTTGCAAGTGTTCACGTCACTACGCACTCTTTTTTTTTTTCTTTTTTTAAGCTGGGTTGGTTATTAGGCACCATTTGTAGGTACTAGCGGCGTGCACGACCAAAAGCGTCGCTGTCGTCGAAGTTCGCGATTGGCGAAACTATACCTCTTTACTGATAATGCCTGGATATTCGCCGGTTCGCGTTGACTCCGTCAGATCGAAGCTTCGGCTGGGCTACGAGTTACTGCAAAGCTGTGTATACAGCGACGATAGACCCTTGTTTCAGAAGAGCGAGCCATTCAGATAGCTGTTGCGGCGAAACCCAAGTCCGCCATTGCGGGCGCACGTACATACACTTCCCAGATTGGACGTGTTAGCGTTCGGTGCAAACTCGGCTCAGCACGGGATCAAAAAACGAGATTGGCGTCCGCGACCTATTCTAACAAGCTAGTAACATAAAGGAATCCCGTGGCTTCTGCCCTATAAGACGGCTCAAGATTCTCGAAGCGTTACTCCAGCTCAGCGCTGATTCGTCGTGAACGTTACAGCGACGAGAGAAATCGAGCCGGTCAGGCCGATGGAATTCTTTTATCTCCTTAACCTTATCAAGACGCCTCAAATGGGAAACGCCACACCGTTTACCTGTCCGCTTTTTTTTTTTCTCCCCTCTTTCATTTCTTCAATACTCGGCAACGGCGTGATGCAATCCACTGAGTAATCCTTTTTCGGGTTGTAATAGAAACGTTGGCACGATAGCCTTCTTATCGCTACTTATCTCGTAGATCATATACTCAAATTCTTTATTTACAGCCGCGGTTGCATCGCTAGTACATCGTACAAACGGCAATCTGCGAGCACTGTCAAAGGAGTTTTTTTTTTTTTTTCTTGCATGACAGTTTTTATCACACTGTGCATACGAAAAGTGTCTGCGGATATGTTAGAAGCGCACATAAGTATACGAAGCAAACGCTCTTCGAAGATACTTAGGCCTATCCGCAGGCAATTGTGTCATCGTGTCCTCTGTACGGTGTATGAGCAGGGCGACCGCAGCGAATGGGCAGCGAAATACGCAGCGAAAAAGCGACGAATTCGTCCTCTGCATGCGGCATCGGAAGAGCGGCTGATAGCGCCGTGCGAAAGGCGAACGATGCCGCCGGGCGAGGTTCATCGGTCGCTCGCCGCGTTTCCACTTCGCGGTCTTTTAGGGGTGGAACCAGTCTTGGTACTAGTAACGCGTTACCGGTAACTAGTTGCTTTTTTTTCCGTAACCTATAACTGTAACTCGCTACTGCTTCGTGAAAATGACCTGTAACTGTAACAGGGTTACTGTCTTTCGAAAGTATAACTGTAAAGAGTAACGTCATTACAGTTACTTCTCCGATTGATGTGCAAAAAATATTGCAAACACGACCACCAAATCGTCTCGCAACTCGAGGAAGAGTCCAAAGTCCCGATACGGGAAGGGCACAGTAAAAACTGCTGCTGAAACCGTCTGGAGTAAAAGGAGAAAAAAATCAAAATGAAATAAAATAACTTTTAGGTTACCCTGCTTGGCCAAGCCGGTCCCGCCAACTGGGGACGTTTGTGTCCGTGCCCGCCGTGTATGGTACATCGGCCACGGCGCACGCAGATGTAACAAAGCGCGGCATCTCTAAAGCGTTTCTCTTTTCTTCAGCTGACCTCAGCGAGTGCTTTTCGCTGAGGACAGTTTTTGCTGATTGCCGCCCCAAACGCCCGCAGGCTTACGGCACAACCGATTTTCCCGAACCTCGTCTTTTTGCCGCCAAGCTTACGTTTCCTTCCCTTCTAATTTGAATCGTCCAACTCCCAGATGCACTCTTGCGGGGGGTCTTAACTTCAAGACCATTTTCTCTTCCATCCCTTTGTTTTCCCCTATTGCTCTGCTTCTCGAGACGCTGTTCTAGCAAGCCGGTCTTGCGCCGGCTTGCTATAAAAAAGAACAGCGTCTCAGCCGAGACAGGGCGAAAGAAAGCAATTCGAAGGTTGGGGCGCGCGAACGCCTTGAAACGCGGTTGGAGTCCCGTTCAGCTCGTGCGCTAGCTTTGGCAGTGCTTTCGTTTCCCCCAGTCTCAGCTGAGACGCTGTTTTTTAGCAAGCTGGCCCAGTGGTGGATAGCATGCACAACATCAAAAACGCTGACATTGATGAGAAATTGTGACGCCACGTGACATAGTGTCAGATGACTGTGATGACACATAGTCACCCCAAGCTTTGTGGCGTCCGTTTTCCCGCTAAATATAGCAAAGAAACTTTTCCGCTCAATTTGGTGAGGAAACGCTACACGTGAAGTCGCAGAGTCACGTGACACTGATTTCCCTCTAAATTTAGCGAGCCACGACGCATACACACACACGCACACACACACACACTCCAAGATCCGCTACAAAGCCTAGACATAAAAAAAAAAAAAAACAGCTGCCGCCGTTAAAAACAAAAAGGACTTCCAACAATCTTTATTTGAGAAGTTGATTAATAGAGACATGCGTGCGCGTGCGCATAGAGAGTGCTGAGAAGCTTGTCAACTAAATCGAGAAGGAAAAAAAAAATCTCGCCTTCTGACGCCCTTTTTCGTTCGCGGCCGAAACACGAAAGCCATCCCGACGAAGTCTCGCCTCTCCGGGGAACCAGCTTCGGCGAAGATAACGCGCTTATTTACGACGTTGAGGGTCCCTCTATTTCATTCACGAGTGGCAAGTAGGCTTACACAAAGAGAGAGAGAGAGAAGAAAGAAGAATAAATAGAAGAAGAAAAAAAGAAAAGGGATACACGCAGTTTCGGCGACGCTGGCTTCCAAGGCGCCGAAATACCGACCGGGCCTGAGAAACCGAAATTGGCTTGTCGTTTCTCCTCTTATCGCAGCGCGTCGAAGAGTGAGGATAACACGTGTTTGACATTCGCGACTCACGCGATAAGGCACTGCGCGGGCTAACCAGAACTCCTACGAAGCCGAACACGACTTCGCGCCGCCCGGAGATCGGAGACAACCGGAACCTTAATTCAGGAACGCCGCTCTTCTTTAATACGTACGATAATGGTGACAATGATGAAGCCAGTTTGTTTCGGTTATATTCAGAACATTCGGGTACTATTCGGACGAAGAAAGCCTCAGCCAAAACAAGCCCATCCCTTTCCGTATCTTCTTTCCATTTCTTCTACGCATTTTAAAAGCCAAAAAATTTGTCATCCAGTCTTTTTTTACTGCACGTCCTTTTTTTGCCCATGAAAGATATCTCGTCGTCCCCGTCCCTGTATGTATTCTTTCAGTAACGTATAAGTCGCTCAGCAGTGATTGCGGAAAGCCCCTAACGCCAAAACAGCCCTATCCTACGCTTGAAAAGTCAGTGCAGATGGGGAACAAACACTTCAGTACTCACAAAAACTGGGTCAGTGCTATTGCGGAGAGACTATCCCAACTTGTCCTGACAAAAAGAAAGAAAAAAAAAAGTTTTCTTTCAAATTGTAGTCATTGATAGCTTAAAAAACACAGGGCGTGGTTTATGATGTTGACGCTTTCGTACCTTCGTTGTGATTCGTTGTTTTGGCGGTCTTATTGACTAATACCGCAATCTCATTGGGTATGGAGCAACATGGAGATGAAAGGGAGTCGACGCGTCGGGCAACCTGGCGGTTATGCTGGGAACTAAACCCGTGAGGACAAACAACATGAATTAGTAATTTGCGTTTCTGGCGCGCAGCGGTCGGCTGACGTAGCCGCGAACGTCGCGTCAGAGGTCGGCTGGGGGCTCGAGCTCGAGCATCGAAGCACCAAAACGAGCACGAATCCAAGCCGAACGCTCGTGCACCCGACACTCACGTCCAATCCTCGCC
Organism: Ixodes persulcatus; assembly: GCA_013358835.2. NCBI lineage: Eukaryota > Metazoa > Arthropoda > Arachnida > Ixodida > Ixodidae > Ixodes > Ixodes persulcatus. Next base: position 722,391 of record JABSTQ010009150.1, read on the forward strand.
CCGCGCTCGATCGAGAGAAACGACGCAAAGAACAATCCAGCCCCGGACCGTCCGCTTGTAGAGTTTGAAGAGTTTTGAGTTTCCATGCCTTTTGTTGTTAAACAACGACTAAAACACCGTTTGCAAATACAGCCCCCGTTCGCCCACTCGATTTGTGGGCACACACACACAGGATACAGCCCCCGTTCGCCCACTCGATTTGTGGGCACACACAGGATAACTCTCGGATCTGGTTCGTGCATGCGCACGAACCAGATCCGAGAGTTATCCTGGTGATATCCCGGTGATATCTCACACCACCTGGTGATAGTTACGAAATTGCAGAGGGTGAGCGAATGGGCGACGAAAAGAAATTATACGTTTGGTTCTTACTTTCTAGGCTAGGGGGCGCAAGCTACCGCCCGTCATAAAGGGCACAGCCGTTTGCATCCATCCATCCAGCCAGAGACGTAAGGCGTTTGCGCATACGCAGTGCCGACAGTAGCGCCACCACAGTGGCGTGACGTCAGAGAGAAGCGGCTAACTTGCACGCCGTATAATTCGATCTCGTCGCTAAATGGTTTTTCCGCAGTAAACGCCTCGTCGTCACCTTCATGCCTACATTTCCGCACCTCGTAGATAAAGCGCACGAAAATGTCACCACTGGACTTCCAGCAGTAGTATATAAGCCCGTGATTGCGAAACGAACGCAACCTTTCCGTCTCTTCGGCAGCGCGTCGGAGGCAGGCCAGTCAGTCCTGTGAACTTGGCAGAACGCCTGGTTGCGATTAAAGGCATCGCATCGGCCTCCCCGCTGCCACTTCTCAAGCAACGCTGGGAAACATGTGTGCAAGCTCCATGCGGCAGCTCGGTTGGATTTTGTTTTTTTAAGTTTTCTTTGTATGCGTTTGCCGTTCGCACGAGTCTCTTCTTGTCAAGATTCCAGCGGCAATGAGCAGCTTTCTTACAAACGGAAGAGAGAACTTTAGACGCAAGAATCACAATAAAATTAATTTATAAAAAGAAAGAAAAGAGCGCGCAAAAGCGTGGGACGACGAAGGGTTGTTCTGAATCGTCCAGTGTAACTTCCTTTGAGTTTGGTATAGCGACAGATGGCGCTGATGACTAAGCGACGTGAAGATGAATCAGAACCTTAATTTTTTTTTTCTTTCTCTGCGCCTTCTTTTTTTGTGTGTGAGAATAGTTCGAGCCATACGGGGAAATAAAGAGAAACGTAAATGGGGATGGAGCATTTGCTGATGTTTTGTTCTGAGCAAATTTTGACACCACCCGGTATTAAAATGAGCCTAAAAACGACATTGAAGATTAAAAAAAAAAAAAAAACGCACGCGAAGAGGCATATTTTGGTTTTGTGCGTTCGTAGATTATGATCGTGCTACTATAAAGGTAACATCTTTTTTTTCTATTATTTTGAATGACGACGAACGTGAACATGGTGTTTAAAAGGTGAAGACCAAGTGACCGCAATATCCTTGCTTCGAATGCCGCGCGCCACGTTCGAATCTATTCAAACTGTCTTTTGTATGGTGCATAAGCAGTGTGACCCCGAATTTCGGTCAATCTGTGGGCTCTAAGCATCCCCCCCCAAAAAAAACATTACAGTCATGCGTGGCCCATTTCTCTGTAAGAATCGGTATCAGAGTTCGATTACATCGGAACTGTTGCAGGCGCCAGAGGGCGCCGTCGGACGAGGAGAAGCCCTAGTTCTCCTCGTCCGATGGCGCCCTCTAGTGTCAGCGATAGTTCCGTCGTAATCAATATTTGATACCGAATTTTAATAAAAAAATCTGTCACGCATAAATGTAATTTTTTTTAAGGATGTTTATTGTTTTTAGGCAGAGTTATGACCATAAATAGACTTTCGCAGAAAGTGGTTTAGGGCCCCTTTAATATCATGCGTACTGCGAGTATGGTTTGTTAAGCGTCGCTCATTTGGTAACTCAAGACGCAACTGGTAAAAATCGATGGAACAAAAGAAGCTTTCCTCGCCAGGCTGTTGAGAAACGCAAGAGTGAGTTGCGTTGCCTTCTTTCACCGGAGTCGAGGAGATCTGCAACAATCGAAGTGCGAAGAATAGCGATCGGCGAGAGGTGATGATAAGCTTGACAACAGTAAAAAAAAAAAAAAAGCCTAAGAATCACGTGATTTTACGAACCACCAATCGAGAATTTCCTCGCAAAACAGTCGTTCTTCAGTCGATCTCTTTCCCACTTGGGTCACGGGCAACAACTGTACATGGATGTACGGCTTTTTGTTGACGAGACAGTGTGCTTCGCTGTGAATCGTGCCTAAAAGTGTCCGGGAGTTTAGTGTGTTGTGTGAGGTATAAGAAAAAAAAAAAGTAGGCATGGCAGTCGCTATTGCGGCGAGTGACACGGGGCCTCTGCCCGATCTCCGAATCCCGAAGAATCCGGAAAAGAGCAGAGAACCGGCTTATTTCCCTGAGCCCGGATCGGAGGATATCTTTAACTTGGAGCCTCCTCGCGCGACGGCGGTGACGCAGCGCTTTCGAATTGTCCAGGTATGTTCAGCGCTCAACAATACGCATGTCTTCCACGGACCACTGCTTCTGCTGCGTTAACAAGACGCTTCTTGCTACCAGAAAGAAGGGCGGAGTGACGTCACGTGCAAGCCATGCACTACGTGACTTTATTCGGAATAGGTTCTGCGCATCCGTATACCCTCTCCCCCGACCATCTCTTCCCATTATCGACATTTTCGAAGGTCACTGTCCCGCACGAACATCGTCACAACCTATCTTTGCATTGTATTTTATCTATCTTAAAGATTTTTTTTTAAGCATTGGTAGTATGTTTTAGAAAAAACAATGAAAAAACCGATACAACGGCACGATGCCGTTGTGTCCTAACGGACGGGAGGCATGTCGGCGCTGCCTTCCATTTGTAGTTCGCAGACAAAGCCCCAGACGGCGCTCGCTACTCGAAAAAGGTCCATTTTAATATACTGTATCGCCATAGTCAGTATTTGTACACGTTGCATCAAAAGAGGAACGGAAGCTCGTTCCTCGTTCCTTTTTAATCTTGGAGCGAGCTTCTGTCACAAGTTCCTGTGGTTCGAAAGGAACGCGTTCCCTTTACTTTTCTAATATTAGAACGTGTCGTTACGTTAGTGCTACCTTTGAGTATTTTAATGAAATATTGGGATGGATAATTGATAGATAAAATAATAAGGCGAGCAAGTGAGAAGTACCTACGTCTAACCACGCGTCGTGTCGCCACGATCACATTCGTTCCAGTTCTTTGTCTTCGGCTATCGCACGGACACTTGTCCATCGCTCGAAGTCGGAGTTTGAAACAGTCGACAATAAAAAAGCCTAAATGCCTACTGAAACCGGTTAAAATTGCGGATATATGGAAAAGAAAACGAAACGCCCCTTCCTCGTGCCGTTCCCTCGAAAATGTAACTATTTTCCGTTCCACCGATGGAAAAGGGAACGGCGGCGTTCCACCGTTCCTCCTACAAGGAACGCGTTTCACGAACGTCGTTCATTCGGAAACGCCGTTCCGCACAACGTTGCAGCCATAGTCGAAACTGTGTTTTGCCTACGGCATGCTTCTTTACACGTTGACACTTCTCAGCCGCGTTGTGGGGCCGAGACCTCTGTTTCCTTCTTCTCTAGACATTTGATTGAAAGCCAGTCAAGTAATCGGCGCAGTCCGTTCGATCGAACGCAAAAAGCAGATACCATCACGTCCATGTAGTATGAAATTAATAATGAATAAAAATAAAAGTAATTTAGAAGTTAGAAAAGGAAGTACCAGGCCTCTTTCTCTTCGAAGCTGCGCGTGTACTTTAAAGTAACCATGAAACAATATTTTTTTTTTCTTCTCTTTTTGGGGATAGCTCTGCAAAAATAAACTGTTCGCGTTCATAATGAAAGAAACAGGTAGTAACAATGTTGTGTCTAGTTTTGAAAAAAATAAAAATAAACACGTGTTATAGTAGAGACTGACCCCGCTCTCGCTGTACGCGCTTTGTTTATAAACACTCGAAGAAGTTCGTGGGGGAGTGGTCAAGACATCTGTTGCATTCAGCGCCGGTCAAAATCAAATAACATAAAAATCCGGCACAGCGGCCAGTACATCAAACAACAACCGCGCGCGTCAGATTTTTTTTTTTTTTATTTCCGTGCGCGTTTTTATTTGGTTCGCCAAGTGAAATACTCTAAATCCAGAGTCAGACTGCTCCTACGTCACATACAAAAAAAAAAAACAAAAAAAAAACACGGAGTTCCGTGAACATGATAGTAGATTTATCCGCGGATCTGCAGTCAGTTTTTTTTTTTTTTTTTTTTGTGAGACCAAGGTGATCTGGGACAGCCAAACAAAAGTAGAAACGCGTTTCAGACACTAGGGAGTTTTAGAGAACCGTTTCTGCACACCCGATACGGTACCATGGGCCCTCCGGTACAAACTGCGCATGCGCGCGAGTCTTCTGTGGTAGCGCATGCGCAGTTGGTACTGGAGGGCTCATTGTACCGTATCGATCGTGCAAAAACGGTTCCCTAAAACTCCCTAGTGTCTGCAGACTGTCGTTTGTAGCAGGGCGACCGCGGCTTAACGGTTTCAAACCGTGTAGGAGAATTTCGTTGTATCCATCTTCTTTTTCTTTCACTCGCTCCCACGGAGGAACAACAGATCGAAAACTACACGTGTACTGTAAAAAAAAAAAAAATACATGTGTCAATTTTTGCTCAATCGCTTTTTTTTTTTTTTGCCACGTATGAGATTTTTTGTTGCATTGGGGAAATGCAATGCGAACGAAACCACTGTTTATCAGGGAGTTTTAGCAGGCTGTATCGGATAACTCCGATAACAATACCATGAATGTGTGAAGGTGCCGGTAGAGTATTGGATATCGTTAGATCAAGGTTATCAATATGATCTACTAAAACTACAAAAAAAAAAAAACTTTTTTCGAATATTTGTGTTTGCGTATGAATATTTGAGGAGGCTCTACAAAGATTTTCAAACGTTCACATATTCACATTTCTGCTCGAGGTTGTTCTCAGCGAGGTCATTTCGATGGATTTAAAACTGCATAAATTTATATGCTTCACATCGAGTGGTACGTTCCGTCTGTTTACGCGTCATTTGTGTCCCCTTTTGGGGGAATTTAAGACTCGTAACAAATGACCAGAATTTAACATCGCTAATTTTATTCAGCTTCCAAGATAATAATGTGCATAGAGAACCCCCTCCATACTCTCATACCACCTTGGTGATCTGTCCAGCTAAGCATACCAAGATCGGTATTTTGTTAGTGTTGTATTTCTCGTATTTGGTTTGTACACCACACAGTGGACTGTCAGATTATATTTGGCAGAGAAAACAAGGCGTTATTAAAATAAACTTTCTACAATAATATTATAGAATCCTACAGAGATTTATATTGTGGCGTCACTATTTACTCATTTGCCAAAGCTAGTGCTGCAAAGGAAACAAGAAATGTTCCTGTCTTATTTTTCCATCCTTCCAATAAAACAATTAATATAAAAAAAATCTTCGATGTTCGATTCGGCAAAGCCAGCCCGGCGTTCTTCTACTCTCAAGGTTTAATTTTTTTTATCTCTGCACATTTATACGTCAATCTTGGAAACACAAAGGGTTATAAGCGGCCGTCGTGAGTTTGGAGCCTAAGGCGCACTTACTCGACAGAAAAATATATATTGTTTTCTTTCTTCAAGTTTTTAGCGAAGGAAATGTACGTATTGTGCACTGAGTTGAAGACCTTGCCATTTAACCAGATATATTTTCTTATTTCCCTACTTTCGTTGCAATATAAATATATATTAAACGTCGTGTTGATTTAGATGGTTATTAGAGGCGTGCGAATATTCGAGTAGTTTCGAATTCAAATCAAATAGCGATTGACCAAATAATTCAATTTGACTTTCGAATTTCCATTAATTCGAAGTTTCGGATAATTCGTTATATTGAATATCAGTCCTGCTGGACAAAATCCGGACCAATTTAAGAACGTTGTCCAAGTGATAACATAGTCCTAGCCGGCCTCTGCTGGATCTAAATCAAGCCTGCATTAAGAAAACCTCGGTTGACCAGCCATTTCGGTAAAAAAATTGGTTTGTTTCTTGCACTTTTCAAACGAAGCAGTCAGTCTTGACTAAAGCCCAGAAACCACGCACGCCGCCATTTTTCAATTCAAGTGTCTTACGTCACCTGCCGCAAGCTCTTTGCACTAAAACCCTACTCCCTGTTGTTACCTCCATAATATGACCTTCGCTACAAAAATATATACAGTTGATGTCACCTAGCTGTTCCTAGAAAGCGTGGTGATGTACACGCCAACTTGACTCCTACTTCACGCCGCAGCTCTTCGGCGCATCGGGCGCTCTTCCAATCATCCCCATGTTGCTTTGGTCACAGACGAGCCATTTTCTCGGGATTCCGAGCTCTTAATGAGAGCGAGGCTGCAGCGAAAGGTCCGAGAATACTGACAAGATTATTTTTCACGTATTTCCTAGCTGTCCGATCCGCCTGGAAACGTGGATAGACGCAGCGAAAAAGGAACACTGGACGCAGTTTGACTATGATCGCCTGTGCGGAAAGCACTTTGGGATTATTTAGCCCTTTCAAGAAATCCATCAAGCAACATTGGTGGCCGCCATTTTTGGGCCACGAAGCATGTGATCGGATCTGAGTTCACGTCGAAAACTGACGTAGCACCTCACGTCTGAGTCCACCCAAACATTGGCACACTCAGATAACTGGCGCGGTAATTGGATTACTAATTAAGTGTAGACCACTAGAGATTTGTAAACTGAAGTGTGTTGGGTACATCGGCTCGCTGTAAACGGCGGATATAGGGTGACGATCATTATCATCACCGGTGGGGATCGCCGATTTGTCATGCTTACCATGATCCGATTCTGCTTGCGATTTTCAATCTCTACGTTGAGTACCAAACGAGCAGAATCTCATCGTGGAAATCAGGCCTTACCGTCCATTCAGCGGTATTCACGCCGGAATGGATCGCCTTTTGTGACCTCATTTACGCAAAGATTTGCAGCCTAACAAGTCGCTGTAAAACTTTTTTTAAAGCGATTAAACTTCGCAAGAAAAAATATAGAATTTCAACACAACAAAGAAAAAGTGCACGGGGACTTACGCCGACGCCGACAACATCGCATCCCAATGGTCTGCTGGTGGGGGACGGCGCGCTTTTTGCTCACACCCCATCGCATATACGCGGCTTTGCTGAGGGCGCACCGGTTTGTTTGCGAACGTGACTGGCAAGTTCAAGGTCGGTGACTGGCCACTATCAGAGCTAGGTTTTATTATTTTTTTCTGCCTCGTTTGCAAACAATGAAATCTTACGCCAACCGACGTTGGGCGTGTCTACTACACTCGTACACATTGCGGAAGTCCAGCAACTCGTACTTGTGTGAAAGACGTAAACAAAAAAAAAAAAAGAAAAGAAAACCCTTGACCGAAAATAGACTACTTCTTGGACAGCTGAATGGCCTCTGTTCCGTACGACTTTACGGAGATGCTTACAGATGCAACGATGATGGCCACTGTTGCTTCGGACGCAAAGAGGCTGCAAGCTCCTCAATAGGCTTTGTTTAATTTTTTATTATACACTATGAAATTGTTGGTTCCTGCCCAACTGTCCCGGATTCCAGTTGTGTCAACACGCTCTAGATGACTCAGACGTAGTTCTGAATTGTTACCGATTTTGCAATGGTAACGTCGTCTTGGCGTCCGATCACCGCAGTGCAAACCGCGTATAAAATAATTTCCCTCTGTGGAAATGTCCGCGAAACAAATTTGACATCGTCGACGATCGCGTTATACCTATAAATAGGAAACCCACAAGTTCCGATATCCGGGCCAGGTACCGACCTGCAGACACAAAGCGGACGAGGAGGACGGATTCAGACACCCTCCTTACGTAAGACGACGTAACCTGGCAACCCCAACACCGTTTCGTCTCTACTTCCTCCGCATTCGTTTTTTCTTGTATTTATTTTGCGCTTTTTGGGCGACAACAACTCAAGTCAAGAGAGAAGAGCCGGCACGCTGCAATACACAAACACACAAAAAAATATCAATTGAAACAACATTGCATACCCAAGTACAACTTCGAGAAGGAAAAAAAATACGGAATAAAAATATTTTAAGTGGGGGAGAGAGAAATTGAAGAGTAACAAAAGGCAAGAACCTCCCAGTCAAGCACTGCATAAAATGTACCAAACGCAATTTACAAAAAAAAAAAATATCGAGAGGGGAGGGGGGGGGGGGGGGAGAGAGAGAGAGATTTAGGGAACGCAGAGCCAGATATTGTCAATTTCCGGGGAGCACTGCACGCAAGATTGAGGATACGCCGTTCTAATACAGGTCCCGCAGCAAAATCCGCTTTATGCAAATCCCGCCGCAAAGGAGAAAAAAACCGTTGCGCCGACGGAGCACCATCAAACAAACGGAGCTGAGATTCTCTCACGCTGCGCGAAAGTCTCGCGAGAGAAAGCGAGAAGAAAGAAAGAGAGAGAAGGTAGAGTAATACCAAAAAGGAGAGGAGGATGCCATAAAAGGAAGAAAGGGAAATGGACCTGTCGCTATACCTGCAGCGTCCCTGGCTAGCTTGAATATAAAACGCAGACCCCGCGTGCATAAATTTAAATCCCCGCTACCCCGGCGGCGGCTGGAGAGCACCCCAAGCAAGGAAAGCTCGGGTGCTGCCAAGAACAATAATGCTAAGGCTCTTAGCCTGCTTTCCTTTTTCTCCCCATCTTCCCTATCCCCCCAACCCATAGCTTCTCTATTTCCTCTTTTCTTTAATATTTTATACTACGCTCCGTTCATTCCCAAGACCGAAAGTGCAGTGGCAGCTAGAGCGTTCGCCAGGCCAATAAGCCGCCTCTCTTTCGTGGCCCGATCCCCCTCCCTGCGCGTGGATATGGAGCCGGAGCGTGATCACATGACGAAATACAGACGTATGATGGGTCCACTGAGCGCGTAGCTTCCACCGCACTGTCAGGTGTGGGGAGAACGGAGCATAACGCGATCCCAACTTTCATTCCGGGGTTTAGCGAGTACGACCGCGGGGAGAAGGGATGTTAACAATAAAAAGATGGTGAGGGTAAAAGAACCGCAAAAATAGAAATAAAAAAAGAAGAAAGTCGTGAACGAAATTGGGTTTTGGTGGTTTAGGTTTTAGAGAGAGAGAGAAGGGAGGGCAAGAAACATTCCGTGCCCTAGACCGGGAATTGCCGGATGTTCGCTCGTAAAGTTTCGGTCTTCATTTTAGCCCGTAAGGAAAAAAAAAAACGCAATAAAAAAAAAGAAATAAAAAAAACATATGCTCTATCTTTAGGTTCGGTTGATCGCGGGAGACCTCGAAACTTTAGATTGTCTGCGACGCCGACATGTCGAAGTCAGAGGTACCGCGCGCCGCAGGAGCGGCGCTCGAGAATGAGTTACCGCGCATCTAACTTTGCGTTTGTTCGAACGGCTTGTTAGTTAAAGTGGGTCGTGGAGCGCTCGCCTCGCAAAAAAATCGAGTTCCTTGCAACTTCCCGTACACCGATACGCGTTGGATATCACTTTGCCTTTTTCCGTGACCGAGTTGTGAGTCCGCGTCGGCCCTGGTAAATAGAAACGTCCGCATCTTAGCCAGCTGAACTATTCAGTTCTTAAATCCCCCGCGAAGCAACATTAATAGTCGCCATGTTTCGTACACCTTTCGGGCGCTGATCACTCAGGCAACAATTGCCGCGTCATTGGACTGTGGTGACGTGCGAGGCGTCCGCAGATTCCGCAGTACTGCGCATGTTCAGTGCGCATTTCGCAGTCCAGTAGTCAATAAGATGGCAGCGCGCAATAACACGGATTTTAGTAAATGGTTGAGCTTTATCAATTTACCCAACGGTTCATTCGGGATACTGCGTAATTAGGGAGTTTTCGTAGATCGCTTTCGTCGTCCCGCAAAGCTCTCCGCAACACGCTACGCTACCCGGAACTCTACAGTCAAGGCCATCGGCGCGCAGGCGCATTAGCGGCTTCTTCGTTGCGGAGGGCTCAGCGGACTGGAAAATGCGGTCTACGAAAACTCCCTATTAGGGAGTTTTCGTAGACCGCGTTTTCTCCTCCGCTAAGCCCTCCGCAACGAAGAAGTTGCTACCGCGCCTGCGCGCTGATAGCCTTGACTGTAGAGTTCCGAGTATCGTAGCGGGTTGCGGAGGGCGTTGCGGGACGGCAAAAACGATCTACGAAAACTCCCTATTGTTTTGACCCATTGCGGATTAGGTAACCGTTCCGTTATCCCCCCCCCCCCCTTTTCCCTCTGTTTCTTGGAACTTTTGCATCATTTTATTGCGTTCGTGCCAGTTACTAGCAAAAAAAGTGATCGATCACAACGACAACAGCTATCGGTTAAACAGTATTCAATTAGGTTACTTAAAAAAGTAATTAACCGTTTTTTTAAGCAACCGTTAGATTTTCAATTACTTCAGACTTAAAAAGCGACACCTTTTTCTACCGGTATGAAGGGGGGTCTTTCGTGTCATCCATAATTCGACTAGAATCACCGAATTACAGGCTACTTATCTTCTTAATTCACCGATTTCGGTGAAACGTCCTCTTGCCGGAAACTCGGTTCAAGGATATCTTGGTAGAAACAAACGGTGCCATTAGAAAAGGAACGGTGAAAATATCAACGGTCACGAGTAATTTTGGTACTTTTAAAGTAATCAAAATACTCACGCGATTACTTTTTATTAAACGTTTACAAATGATTACAAACTTACTCTAAAAAGCAATCGTAATTTGATTACTTGTTGTAATGAGTACCTTAAAAAGAAAAAGTCCCGTTGATGCACTGGTTGTGTACCTGTAGGTGTTTGTTTATCAATTTTTCATCCTGGTTTCTCTGTCCTGCGCAGGATAACCTCCGACCGGGGCCTAACAACTTCGCCTGGCCTTACTCCAGGCACCGCGAAGCGTCCTGGCAAGGTCGCTATCGGGTAAGTGGATCCCGTACCGAGATGGAAACATGCGTCCTTGGCACTCGCACAACGCTTCTTTTCTCGCAAACCAAACGCATTCACAGAATTTCCCCCGAAAGTCGTAAACCATACTCAGTGACAACTAGGCCACGCTTTGCTTGTTTTTCTAGAACCGTCATTGACTGTAATCGTGTGAAGGCATGGAAAATTTCCCGTGCTATCGCATTTTGAGGCGTCTAAGGTACTTTCGAGATTGTTCATCTTCGAAGCCTTTCGCGTTCCGTCGAATACATCAGGTACAATTAATTTAGCAATAGCAGCATCGAAAGCTGTTTTGTAAGTTACCCAACTCATTACAGCACCCTAAAGTTACCGAAGAGAGACGTAGTTTTGACACAGGCGAGACAGCAAAGCAGTTCCGGTGCAGGAGGAATGTATTATGTTCATGGTTAACTTACGAGCAAGCGGTTATGAAATTAACTTTGTGCTAGAAGAAGCAAAAAAGAATATTAAATTAAGCTTCGAGGCGAGAGTGCATTGCATAAACGAGCAAGTGGTTAGGAAATTATCCGAAGCACGTTCACAGTGATGCAACGAGTTTCGAAGCGAGATTTTATTTCATCTTGGTTTTCAAACTCGTACGATGTGATTATGGACACAAAGGTCATATCGGCTTTAAACTACGAATGCGAGGACAATAGAGCCAAGAAAACTCGGAACTCTCTTTGTCGTCCTCAAAGCTCCTCCAACAACTCCTATAAAAAAGGCCACACTACTCGACTTCTTACGTCATCTAAAAAAGGCCAACACGAGTCCCACTCGAACGCTGACAGCGCTCGCGTCCGTGACGGATTAAAAGTCAGCACTAGGCCTTGTTATTTAGGAGATGTTGTTCCGCTTCCCCCTTTCAATAGACACTTGGGAATATACGAAAACTAATCAATTAAAAAAAAAAAAACATGTAACACTGCAGTGTGTACGGCACTACTAGCACGAACATGACTTGGGGGCTTTTCCGCATTTTACTTAAGAAAGGTAGCGGAGGCCATCAACATTTAGCACTTAGGTTAGTGCTTCAGCAGAGCACTTTCCACCACAATAGTAGCTGTGATGACTAGTCCTTTAATAATGAGGGGAAAAAAAACGGCGATGGCTTGCTCGCGCGCTAACAGCGTCGCGGCATGTACAGGAGCAACGAGACGAGAGAAGCCGCCACACTGCCGACAAAGAATAATCATCAAATATCATCCCAAGTATAGACGCTCGAAAAAAACATTTAAAGAAAAACCGATACACGAAATAAAGAAAAAAAGAAAAAGAAGGAAACAGTGAAAGAGGGAAATCAACACTTCTTGGAATGACGACGATGGAATAACCTCTGCAAGAGGTCAAATCTTACTTTCGTAACAGCAGATCGCTTAAATACAAATCGATAAAAAAAAATAAAGCAATATTGTAAAAAAGGACAGCAACGAAGTGTACTTGGCACAGTGCACATAACACCAGCTGCTAGGCACCGTTCGCTTTTAAATCCCCCTTCTCCCGTCTGTTGCCTCCGATTCGATAGAAGCTTCAACCCATCGCCCAGACCAAAAAAAAAGAAGGGGGAAAAACACACAAAAAAACTCCCGGTTCAATTGAAAGGAAGACCCATCCAACCCCCTCCAACTTCTTCAGACCATCTTATGCCATTCCTACACATAAAAAAAAGAAAAAGATCTCAGCGATAAAAAATAAAATACCAAGGTCCTTACTCCGATCCAGTTTGTTTACTCCGCCTCCGGCTCCCTTGCGTCTCTTTCTCCCGTTTTCCCTTTTTTCCCCGAACTCTCTATTCTCGAGGTTCGTATGCCCCGTGCACCCCCAAGCTTACAGTGCAGTGGACGCTACGTGCTCGTTGGACAGGTTATACGTGTACGTTTCGCCACGTGACCACGCCTCCGGTACGAACTCGCACATGAGCAGTCGGTACAGGAAAGCCCATCGCACCTTATCGAATGTGCAAAGACGGTTCCCTAAAACTCTCTAGTGTGGGCCTTCCAGTACCAACTGCGCATGTGCGAGTCTGGCGGAAGTTTAGCGTACTAATATTGGACAGTTTTAGTAGATCGTTCCGATAACCTCCAATACCCCCCATAACGGAACAACGCATGCGCAAAGGCGGCGGCGAAGTGTCGGAAATCGTTATCGGAGTCATCAACACGGTCTAAAACTCTATTAACCTGAGACTGGGCGGAAGAAGGAAAAATACTTTACGGCGGTAGGTGAAAAAAACAACATCATGGGGAAGACAACGTATCGAACCCAGTCCTCTGTCCCAGTATAGGCTTCATAATGAAAGGGAGGCTGTTGATTGGTCCGGCGGGTGCGTAGCTTCTACCGCACTATCAGCTTAGGGTTCAACGAAGCCTCTTCGTCGCGCATAATATCGCGACGCTGTAACCCCGCCGCGCACCGCCCGCAGTGATCCGTCGCCGCTGGAGAAAGAACCATTTGCGCAAACCGTCGACGATAACGCACCATCTCCAGTGCCCTACGTCTGCCAAGAAAAAATAAAACCTTCCTTAGAATTTTGTTTGGGCCAAGTTTCCTACACCTAAACCCAAATAAATGCATAAAAAATACACAAAAAACGTATGTCGGCGCGGCGGCAAAGGATCGCCATACGGCAGAGGTCAAAGACGTGCTAACGTCCCTTAGGCACCGCCCGCTGACCCGAACACTACAATGGCGCGTCTGGATCACCCTTAGATCGGTCCCCGAAGAAAGCTCGATTTTTTATATAATGGGTGCGGGTGGATCGGGGGAGTTCGGGTTGGGGAGGGGGCGGAGCATGTGGCAGGTAGCGTGCGCCGAGCACGTGCACTTGACACGTCCCACTTCCCCTTTTTACCTTAGTCTCTGCAGCGTCTTTTCCCTCCCTCTCTCTCGAGGTCACAGTCCTGAGGTGACCCAGGGGTCAAGACCCGTTTTCACCCTCCCCTTAGACGATATTGCTGGCGCGGTACCGCCTTAGCGTGTCTCGCGTTGTTCCTATCCAAAGCGTAACCTCACAAAGGGCAAGAAATAAGCTAACGTTGCTCCTGACACGAAAAGAAAAAAAAAGTCGGGCTCTTGGCGCGACCTGTTGCTTGTTCAATAACATGTCCCCGGTTAGCGTATAGGACAAGTTGCTCTACTAAATTGTAAATGGAAGTTGGAACGTCAGCCATGCGCCGACAAAGTACGGAAGGGGAAGAGACGATAGGCGTGCGGGGACGTCGGAACGCCGAGCTGTGATTGGAAAGGATAGCGGGTAGACCTGAAGCTAGCTGCCTGTGTCTCCCCTGCATTCGTCGAACGCGTTCAAATGCGAAAGCCAAACACCCGAGTTCTGCGTTCTGACGCCTTCGACGAGTGCAGCTCTGTGCCTGCCCACTATTCTCTCCAACCAGTGCTCGGCGTTCCGACGTCCCAGCGCACTCACGTCTCCTCCTTTCTCTTTCTCTCTCTCGCTCTCTACGCCGCGTTCACACTGGCGACTGAACCGCGTCCGCAAAGCGGTTGCGAACCCGCTTAGATGCACTACAAAATTCACGCGCATTTGATGATGAAAACGAGCGGACCCACTTCGCGGTGGCGATTCTGACGCTGAAGAGTGGATGTAGCCTTAGGCTGCATTCACACTGGCCTGTGAATCGCCACCGCGAAGCGGATCCTCCCGGTTTTTCGTTGTGCACCGCTTTGCGGGTATAGACCTTTGCAAAAGTTGCCTTCTGCGCGCTGCCATCTTTGTCTGCTGGGCTGTGGAACGCCTTCTGAGCATGCGCTGTTGGTCTGCTGTGCGGTATATCGGATGCTGCGCATGCGTCCACAGCTCAGTGACTCAACATTTTCCGCCCGGGCGCTTTGTTCGAGACTGCCGCTGGAAAGGTCTATACGGTTGAAGCGGCTAGTGTGAGCACGGCGTAAGTCTAAGCGCAACTGACGCTACGGTTCGTCCGAGCCAATTGAGCGACGCCAAAAGTGCGCTGTCACGACGGCGCTCGTCACCTTTGCGCGTCTGCCGTCACGGGCTAAACAAATCGCGCACAGCGAACGAGCCGTGATCCTGCGGTTTATTTCGTGCATGGTCATAAGTCGCATTCGCCGTCTTCCAATAGGCTTTTTTTTAATGTTTGATACCAACAGGGGTTAAGTGCGATCTTCAAAAAGCACGCTTCAAATCGAAATTGAGGAGAGAGCTCTCAATACCAGTAGTCGCTCCACGAAAACACAATCCCCAAGACTCTCCAGTTTTGTAGCCTCGTAACTTACAATCCACATCAATTTAGTCGACAACGTAATATCAGATACATCGGCCTACCTCAACGTTGTAAACAAAACAAAACAAAAAAAGTTACCGTTAGTTTTATTTTTGATCTAAAAAAGTATCGTTTAATTATATCCTTCTTTACTATTCTGGATAATGCCTGTCATTAGCGGCACGAAGCGAGATCATGACTTCGAATTTGTGATCTGCAAAGTACAGAGGAGCTTGGAATACACCTCTACTCTGCGTAGGAAGCAGTTTAAGCTTAAAAAACAAAAGTGGTAAAGCATAAAGTCGCAGGAACACTGCTCGTATCCGTCGTACAAAAGACACGGAGTTTCTCCGCGGACATGCTGACAGAATTCTCCGCGGACAGGCCTCAAGCATCTTTGAAGCATGTACAAGGAAGACGCCTCCCTTACAAAACATTGTTACACTTTTCCGTTGAAAAGCTATTGAAAAAAGTCAATGGAGGTTATAGAATGTCAACAGCTTTTCTCTTTAATTTTTTTTTTTGAATATTGGATCACTTTTCTAATGAAAGTCAACAGACTTTACGTGATGCTTTTCTGTTGAAAAGCTGTTGAAAGAAGTCATCAGAGGATATAAAATGTCAATAGCTTTTCATCAGATTATCTCTAGCTTTTCTGTTGACTTTCTTTGAATATTGGCCCACTTTGTAATAAGAAAGTCAAGAGACTTTCTTTCGCCTCCAAGATGCTTTTTCTGCAGATTTTCAACGTAAAAGCAACAAAACATTAAAAAGAAAAAAAAATTCTTTACAGCTCAGTTATTCATTCAACAATGTTTTGGAAGCTTACTATGGCTTTTTACTCTCCTCCAAATTAGCTGCAGCAAAATAACGTAAAAAAACGGGAATTTTATTTTTTTATTTTGTTAGTAAATATGTTCCTGTGGTATTTGAAGGCACTACTACATACATCCCACAACTACACATTAGAAACGAACACAAACACCGTGAAGTACCAAACACCTGAATATTTTTTCTTTATTTGCACTGAAAACCTGAATCACAGTCCCATTGACTGCTCTAGAGCCTTATATAGCCTACATATTGAAGGTATTCATTTGGCCGGTGACCACCTCAGCACTTATTAAGGTTCCAAGTATTTGAACTTCTCCTCGGGAGTCTGTCAAAGGGAAAACAGTGTTTCGAAGTTCGTGGACGATATCTCTTACTAAAGAGCATTGGTACTACAAATAATAAATCGGCGCAGTCGCTAAAACAACATTCCCCAAAACAGCTCCTATAAGAAATATTATCGCTTCTCTGCATAGCACCACTCAGGACAAAGCGAATCAAGGCAGTTTCTCCACTTTCAAATAGTTATTTTGCTTTTCTTTGCTAGTTGACTATTTTATATGGTTATTAAAGTCACTATAGTCACTTACAAAGTCAAAACGGCAGGGCATGTCCTTCCGAACGCCTGGCCTCCAGCTCGCACCCCATGCCTTCCGTCGCGCACGCTCGAGGTGCACGAACGCCGAAGCGTTGTCAAGGGTAGTAGGCTCGCGCTGGAGGCGGGACAACTGAAGCTGCTTCCCGTTCTCACCTTGTCAAAGAGAATTGAGAAACTTAGCGACTCTTGACATCTAGTCGAGGTGTACAATGTTCAATAAAAAGTCACCAGAAAGTCTGTAGGTTTTCTATTGACACTCACTACAGAGAGTCAACTGAACATTTTTAACACGAAGTAAACAGAACGTCTGCAGTCATTCTAATGACGCTGTCAACAGAAAGTCAACAGAAAAAAATCAACATAAAGTTAATAGAAAGTCAACAGCTTTTCTTTTGACTCAGGCTGAAGAAAACCATCAGAAAAGTTTCAACACAGAGTCAACAAACTTTCTGTTGACCATGTCAATAGGAATTCAGCAGAAAAATATCAACATAAAGTTAATAGAAAGTCATCAGCTTTTCTTTTGACTCAGGTTAAAGAAAATCATCAGAAAAGTTTCAACACAAAGTCAACAAACTTTCTGTTGACCATGTCAACAGAAAGTCAGTCAAAAGAAAGTAATCAGAGTCAACAAGAAGTGAACACCTTTTCAATAAAAAGTCAAAAGTCATTTTTATAGGGGCTGCTTCAGACAAAATCTGCACTCTCTCTGTACGATGTTTTAGCAGTGGGACCGTGGCTTCAGGCGTGCCCTCCTATTTAACTCCGGATTCTACCGCAAGCGGTTCTCGTTTTCTTCTATATTTAAGCCAAGCAACGATCTAAAGTTTACGCTAAATCGTGAAATAGCAATATACATAGTTATTGATTCTGTTTTATGCAAACAGACGATAAGAATATCTCCCGCGTTTTCCCATCATCAGCCTCGTGCCTGCTGCATACACGAGTAGAGACGATTCGCCGCACCCCACATGCTTTACACGTGCCTTCTTCCTAAAAGTTACCGATCTAGGACATTTAGTCTGTCGATCTACGGCCATCACATCCAACAATGAGGTCCGGGATTGTGATCAAAATTGTTTTGGCTTCGAGAGTCGAGTCCTTCGAGAACAGCTAACGTTTCAGGTCGCCAACCCACAGACAGACCCACACCCAATTTTTTTTTTATAGTCTACACATAATTTCGCCAACATCAAGCGGTTAGAGCGCGAAACCATAGCAACTGCGATTTATATATCGACACACGTGCGGCGAATTCCGAAGGGGAGCTCATTGCACTTTGGTTCGGTATGCACCTACGTGACTCGGCACATGCGCGGGATGTGTTTCAACTTTCAGAGTTGATTGAACTCCCTGTCGTTCATTCAATGGAATATTTTGAACCGTTTCGTCGAGTACTATTCCATACCCTAACTTTTGGATTCTCATTTCCTAAGATAAAGTTAAACTGATCCGTGGTTCGTTTACGAAGGCAAGCAGGAGTGAATGGCCACATGCGACAAGCTGTACAGCCTCTGACAATGTGAAAGACCCATCCGACGATGCACTTTCGGGCGCCTGTGCAGGATTCGCTTCGGCCAGGCGCCCCGCGCAAGTTGCTGGGGAGGGGGGGGGGGGGGAGGGGGGGAGGGGAGAGGGAGGGAGGGAGGGGGGGTTAGGTTATAAATTACATGTTTGTTGTATGCTGGCTCTAAAAATAAAGTCCCTATAAGCCAGCGTGTGCCTGGTAACACCGCACGAGCTGTCTGTAGGCGAATGGGTCTTTCATATTGCTGGAGACTGTTCGTCTTGTCCAAAACGTTTCAAGGCTGAAAAATAGAAGTGGAGCTGGCTCGCAAATGCGCTGTAAGTTTAGCGTTCCGGCCTGCCTCTCAGGCGCCACGCATTGGTTTACGCTAAAGCACGACGCCGTTACGTGTTCTAGGTGCCTTCTTTAAACACCTCGCAAAAAAAAAACAAAAAAAAAAACGGAAAAGCGGGCACAAATAATGCATTGAAAGGACATCCATTGATCACACGCGTTGAATATCTTCGTCTAATATGCTACACGAGTATTCTGGAGAAATTCGTCGATGAATTCAGTGCAGGACGCTGGCGGTTTGCGTCAGACTTCGACAAAGTCTGCGAAGTGGATCGCTGGATTTGTAAGCCTTCGGGCATATTTCTCCAGAGCTTTAGTTGTGAGCCGATGACATACTTATATGAACCGTATGGCGTGATTATCAAACCGGGTGTTAAGAACAAGACAGGGTACTTATATATGAGCTAATAGATCTGTTTTTTTTTTTTTTTTTTTTTTTTTTTTTTTTTTTTGGGGGGGGGGGGGGGTTAGAACTGAGTTCGTTGCGTTCACGCGCCCCTCTCTGACGCGCTAATTGGTTCACTGGGGCTGTAGCGTTCGCCGCTTGCCAAGTTACGGTGAAACAAAGTTTAGCTCTGTACACGAAAAAAAAAAGGAAAAAAAAGTTGGTTTGGACACGTGCGCGTTGCATATCTGCGACATACAGCCCTAGTTGCTTCGTCCCGTTGTCGAGTTACGGTTCCGTGCGCAGAAGCAGACAACCCGCACTAAACGGGGCATTTCCATTGTTCACTGCTTCTTTCGGTTCGGAGGCCATGCACAAAAGAAGCGCCATTTGAGACGCACACAGCTGCGGGCGTCGGGTTCTCGTCTTGGGATAAATGCGCAACTTGTCTGGCTTCCCGTTGAGAAGGTTTCAGTTTTCCCGGACTTTTTTTTCTTCTTTGTGTACCTCTCCGGAGACGCGGTACATGCTTACGCGGCTGCAAACAACAACGCTGCAGGCTGAAAACATATAAGTAATCGGCTGATTATCTCCACGTGTAGGTTTGTTCATTTTCCCCCGTTCACTCAAGGACACGAGGATGTTGAGCCCGACTCGCACGGAGTGAGCGATCTCGAAGGCGAATCAGAAGAGGATATGGATTTTACTTATGCTACCCCATTAGTCTTTAAATAGAGACTATTAAATGCGCAGCATTCATTGGGGTAGCTCTTAGTGCTTTCGTGTATGCGCCCGGAAAGTAACGTCTATGACGTCGTGATTTCCCATGATGAGACCTGACGTCTCGACGCGTTACCGCGACGTCAGGTAACACCATGACGTGACGTCACATGACCAGAGCGCTTTTCTGGTGCTCACGTGACGCAGTAACGTCACACAGGACGTCTAAATTGTGTGCATTTACAGAACCTTCGTATCATACCAAAAAGAGACTGTTTTACGCGCAGACATATTACTATTCATAGCGTCAGACGTACTGGTTGTTTTTTTGTTTTTTTTTGTGAATTGTGACTTATCAGTACAAAATGGATAAGCGTCGATGAGCACGTTCCTGAGTCCGATAAAAATCCACGCATACTCCCCGATTTCACTACAACGAGGAAGAAGGGGCTTGCCTTCCGCTCACAGAAAAATGCCGGTCGCAAACGGTACCAGATGTCCGCCAACCCATAGCAGAAGGCCTACTGGCCTCCATTCCTTCCAGGCGTCGGATCTCAGCCGACAGCCGATGCTAACAGGGAACACACGCACTCCTTTATCAGCTCAGGGGGAGCGGGAAAGAGGTCGTTACGCAAGTGGACGCTGGTCCCAGTCCGTAAGCGGAAAACCGTCAGAGCTTCTTCCGGTTTCCCGCTTCGTGAATGGAGCTTCCTCCGCGGAGCGGCAGATACCGAAAGTGCCCAAGAAGAAGCCGTAAAGCAAACCAACACCGTAGCATCGGCAACGTAAAAGCTGTCCCGCAAGAGAAAAAAAAGAAAAAAAAGGGGTCCCGTGCCGATTGGCAAAGCAGGAAGGAAACCCTCGCCCTTCTCGAGTTCCCCCAAAACCCGAAAGCGTCAGAATGACGAAGCACCGCTGGCAGAACTTTCGCCGAGTCCCACAGAGCCTTTCTGCAACTAGGGCTTCTACGCTGTCCCCCTTCTGGAACCAACAAGACACAAACAGACTCGCGCGAGCGTAGGTGGGTTCATTCTGTTTTCTTTCAACTCGGTCGGTCCGAGAGGGAGGTAGAAAAGGGAGTGCGGTTATACGTTCCAAACAGCGACGGCCCCCCCTTCCTCCCTTGAGGAAAACCCGCTCGCCGCTCGCCAGGAACAGGAAACCAGTCGCCGTACCGGCACGAAAGGGGCTCGGGGACTTTCCTGGAATCCCATTTGGCCATCCCCAAAACACACTGACCCTCTTTCCCTTCCTTTCCCCTTCTTCGTCCAAGGGGTATCCATTGTCACTTTTGCGCCTCGTTCCAGCAGTGGGCCCATTCCTTTTTTTTTCTTTTTGCTTTTGCTTCCTGGACCACAACTGACCGAGCTCGAAGCTCAAGGCCACAGCGGCAACCGGGCGCAGCGTGGGGTCGTTTTTGGTCCCCTTCTGCCCCTCGTAAAACCCGGTTCCTTCGGAACCCTTTTGTGCCAGAGGCGACCTTGAAGTCCAGAGAGCCGACAGTGCGCGTCCAAATCTGGCTCGGGCTTCACCTTCCGGTCCAGCTGGTCTTTGTCCTTTGTGGGCGCCGCGGCCGCCCCAGAGACCTACTGATCCTCGAAGCGCCCTGGTTCTCGTAGCACCCCTGTGACTTGAGTTCCAGGCCTTGATCTCTCAGAATGCGACAGCACTGAACTTCGGGCTGGCGTAGATGCGAGCCTTGGAATGAAAACATATCGAAATTTTTTCGCCTGTCTCAACTCGCTGGCAACAGCCCTCTCTTTCCATAGTGACCCATCTCAAAACGCGGCTTGAGGTACCGAGCCCTTGGCGCGCCCAAAGATGTCAGAAGTTTGAGCCGCTAGCTGATCGAAACTAAGAATATGAGGCGGTTTTGTCGCACTATTTCTAAGTGGCTCATTCAGCTGTTGATGTGATGGCCCGAATTTCAGAGTCACAAGGCGCATAAATTTGGACACGTAATTATTACCACAGAGTAAATTGAAAGGGATTAATTGTATGCATGTAAGCAAAATTGTAACCGCTCGGCTTGGGCTCACACGAACCGGTGCAGAGATCGATATTCAGCATTCAACACGATCCACACTCATGTCAGCGCATACGTGGCTGGTGTTGGAGCAGTCCGAGAAGAAATCTCTGCCAAGCCGACACTGCGGTGGTAGCTATACGCGCTCACCAGATCAATCAGCCGCCTTCATTTCATCACCTGACCCAACTTTCCGCGCGTGGATATGAGGTGGGAGCGCGATCACGTGGTGACGGTCCGGATGGACGCATGACTCAGCGAGCTCGTAGCTTTTACCGCACTGTCCTTTAACACTATTACAGACACAATGTACCCCTTACACACGCGAGCGAGGGTATAGCGAACAAAATAGACGAGGGCACTTTTCACAGGCGGTTAATTGAGGAAACAACCGAAAACCGCAAGGGCGTGACCAAAGTTCACACCTGAGACAACGGTTTCGTTCGTCATCCTTGGCCGCTCCAGCGAGACGCGCTCGGAGTTGAAAAATTGACATCGCGCAATTAATTACGAAGAAACAAATTCCTAAGCTAAGTTACACCGACCAAGAGGTCATTGGCCACCTTAATGAACAAGTGCCTTCCTTTTCTCTCTCTCTCTCTCTCTCTCGTCGCCTTGGTTTGTTTTTTTTTGGTTTTTTTTGGCTTCCTGTATTCTCTCTTCGCGCCTCAGAAGTCAATTAACTGACCTTTCATAGAAGCTAAAAAGAACACGAAAACAAAAACCAGCATTATAATAAATACATAAAAATAGCCCCTCAAATAAACGAAGAAGAAATACGTCGCGGTCAAAACGGCGCGTGATCGACTATACTCTGATGCTCTGGCCCCATTCGTTCATTATCGTGCTCTTTTACTGTTTCACTGATTTATTGCCCTCTTTGCTTTCTTGGCGAGAATGTCGCTCTATCCTCGCTTTTTTTTTCTCTCTCTCTTTTGTTGATGTTGTTTTTCCTCGAGCCTCTACTTTCCATTCGGCAATTTTCCTCGGTAAGGAGAGAGGAGGGAGGTTAGCCGAACCGAGTTCAAAATTAAATTACCTGTCGTCTGTCATTCAGGTCTCTCTACTACCCCCCCCCCCCCCCCACGCTTTCACTTTTTATTTTTCGTTTCTGATACATAAAAAAAGTATATATATCAGGGACGAAGATTGGAAACTGTCATGCCACGGCAGGAAGCCGCCGCACCGACGCGCCAACGAGAGCGTGCTACCATATAAGCAAGAGAGATAAACAAAATAGCGGCGTCTATACGCATGTATAGAGTAGTAGTAGTGATGAAGCAACGCCGGCGGAATCTCCTACTAGCATGTCGCGTAAGCGTCGGAAGAAGATCCCAATAAATAAAAATAAAGCTCCTTCTTTCCCAAACCAATCTCCCGACAGGTTTCTTCGAGACTACTCCTTTTTTTTGTATTATTTTTTTTTTCAAAGCATCTTTTGTCTTATGGGATCTTAGGTTAATGGCGTCAAACTGGTTTGGCTTCAACGGACTGCCCTTTTTTTTTTTTTTACCGAACTTTTATGGACACCCAAACATAACGCCTTACAGCCGCCCCCCGACCAAAAAAATTAATAAAATAATAGGACTTACGCAATTCACACACAAAAAAAATCAAAGACGGGTAAGGAAAAAAAACAACATATATATGAAATAAACCGGTTGGTCCGACCGGCGTTTTGTGGAAAACGAAAGTTGCCGCTACGCGGAGGGGGGTGCCTTCCTCTTGCGCATGCGCGGGCGCGCGTGTTTGTGTGCGTGTGTGTGTGTGTGTGTGTGTGTGTGTGTGTGTGTGTGTGTGTGTGTGTGTGTGTGTGTGTGTACGTGTGCGAACCGTCCTCAGTGTTGGCAACCAGTCTGGCCATACAACGACCTTGACACTAGAAGGCCCACTACAATGTCTACACCCAAAAAAAAAAAAAATACGGCGTAGGTGTTGACCGTTTTGACACGTTCCATCCATGCGAACGGCACGCGAGTTTTATATATTTATTTAATTAGTTAGTTTTTTGTTCAAGTATTTGGTCTACAACCTTCCCAGAAATCGAGGAAGACACAAAAACGAAGAAGGAGGAGTAGATCGTTTCCTCGATCAGTCAGCGAAATAACCACCACCGCAGAAAAGCTCGTGAACGGATTGAATGATGGGGAAGGGGGGGAGCTTTTCGGTCTTCCAAAGAACGTCCCATGAACCCTCGAGGGAAGATTTCGGCTGCACATGGAAACTCGCTTGGCTGCCGCTGCCGCCCGTCAGAAAAGTAAAAATAAAAGTGCTAAAAATTGCCGGAGAGATATGACGTAAGCCTAGACAGGAGCCTGTGATGAAAGCGCCCTTTAACAGCGTTTAATGATTCTCGCGCGTCACGTGGGAGCTAGATGACGCTGGCGTCTCGCCGGGATGATGTAACAAATATTCGCAAGTACAGTGCTTCTACTTTCCCGCAAAGCACGTAGGAGAACCAATCGCTATAATCTACAGGAATAGCTCAGCAAATGGCGAAAATAAAATTATGCCTAAAAAAAAATAAAAGCTTTTGCAGCAGCATTGCGCATGACGTAAACACTCTCGTAGCGGTTGATGAGATCAGAAACATTTGCTGGAAATCCAAGACAGCGAGAGCTTCGCGTATTGGGAGGCCTATATACGTGCAAAGTAACTATTCAGTTCCTGCCAACTCGACAAACAAGATGGCTTGGCTAACTTCAGACACCAGCCTCGCGGGGTGATTGCAACGCAAGTTGTTCTAGCTGTTTGCTCTCACCTATGCTTCTTTAATGCAGACTTGCTGGAGCAGTACGGTTTGTTGCGTTTTCTACGCTCTCCGTCTCATACTTTACCAAGTGACTGTCCATCGATAAAATGTGCCTGCTATAACCTACAACCTAATAGATTTCTCCTTAACATCGTATATAACGAAAAGCCTAAGTACCGCACCACGACCGCTATCGCCATTCAGCTATAAAATTACCCCGAAACAAATAGAGGAGATTCTAAAATCTCTAGTGTATGTGGCTAGATTACCTTCTCGTGCACAGCATTCAAGAAACTCGCGTAAATAAAATAAGTACATGTTTGCGACGCGACAACCAGATTTTCTAAAGATGTCCCGTATCGAGAACCGCGAGGCGTCGCCTTCGAATCGATCGGGCCACCACAATAATCACGTTTACACACTCATATGGTACACGCACCATATAATGGCACACGCTTGTAAAAAAAAAAAAAAAGAAATCAGGAAAGAAGAAAAGAAAAACAAATGCAGAAATCATGCTCTCATTCAGCATTCCTGCTCGTCCGACCTGCTCAAGAGTATGGAGTTTGGCGGGCAGCTGTGCGCCCAATGAATCACCGTAGGTGAAGTCCAATAAGAACCGTACACTCGGCTTCTGTGTGCGGGAAACGGCAGATGTCCGGGCCCACGCACCTCGTGCTCTCGCTAAATGTTGTTCCTCGAAGCTCCACGACATTCCGAACGCGATCGCGTCACCTCCACACATTTTCCCTCCCCGCAGGAGCGCGCTCTCGCGACCTTCTCGAGATCAGCGTCGCCAATTAGGAGCTTAGGTTTCTGTTCCAGAAGCTTGCGCAACCCCGAAGCCGCCTCGGGGACGCTCTACGCCTAGGCGTCCAGACTTACAAAAGAGATTATTTAGAGGGATGTCCGCGCTACCTTACCAGAAGTCTGTCGCGCAATTTGTATGTTTTGTAACGCAGTATGTGTACACAATCAAACTTTAATGACACACATGATTCACGCGAATCACGCCATTATTAGTGTTACAAGAGGTTGAAAAAAGCCACATTTTAGAACTATACTTCGTCTCACCCTAGCATGGACTAACCGCGAAGGCTGTGCTTGCGCGAGCGGCCAGCCTTGACTGCCTTGACTAGAGCACTCGCTGCACGAGCGCTCGTGCAGCCTCCGCG
Source organism: Ixodes persulcatus (assembly GCA_013358835.2). NCBI lineage: Eukaryota > Metazoa > Arthropoda > Arachnida > Ixodida > Ixodidae > Ixodes > Ixodes persulcatus. The sequence continues at coordinate 748,009 of JABSTQ010009150.1, forward strand.
GCTTCATTAAAAGCTACTACCTCGCGCTTTTAGCACGCGCGGCTAACAATAGTCCATACTAAGGTGAGACGAAGTATAGTCGATTGATTTTATACTTCGAAGGTAAAAAGATAATAGAACCTTTTAGTAGACCGTACGCTGCGGATTGCGGGCTATGCGGGCGCGAGAAATTTTTCAGCAGAGCGCTTCCGCTGGCCACCGTGGGCACGATTAATAGTGTTCCGGGTGCGCTCTTGGCAGGACGCTTCGAAATTACCGCGCTAGTGTCCCCTATCAATACCTTTTAGGAATCAACTTTCATTGATCTTTATCGCTCACCTTGAACGCGATGCCGGCTGCGCCATATCAAAGTTGACTCACAGAGCGCAATTTTACTTGCGATTTAGCAACTGCGAAATCGCTCGTGCGACAAAAAAAAAAAAAAAAAAGAAAAATCTTGGGGGGTGCCCGACGTCGCAGCTGCGAATTCGCGAGCAAAATTCGCATGCGTGAATCGGGCTTTAAAGGGACACTGACACCCCCCAAAAAATATTTTTCATTTTTTGCCAGGCGCTTTATTATGGTGTCGGAGGACTACCCAATTAATATTTTGCAACAGAGTAGCGTATTTTTTTAATAAAGCCAAAAAACGCAACTGCGCGAAACCGAAACCGAAACGGAGAAGTGGAGAGGATAGCGGGAGTGGCGGAAGTCACGTGGCTACACCCGAACGCGCTTTTTTTTTTTTTTCCTCCTTTTTTTTTTTTTTTTTTTTCTCCTGCCGCGCAGCAGACGACGTTGACGACGTCGTCCACAGAGTTGCGGTTAGTTTCCCGTGCGATTGCTTTGCATTTATGTGTTCCGCTCGCTGTTCTCCACTTCTACGAGTTGTGAAATGAGTAGCGATTCGGCGACGTCTTCGTCCAGATCGGCTTGCCGGTCGGGCGTGTCGTATGGAACGAATCCTAATTGTTTTGTTCTATCCAAGATTTCTCTTTCGAAGGAAGAAAGATTCGCCGGTACCGCGAACGAAGTAGAGGTCCCACGCCCGTCGTCCCCTGCCATCGCCGTCCAGCACGCTAGTCCCAGTCCCACGATACGCGATACGACGCTGACGACGCCATGTTGAGAACTATCTATGCAGTGAACGCACAGAGGCTTCCGGTTGTGTGTGCACCTTTTTTTTTAATCAACGTTATTGCAGCTTTTTAGAAGCCAGAAAAAATGGGTTTCATATTTATTTCTATTTTTAATATTGACTGTGTGCCTTCAATGACCCACGACTTCGATTAAATTTGGTAATCGCATCGATACCTTAGGAAAAGAGAGTGAGCGAGACTCGAACCGGCTAGTTCTTGATCGGCGGTTTTCGGGCGGAAAGAAACCGAATTTCGAGCCGGAAATTTTGTTCTGGGTAGTTGGGCCCTCATATGTCATGTACGACTAAAAATCTCGGCGAGCATAAATGCCCTGTCAGTGTCCCTTTAAGGCTGAACTCCATGGGACGAATATGCTGCGAATAACCGACGAATTTTGCCCGGCGGCTTTTGCTCTGCGCGTGGAATCAACACAGTGGTTGCTACGTCGCGCGCAAAGAGAGCGTGGCGTCGGGCGGCGTTCGCCAGTTATTCGTCACATAATTCGTTCGATGGAGTTCAGCCTTTAGACGAATTATTTTCTTGCCGCCAAAAGCCGCCGTCGCACTGCTCGTACTTCATACAAAAGACACGGTGTTCGTTGCAGGCGTGATTACAAAATTATCTGCAGAAACGCTTCAAGGAGACCGTTTTTGCATTATCAATGTGACACGTCCGTCATACAAAAAAGAATGACGCCTAAAAAAGCGCCTGTAGACAAGACATAATGCCACCCCGAGACTGCAGGTTAGCAGAGTACGACACATACGAAACGTCTCAAACAGAGATAAAATGTATTTCGCTTGAAAAGTGCTTAAATAGAAAATGCCACAAAGAGACAGAAACATTGCGGACGAATGAGGAAAACTGTTACGCCGTACAAAAAACAATCTGCAGACAGTCCTTTATTGGCATTGTGACCGCGTCGTTAGGTTACGCGCAGTTGCCACACGCTCCCAATGTTAGCATGGAATTTGTGTGTCATAAGCGTGAAAAACCATAATTATAATAATAATAAAGCGAAATGAAACCACGAGGAAAATATGGCTTATCCTTGAAATTGCAGGAATTCGTATTTGCCGTATGAACTCTCGAACCACGGCACGAGCAAAAGCTAAGGCGTTCTGGAGCACATTCTAAGCCATCACCTTCGTCCCTCTCATTACAGACTTCAGCCAAGCAAGACTTGGACGCTTACCTGGATCGCAACGGCGACTGGACCCAAAGGCTCCAGCCGCCACCGACGGCGGCCGACACGAGCGCCCAGCAGAAGGCGAGGCGGGAGAGCGCCTCCCAGGTCGACGAGTTCTTCGAGGACCAGAGCGAACCGGACGGTGGTCCCGCTTCATCGATGGCCTTCGCGGCGTACGCCAACTCCCAGGCGGCCCTCCTCACGCGCAACGCCCATCCGCACCATCCTTACGCCCATCACCACCCGGTCCGACCAGACTACCGACTCTACCATCCGGCCTGCTCGAAACCATCGCCCGATGACGACGTCTTCGCCAAGCCTAACCCACCCCAGCCGGCCTCCGGGACCTTCAACGGTATCTGGGAAGACATCACGGCTAGCATCAACGTCAGAGACCCGGACGTGTCCAGCGGGTCCGCAACGAACCAGGCGGACATGGTCCACGTCAAGACGGAATCCTCGGTGCTCTCACCCTGCCAGTACAGCAGCAACGCCACCGACAGTAGCGGCGGTCCCAACAGTGCGGCTGTGGGAGTCAAGCAAGAACTGGAAGCGTCCTGCTACCCTGGCGGAAGCTACTCGCCACAGGGTGGGAATGGCGGCGCCGCGGCTGGTTTCAAGTTTACGGCCATGGTGGGACCTCATCTCTCCATGGGGCGGGTGTATATGCCTCCGACGCCCCCGAGTTCAGAGCCTGGGAGTCCTGCTACGGATGGGGTGCCGCTGAGTTCGAGAAGAACGCCGCCACCGCCGTATCCGGCGGAGGGACCTCCGGGGCCGCAGGGCAACGGCGGGGCGCCGTGTCTGCAGCCCACCCGGTACAACAAGAGGAACAATCCGGAGCTGGAGAAGCGGAGGATTCATCACTGCGACTTTCCGGGTGAGCGTGTGTCCTCCTTCACTTTTCTCGTCTATGCGTGTTTAGAGACTAGCTAATGTGCAGCATCAGCTGATGTGCCAGCTGATGTGCCAGATGATGTGCCAGCATCGCGGCTCGCGGTAGCACCGGCTGTGGAACACAAAATGTCATAATCTGGCATAAAAGAAGCGAGGAAAAACAACAGGTATTTGCGCAGAAGCAGTGCACACAGATCTTGTGACCAAAAGGGCTTGTTTATATAATGAAAGTTGGTATACAACGATCACGTAAGGTCGGAGCTGAGAGAAACACAATCAACATTCAGACGATCTGCACACAGCTCAAATGTACAAATAAGTACTAATCTGCACCTACATATCCTTTGTTCGACCTCACTGCTCGGGTTATGTAGATCAGTAAAGAGTTCTCGGCAGACCGATATCGAGTATAAAACAATACAGGGTACATGTATTCATCGCCTAGCTAAAGTACACGATAAGCATCCATTGACGTGACAGAGCTCGAAACACCGTGCCACCATAGCAGAGTGGAAAAAAAATCATTACTTCTTTGCAAAAGGACGTCGAGTAACTGACGAAGGTAGAAAAAGAGCTCAACGCTTCGGTTTGCTCACAGCAGCACTGCTTTTTGCTCATGTTCATCGTAATAATAACATTCCTCGCTTAATGAATATCGTATTTAAATTCAAAACAAATGTTTCATAGAAGGCATCAAATGACAAACAAGCGGCAAAGAAAAATAATATTTTGTGGATTATTTTTGCGGTATATGTTTCATTTAAACGACCGTAGTAAAACTGGTCTGGTATAAATCAAAGTTAAAATCATTTTGATTTTTATTCTCCACCCTGCACCACAGGACGCAGCAAGGAAAAAAGATAGATTAGGCGCCATACAATGAGATGGTGCATTGCATTTGACACCGTGGGCTGGCCACCTCGATGGCTGTGAGGCAATGCGCCGGCATGCGAATCCCCGGGTGGCGGGTTCGAATCTCAGCCGAGGTGCCCGCAACTTGACGGAGGCTTATTGCAGACAAGGCGCTGTGTTGTGTAACCGAGCTATCGGTTGCACGTCTAAAGATTATCAGGTGGTCAAAATTCGCCAATATGTCGCTCGTTACCATGTCGCATTCGCCAACAAGTCGCTTGACAGACAAAAAAAAAAAAAAAAAACTTGAAGCAGCACTTTCCTTGAAGCCCCATATTTTGCTTCAGATTTCGACGAAAATTTCTATTTTCGCGGTGACAGCAGAGAGACACTTAGACCTCCTGCCACCCCACGACGTGCCACACGACTGAACAGCGTTCCCGACGCCGTGTCACACTCACACAGCACGAAGCGCTTCGCGTACCCCACTCTCATTGGTTCTCAAGGCGGCGAAATCGTTCGCGATTCCCACGACCCACCGCTCAAAGGCAAACATCGCGGAATCTGGGCGACCCCGGCAACGCGACATCATCATCCCCCGGTGGATCAGGAGCAACAGGTGCAGTGGGGGAAAGACACCGCTCCAGGCGAAGATCGGACGGCATTCATCGGGTCAAAGTGAAAGCGGGTGGGCGCATTCCGAAACTTGCCCACCCATCCGAAGAAAAGGCGAACAAACAAAACCAAAAAGGTTTACCGCACGCGCTCCGATCATTCTTCGCATATCTCGCCACAGAAAAACAACGACAACAATTATAACAGTCAAAAAGCCATCTACGAAGACCTCTAACACACACAAAAAAAACTTGTCTTAAACCGATCAAGGCTTTCGTTGGGGGATCAAGAGCGAAAAACACGAAGAAAAACCCCGACAAAACAGAAGCGAAAGATGCCTGCGACAGTCGCGCGAGGTAGCAATTTGGTCGCTGCAAATTGTGCCTTCCGTCGATAAGCATCCGTCGCCCCCCTCCCAAGTTTTGCTCGCAGTCCCCAAGTGAGGCTGTTTCCCTCCATCAAAGGCCTTCTCCGCAGGCCTCTCTCTCTCTCTCGGTCGGTTCGGAAGGCGTCGCTCGCCGGACCCGCAGAGCGTACCGCCTTCTCCTCGGCGCGGTCGGACTCGCCAGACCGCGTGCCTCCATGCCACGTCCGAGGATAGCACCGAAAAATACTTCCACCAGAAGAAGAAGCAAACACTCGCGGCGAGCGGAAAACTAGCCTCGGGTAAAACAGCTGCGCAGTTTTAGGCCCGGCATCTCTCTTCTTTCTCGCCGCGCACCTTTTGTGCGCTTCTCTCTTACTACACCGCGGCGTGTATGTGGACGGAACGGGGAGGGGGGCTGGTTGGGACGAGGGGAGGGGGGGTCCATCGGCTAAACAGACACGTCGTTTTTATTCATTTTATTTTTATTAAGTGTCCTTTCTCACTCTCGTCTCCCCTTCTCCGCCATCTTTCTGGCATTCCGAGGCGGACGGACGGGAGGTTCGATTCGCTCAGCGAGGTACCCCGGTGTTCGTGTGTCTCGAGTACGGCGGCCGGCGCGAGTCCCGACGACCAGTTTTTCTCAATGAACTTTTCGCTCTCGCCTTCCTTCTCTCTGCTATGTGTGGTGGTAGACATTCCTTATTTTCGTGTGTGTGTGTGTTTTGTTTGATGTAAAGATTTATCCCTAAGCGCTCGCGCGTGCGTGCAAGCAAGCGAGCAAGCAGCGAGCCGACGATGAGATGAGATTCCTGAAAGTTGTTCAGGCGAACGATGCTCGTAGTAATCGCAGACACTCCATTTTCGATCCCTCGCAAGATGAACACACCTTAATAAAAATAAAAATAAAAAACAACAGCAGCGCCAAAATATATAAAGGTAATGTACAAGATTAGCTTTTAGAGACTCCTAGGAATGTCCGTGCCTTTTTGGGTTGGCAAAGAGGGAACGCTAATGTGCTCTTCATTGAAGCCCCTTATTGATGTCGAATAACTTTACAGCACTTGTGGCGCTCAGAAACGAAATCTCATTTGCTAGAGATACCTAGCGATTATCTTTGATGGGCACAGTACCATAAAGTATTTAATCGCAATCAGGAGACAGCCGGTAAGAAAGATTGTACACTTGAAACGTGCTTTGATCTAACTTTGATTTCATCTACCCAAAAAGTGTGCCCATTTTGGTGACACTTATCCGGTGGAAAGGGTTTCTTATGGCGAATATTAATAGTCGCAATGCGGCAATGGATGCATGGCTCAGGCGCCCCTTGTCGTGTTATTTGGTTGCTAGCTGACTTACGTCTAGGACTTACGTCTAGGCGTTTAACTCTTCCGCTCGAACCACGATAATTGTTTCAAGAATTATTTAAAAAGACGAACCCACGCCCACGCAGCCGATTGCACCTTGCTGTGTTGCCCAAAGAGATTTTGTTACTGATGCGCGATGCTCTTTTTAACTAATTGTGCATCATTTTGTTTCATCGTTGCAGGTTGCTCCAAAGTGTACACCAAAAGTTCGCATTTGAAAGCTCACCAGCGGATACACACAGGTAAGCTATAAAAACATGCGCACATACTTATATGAATGTTTTAAAAACCCGCCTAGATGACTACGTAGAACAAAACGACGAAAAATGTTTTCGGGTTGATCTGATGACGAATTAAAATAAAAGGAACCCGGAAAACTCTTATCCGGTGAAGATTTAACGAAACGAAGAGCGTTTAATTTGTCCAATGCAACTGGTATGTGAACGAACCCCTCTCCCCCACGCACACACAATAAAAATAAAATAAATTAAGACTTAGTGGCAAACATGTATAACCGACTTAAATTAAGTCCAATCCCTGCATTAACAAATTCATGATAAAAAAAAAAAAAGCAGGCTGTTAGAGACTATATTTTATTAAACGCCACTTCTCGTACTAATTCGTCCTATTGTGTCAGTTCCTTTTTCTTTCCTTGCTCCATCTCAAGCCTTGTTTTGCTTATCCTGTTCTCCGTGCAACGTCTGCTGTTGAATTATTCGTACTTGACGGCAAGTGAACGCTGCCACCGAGTGGACCACATCGAAGAAATCGTACCGAAGAACGCAGGTACACCGATGGAGCATCTCCGCGAGTAGATTATGTCATATAGGACCACGCCATGCCGCCTTCCATTGCCCCAAAACGCCCCTCCCCTCCAATTATGGCACAATAACGTTTCACAACAAAACCCGGGAGGGGGAATCGGCCTGATACACCGATTGAAATCGAATCCGGGCACGCCCACTCCCTCGGACCAACTCTCGATTTCTTACGATTATAAAAAAAAAAAAAGAAATAAAGTAAGCGCTAACAAAAGCCACTGGAACAAAGAGGAATAGAGAGAGGGGCAAAAGGAAAGGAAGCACGATGATGCCAGAGAAGGGGGAGGGGGGGGGGGGGGGGGTCTTCTGTTGTTACCCTTTGGACGATTCCAAAACCTCCAAACTTCCATTCGTCGACTTTCGCGGCAGAATACAACAGACCCGTTCGTTTGCTGCTAAACAACTTCCCTCTCCCCTTCCTCCTTTTTATTTTGTTTCCATTTTGCTATTCGCGTATTTCACTGAGGCAGGGGCGGCTTGTTCACGTGACAATGGCAACAACAATAATACCAACAACACCCCTAAAGCGAACCACATCGAAGGTACCTGTCAATCCGTCCACTCGCTTCCCCTTTCATGCACGTAAAAAAAAAAAAAAAATAGGTTTTTTTTTTTTTTGCTAGAAGTTTTTTTTAACCTTCCGTGCGAGCGGCCATCTTGACTCAGTCGCCATTTTCGCGGCAAGAAACTATCACGGCTAACGCTTGCGGGCGAAGAACTCAGCTAAGCCTAAATATGGCTGCCGCCATACCATGCGAGCCTAAAGCTTTCTGTCAAGCATTTTGTTTTTTAAGTATTATTATTTTAGTTTTTCGACTCCCCCGTCCAGCTCGTAAACTTGCCTGACTTACGATCTCCAACAAATTCGTGAGAAGAAAAACGCAAACACAAAAACGTAACAAGCGCCGTCCCATTGTTCGATGTTGGCGGCTGTCGCGTGGTCAAGCTCGAGCCAGACCGGTTTTGAATGTGTCCGGTCAGTCACGTCATCGTAAGTCACATCTCCGACGTAAAGTAAAAAAAGGGAAACAAACGGCTTGCATCTGACCCTCCGGAAGTCAAATGGGGATTCACATTGCCGACTCGGGATTTCCTTTGTCCGGGACGCCGTTCATTCCACTTAATCCACGTCAAGTCGTTCTAAATCCGCAAACATCTTTTAACAGCCCCCCCCCCCCCCCCCTCAAAAAAAAAGGAAGCATAATCTAATATGGCGAATTCGCGTGGTCAGTCGTCGGCAACTTATTTTGCCGGAAAGCCGGCAATAGTGTTCGCGTGGTCAGTTTCCGGCCGGCGCGCACCGTTCGGGTGGTGGTTCTCCGGCAAGCACCGGCAACTTTCCGGCGCTTTTTCCGCCCGAGCTCCAAACGGCCGGGCGAGTGGGCGCCAGACTGTATCCGGTGTCGTCACTTCCGAAATGGGAAAGAAGGTCAGTGAGAAAAATGAACGAAAGAGCGAAACTGATCTGAAGTCACTTCAGCAGCCACTACTCGAGTCAATCCAAGGGGTTGACTCGCCTCTCGCTAGCGGTGTCGAGCAGGCAAGAGGCGAAGTAAACTGCCACCGTCTGGCGTTTCGTGTTCGGCTGGCGAGGGTCACGTGGTGTGCCGCCGGCGCGTTTCTGGTTGCCGGTTCCGCCGGCTCGGTTTCGCCGGCGATTGACCACCCGAATTCGCCATAATACTGTAAGCTTTTGACGTTTAGTGTCGGAAGTTGCCGGACCCACACATATGTTTTTTTCAGCGACGGCCACGTTATTTTTCTTGCGACGGTCAACGCGGCTACAGAAACGTTGGGCTTTAAATCGTGACTGTCTGACAGATGACGTCAATATAAACGCGATGGGCAGGCTCCAGGTGAGGTTGAGGGATGGCCGCAGAGATTACCAACAGGCACGTCGACCTTCCCGGAAAATCCTTAGATGTCCCCATATGTGGCACGATCCACACTCTGCCAGTTTCAAACACACACACATCAAAAATATAAGAGGAACACAACACGTTGTGTTTTGTTCTTTGACCTTCATTGCGTTCTGAATCAACGAATGTTAGACCGACACGAAGTGCTTTTAATATTCGTGGGTTATCTTTCACGCGCCGTGCACAGGATTACCGTTGATGCATTAAGAATAGGGTAGATCGTGGATGGGCCATCTATTTCTAGAACGGTCTATTTTAATAATTTGGGTTGTGTGGATATTTAGACAGCGTGTAGACTAGATGTTCAGCCATTTCAAAGTTGCGACGAGTCACTCGCTGTAGATGAGCAATTTGGCCAGAGCAGTACAACCGCTAGCCTGGGGTTTTTCACGTGCACCAGGCAGTAGTGATACACGACCGCACGCCGGTACGATGCTCATCCAGATCGAAGCGGGCAAGAGTGGGGTTTGAGCCCAGGATCCCTGGGCTCTGCAGCGCGTGCTTTCGCTAGCCCACTCGGCCACCGATCCCCACAACGGTCTATTTTCAGGAATACTGGCTGTTCCCATGCAAGTTATTTGAACGCCGATTAGTGACCGTCGAGCTTATTGCATTTTGCGCAACTACGTGATCAATCAGGGTTCGAGGAAAAAAAATAGCGAGCTAGCTCAGCATTCACGGTTCCACTGCGTAGTCAGCATCACTCATAGAAGGCAAGGTGCGATCTCCTGTAAAGGACCATGACAAATTGACGCGTCTTTAACGACTGCTAACGAGAGCGTTTTCCCACAAAAATCAATGTATAACAATAGCACCGATGTAGCGTCAATAAACAAGACCGTTTCTTTTCACTCACCTAACGAGTGGTGTTATACATAAATTATTGGCGCGAGTTTCTGTAGCGGTGAAAAGCGTTGACGCAACAGTCAAAACGTATTCTTTCTAAGTTCTAACGCTAGGCTCAACGGCATCCAAATTTCTCTAAAAGTCGATATCAGAGAGTGGGTAAGTTCTCCCCGCTGCTTTCGTTTATCAAATCCCAAACGACAAAAAAAAAAAAAGGAAAAAAAGAAGTGAGTGGAAGCCAACTACGAGTGGGTTGGAGACATGGGCGTGAATGCCGCGGTCTCCTTTTCATCCGGAAAAGATTAGCCTTTCACTGGTCACAACACGCGAGCGCGCTCACAAAGACGAAAATAACGCCTCAAAACGTAACAACGGGGAAAGAGAACTCCCAACTTGGGGAAGCGGCAAAACCATTTCCTCAATTTAGCCGACTACTGGTGCTCACACGCACACAACCGCACACCAGGCAGTCCAATACGCATCGAGGGGCGCTTAAATAATAATACTACTATTAATACTAAAAAGAACGAAATGAAAGCAACACGTGAGCTCTTGATCCCGATCGGCTTTGTAGCTTTGTTGGCTCGCCGAGACCTGCTCCATAAATTGTCTGGCCTTGACGCGAGATGGCGCTACACGCACGAACACACGCAAGAAAAAAAAAAAAAACTGTCCCCGCAGGCCCACCGCCCTTCCATTCCCCTGTTTCTCCTGTCGTTTTGTCTTCCTTTCGCGCATTTCTCTATTTCTAGTTTACGTCTATAGAAATTTCACACACCTTTCCTTTTGTGTGTGTGTTCGGTATTGCTGTTGACGAGGGCCAGAGCGGCCAGGGGAAGGGGGGGGGGGGGGGGGGGGGAGAATCGTGGATATGTTCAGTGAAAAAAAAAAAAGTAAAACACCGTGGGAGTAGGACTGAAAGGAAGCTCCGATCGGGCGTGAAAACGGAGGGACACACGGGCCCAGACCACATTATTCCATTAGGGGTAACCATTCTGTAGGCTCCTGGTACAAATGGCGTCCACCTCCCGATAGGTATTTTATTTCTCTCGCTTTGCTCGACGTGATTTCGCTTTCTCTCGCAAGAGTGAGCCCCTTTCGATTCGCGGACCGCGTCCTCTCAATTTTCTTTTCTCTTAAAAAAAGAAAAGAAAGAAAGAAGAAATCGGTTGAGTAACGGGGAAACGGTAGCGTCGTAAATATACTCGGTCCACCATCCCTTGATCCTACACATTTATAGTACACATCGTTAAATACTTTTTGTTTTTAAATTGACTATCACTCGGTATTTTAGAGTGTCTTGAAGTGCACAATAACGCACGGTTCTGGCGTCGCATCGCCGCGGTACCACTACTAGAGAGCTTAGGAAACCGTTTTTGCGCATCCGATACGGTACGATGGGCCGTCCGCTACGAACTGTGCATGTGCGAGTCTCCTGTGGTAGGCTGGTAACGCAGTTTGTATACCGGTGGACCCACCGTACCGTATCATATGGGCAAAAGCGGTTCCCCAAAACTCTCTACTATCGGAGCGACGCGCATACCCAGGCGCTTCCCTTACCGTGATTCCGGTTTCTAAGGGCGCGCAGTGCCCACACCTAGTGCAGGCAAACGCGAACTCGTTTGTAAACAGCTTGTTTGGTGTACAACTGCTTGACTAAAAACCTGCTTTCCTTTTTCTTTTCTTCCTTTCCTGCGCAGGAGAGAAGCCATATCACTGCCAGTGGCCAGAATGCCAGTGGCGCTTCGCGCGGTCCGACGAGCTGACCCGCCACTACCGCAAGCACACGGGCGCCAAGCCCTTCAAGTGCAGAATATGCGAGCGGTCTTTCGCCAGGTCGGACCATTTGGCACTCCACATGAAGCGGCATCAGCCCAAGAGCAAGTGAACCACCACCGCCGCCTCCTCCTTCCAAGGCTCGACGAAGACGCTTCGTCAAAACAACCAAGCGAGATGAAAAAAAAAAAGCATCTGCGCACAACGCAATGTACAACAAACTGCTCCCACGTCACGTGTAACATAAAGACTCTGGTACACCGTGACGTACCAGACGCGCGCACGAGTGTTCCGAAAGGGTAAAACACCTACTCGAGCTCCTGGAGACAGCAAGCGACCCTGCGGACTCGACAATGCCCCAAGTCACCCACGACTGTCCGGCCAGCTGGTGGTCATCAAGATTGGGACGCCCGTGTGCCAGACCGTGCCAGACATTTTGGTCGTGGTGCTATCAACCAGAAACCGAAACCGGACGGTCGTGCCAACAGCGTGCCACGTCATCACCAAGTCCAGCTCTGCAAGCGTCCAGGAACGGGCATCAAAGCGCCAGGGTGTCTTGGACGTTCCCTACATTGCCTTTCCGATGGCCGACGCTGTTGCAATGTTTGGAGACTGAAGCGCGGGATCACGTATCTGCTGTGCCTCGTTCATTTATTTTTCCTCAATCAGAACATGCGGACGGTAATATTTGAAGCCGTGTTCTTCGAGAGATTTTCTGAATTCATCACGTGCCATCGAAGGCTATTTTGCTGCCACCACAGTGCCAATCCCCAAGTGCCGTGACGCTGGCAAAAGAGCATCTCTCAATTGTAATTAGTTATCTTATTGTTCGTATCTTTACTGTCTTCCATCGTTGACGTTGTTTTTGTTGTTGATACGCTCGATTGTGATGTTTGTTTAATACTACGGCCCCGTTTGATGCCCAACGAACCTTTTTGTACGGCTTCCACTGTTATCCAGAGTTTCTTATTCTCTTCTATTCGTTCGGGTGTGTGTCCGCAAACGCCGGTTGCCTAGCCGCAGTAACATGCTCGTACATGGTGCAAAACATACGGTATTCGCTGTTGACATGACGACAAAATCATGTGCTGACACGACTCAAGTATGTTCGAGACATGTTTGCTTGATACATATGCATGCTTAGAACATGTTAGCATACTGTCTTTTTGTATGATGTACTAGCAATGTGACCGCGAATTTAGGAAGGAATGACGCAGCGTTCAGTACTTAAAACGTTCAAGGACTAAGCCTTTCAATGCCATCACATTGTCTGAAGTGAATATATTCTTCTATACAAACCGTACATTTCAGCTTGTGGGATCTGGTTTGAACTTCGCAACATCAAAATCGATGTGAATTTCGCAAAAAAAGAAAAGAAAGATTGGAACCCTTGCAAGGAAAAATGTCCGTGTAGCCCACCAAGGTAATAGTAGCGAATAAGTTTAGGTTTTATTTATTTTTTAATTTTTTTTTTCATCGGATACGCATTCGCTGGCGGTGGTTAAGAAAACACACCCGGCACTTTGTGCGCATATGTGCCACGTGTAGCGTCTCTGCGCACTACGCCACGTCGAACCCCGCGGCGTAGATAATTGTTTCTCTCGTCAATCCCAAAGGCCATTGTTAGCCATCAAATTTTCACTCGTTAACCGTTAAAATGTTGTTTTGCTACGACTGTTTCTATCTCGCTGAAAGCCGTCAAACTTTGCCATTGTTCATATTGCGTCAAGGTGCAACGCCAGTAAAAAATAAAGACATTGAAAAAACAGAAAAAAGAGGAACAGGTGTTTAATATACCGCCATTTTACCGCGAGCCTTGTACACTGTTACCGCCTGATCTGTGCCGAGAAAGAATCCAACTTATACCATCCTCCAATTGTACAACGAATTCGCAGCCGCCTTTTCGTCTACACACCAAGTGCCATATCACAAAACGCATCAAACGCTGTGGACTATTGTTCACTTTAGGCCTAAATATGTTCACGAGACTTTCCATGTGTGCCTTATGAAACGCTTCATCTGTACCTAAAAAAAAAAAAAAAATGTTCAAGAAGGACTTTAAGAAGAGTAACTAATTTAAAGATCTGCAGCGATCTCAGAAAGCATGTGCCTAAACGAGGCGGACGCCCCTCTTCTCCTGTGACATCAGAAAAAATATGCTCCGAGTGGCAAAGTGATACCGTGTTTCCTTGGTAATCCAAGAGCCAGTTGTCTCCTGTCGCTCTTTTGCCGCCAGGGAAGGATGGGGAAGAATGGGACAGTTTTCACACTATTAATTTTTTTGTAGTCTAATGAGCACATAAAAAAAGAAGTTTAATGGTCCTAAATGTAGCTTGAAAGAGCCGCGGATTAAGAGTGCGGTAACATTTACACAAAACAAGTAATTGGTGGCCGCAATGCAATATTAACTAAAATTAGATGATTCACCATTAGTACGTGGTAACCTTAGTGCTAATCTACCAATCAGAGCGCCAATCTTCATAAAGTGACAATTGAATCACAGTCCTTGCACACGGTAAGTTGCCAATTATGGCAACAGGTGAGATGTTAAGCTGAAAATAGCGGTAGTTAAAAGCAACCAATTAACACATCTTTTCGAGGTTAGTTAACTACAGCCATTGGCCAAACTGTTTTGGTTCAACAATCAAGAAAAACGAATGCGTACCGCTTGCTTTTGAGTGTCGAAATAGCAACCACTCACTCAAATCGTGTACACAACGTCAATCAGGTACGCCGTTAGAGTTGAAAGTACCGCTACCACAGCGTCATCAATCTAGCACTTCATCAACTATTTTGGAACTACTCACTAAGGAAATACGTTGACTATCCCACTCCGCCTACCGTTCCATTCCTCCCCACTCTCCCTTATCAATCGTTCAACTTGATGACCTGCCGAAAAAACACCGTACTCTTCTACACATCCTGAACAGTGTGACTCGCGCCACTTTGAAGCCCCAGTTCTTGGCTTTGTTTCTTCGTTAGTTTCTACCGGATATTTCATATCCAGTAGGGACTTGATGACCACGCTCTACTTTGTTAATAGACATCGAAGTCTGTTGTACCGAATCATTCCAAGCTGCCTCCTTAACGTGTTATGACATCCGATCTCGTCTCTACGTCATCGTGTCACCGGTCGCAATGTTGTCGTTTCGACATGCATCGAGAAATATTATCGTGTGTACATAAAAACTGCCTTCATTCTATATATATTTTTTTTTTCTTGAGAATTGAAGTGAATCTTTGTGCGAATCACACTTGCCGCGTTTTTCGACGCTCAATGTTTCGTCGATGCTCAAGTTGTACTTAATATTTTTTTTTTTTTTTACACGCGTTGTGTACATAATTTTGAGCACAGACCTTTTGGGACTGCAGAGTGAACCGTATGTATAAAAAGGAGGGAAAAGAGACTTGATATTTTCTTTTTAAAAGTGGTGCCTTCGAGGGTTCGCGTTGATTGCTCATTCTTTATTCTCTACCTTTTACCTCATGTCCCGTTTTCTTAAAGCCATTCTGTTGTTTTTTAAGTGTTGTGTAATATACGACTGTTGTTGCCCAAAACGAAAATAAAAGAGTGCCATTTTTTTGTCTAAAAAGGTGTCAGTGTGTCTACGTGTATACAGAGCGCGACAACAGTACGAACGCGCAGTCATCCATATTTTCAGAATTTCCCGCACAACTGAAAAGCTGTTCTTAAAACTAGCAGTGTAATGGAATGCGCTTAAAGTGTGTCGTCAATGCCAAACGACACGCCAAAAAAGGTTCAGCGCTGAATTTCATGACATCACTAACCTTTTTAATTGACTAGACCTTTCCAGCCTTTACCACCACCAAGGCGAAATATGGTGAGGGCTGCGGATGGCAGCTCGCAGAGCGGGAATATTTGGATGGTCTATAACTGCGCAACATTTAGACAAAGAAAGTCCAAAGTACAAAATATCCGCGGAGTTACTTCGTTTGGGGGGGCCTTACTCAAAGGTAGCACAACAAGAAACATTCCACCACGGTGTTCATGTGCTTCGCTGAGAAAACCGGAATCTATAATAGCATCAAGCTCTCGGCTGACAGCAACACGAAGCTCAAATCGATCGTTTTCACCAGTCTATCAAGCACCAATGGCGGGCGCCGCTTTTTGCGCACGAGGCGTCTGATTGGCCCCGAGTCCTCACCGAACACTAACGTAGCCCTCGAGTCCAATACGTGCTCAGACCATGTGCCCAAACAATGGCGGATTCGGGTGATTGATGCGGCAACCTCTAGGTGACGCTCGCTCTTTTGAAAATGGTATTTTAGATATCGAATGAAAAGGGTATCATAGATACCGAATGAAAAGGGTATTTTAGATACCGAATGTTTATGTATAGCGAGAGGTCGGTGCAACACGTACGTCACGCAGCGGGGACGATACACGGCAGCACGCTGGTGCGGATGCTTATCCAGATGAAAACGTGCAGGGACGGAGATTGAACTGAGGATCGCTGCAGAACCAAGGAATCCTGGGTACAATGCCCGCCCCGGCCCGTGTCGATCCGGATGAGCATCGCACCGGCGTTCTGTCGCGTGCCGCAACTGAGTGATTGCACGTGGAAGACCCCAGGCTAGCAGTGGTACTGCACAGGGGTCTTCCGCTGTCGAAAGAGACAGTCAACACAATTACTTTTTAGAGCTTGGTAAGGCTGCAGAAGCATTGAACGGGACGCTACCAACTCCAAAACCTCATTCATACATCGATATCTCAAACGGATGGTCGTACTTTTGGAAAAGAAGGGCGCGATCAAGCTAGGACTCTGACGTCACGATCCTCCTGGAACAGTTGAGAATGAGGAGAAGCGGCCTCGGTGCTCTCCTCCTCGCTTCGGTTCACCAGCTTGACGAGACGAAGCGAGGAGGAGAGGGAATGAAACTCGTGACGTCACATGTCTCGTCGGCAGTGGTCCAGTCGCGCATTTCTTTTCCTAAAAATCGACATTCCGCAGAAGAGATCTTCTGAGCACGCTCAGAACACATTCAATAGCACACTAGACAAGGATGTAATACGGTGGAAAATTGGGCGAGTCGGTGGCAGATGAATAACGAAAAAGTAAAACAGCGCCAAAAAAAAAGGAGGACAATACGAAGTGTACAAAGAGAGCGCTGACTCTCAACCGATTTATTGGAAGAAACCACAAATCGACAAGGATCACAGATCATCATAAAACATCAAGAAACATATTGAATCCCCCGCAAGTGTCAAATCTGCCCTAAATGCCAACTCTTTGTCAAATAATGCGATAAAAAGCGAACTGACGCACCTTTCTTTTTGCTTCGAAATATAAAAAGCCTCTAAAATTTCTCTAGTCATCTGTTGACTGTGTCGTCCTAAGATACTCGTTTTTGTCGAGAACGGGTTTTACAAGGATGGTGGCGCGCAGAAGACGACAATGCGGAGAGCAAGTCGTCTGCTTGTTGCGCAGGGGACTGCGGTGACGTCAGAACGACGCCGAGCTCTGATTGGCTCTGACTGGAAGGATAGTGGGTAGACCTCAATGCCAGATTCCTCAAGATCTACACACTCTTTTTTTTTTTCAGTCAGCCATTAAGAGGTCGGCGTTCTGACATTCATGGTTCATCGCAACCCCCTTGCTACAAAGAGACGAACTTGAGCTCCGCATATGAATCGTCTATCCGTATAGAATAATGCTTTTCAGAGATGACACTGAACGGACCGCAAGATTTGTTCAAGCCGAGGTCCCGCTGCTCGTGCGTCATACCAGCCTGCTGAGGCGTGTTTCTTCCTTATACGACGGTCCCAATAGTCATGCAAGGACTGTCCGCGGACATGTTGGAAGCATGCATATATGTATGAACTTCGGACATGATTGAGGCGCTTCTGCGGATAATTCTGCAGCGTGTGCATTTGTATGAGGTATGGGCAGTGTGACGGCGGCTGAATAGAGCGTGAGTGGGTACACGTTCCCACTCGGGTCGATACGTGAGCAGTCCGCTTTAGCCGGCGATATCCCCCAAGGTTCCCCGACAACTCAATTGCGGCCGAGGGAAGGAGGGGGCCGGCCTCAGAGCGACACGAGTAGGGCGCCTTGGCCCACGCGCGGCTGTCACAGGTCGCGTGATTAGCCATGCTGCCCCCTTCGGGCACCGCCTCCGAGGCGGCGGGGAGCCCCTGCCTGGCATATGTCAGGCGCGACCTTAGGCCTGGGCTGCGGCGGGCGGCTGCAGCGCCAGCGATGATACGCCGCGTCACGAGGACAGACGTTCTTACCTTACCGGTAACTCATGTACCTGTTTAATAACCCAAGAACAAAAAGTTTTAGGCCGCGGTCATACTACCGATACATCGTACGCTGCTGGCCGCGGACACGATGACAACATTTTCAGCGGAGACGCCTGAAGCAAGTTTCAAGCTCTGGATAAGGTTAACATTCGCAACACCTTCACATTTCTTCCCGCCATAATGAAGAACCGTAATATTACGAATGATTGCCATGGCGTCAGACTCATAAAACACATCTAAAGTAAGAGTTTGCTGTAAAACGATATTTAATCTCCAAATATAAAATGAAACAAAAAAAAAAAATTTGAAGTACCCCGCGATCTTGACCGTGGCGCAATCGGGGTAAGTGATCTTAACAATTCTTACCGAAGCCTCACCAAAGTCATGCAGCAGTTGCTACATCGCGTGCAGTGACAATGGGATAGACCGCTATTTACGGTGGTCATTGAAGCAGGAACACTCGCGCACAATCTGAAGCCCACGCACATAACCTGGTAGTCTCCGCTATGGCCAACTTCCTCGAGCCATTCTTTTTTTAAATTTTTTATCTAACATCTCGTGGGCGGAGAATCAGAACCGAAACGACGATCAGTGAATGGAAATCAGCGCACCTTTAGCCTCATCAGCGCCCCTTACGCAACAAAGCCCCATTCCACCAGAGGACAGCCCTATCCTCCGTTCACCCCTAAGCGGACAGTGCGCTGAGAGCTACCCGTTCGCCGGGCCAATCAGCCTCTCTCTTCTGTCACCTGACCGCGCACTCTGCGCGCCGGTGCGAGGCTACGAGCGGGGGTGGGATAACGTGGCGGAAGCTAAACGCCTGACTGGTATAGAGGAGCACATAGCTCCCATCGCGCTGTCAGCTTAGGGATGAACGTAGCGCTCACGGACACGCGAGCCACGAATAAAAGTCGCATGAATCATCGTCGCAACTAGAACTACAACAACCACAAAGCATCGGGCGAGCACCACCGCGAAAAGCCGTCAGCGACCTCAATCTCACGCCATGCATCTAGTCCTGCGGATTCGCTTTTGCGAAAATCCTGGGCGAATTACAACACCTCCGACAGACTGCGGAAGCCAAAGAAGAAGTAGAAGGAATAGAAAATAAGATAAGAAAAGGGGGGGGGGGGGGGATACGTTGGCAACCGAAGAAAAGCGGAGGAGGCCTAAACGGTATTCAGGACCATGCTCCACTCGGACCGTCCCGAATACAGAACGCGAATGAGCGATGAGCCGAGTCGGAAAAATGGGAAACCTACGCTATCCTCAGAGACGCCTCACCAAAGCCGATTAACCAATCGATCAGCTTCCAATTAGTAGCCCCCTCCCTCCTTCCACCCCTCCCCCGTACAGTGTCCCAAAAGAACCAGTCGGTGACATAAGAAAAAGGGCCGACGGCGATCGTTCTTTGGGTGTCTTGGACCCGCAACGCCGGCTGGCTGCTATACGCTTGCCGACGGCGGCACCTTTTGGCCCGAACATTTCAATGGATCTCGGAGACAGCTGACGCATATTCAAGGAATCTCCCCTCCCGGAAGGGAGGGAGAGACTCCAGAAGTAGAAGCACATCAGTGACAGAGGAGCATATTAAATACGCTCGATCACTCCGATTCTGACACCGCGCGCAGAGACGAACAAAGAGCGTATATGGCTTCGACTCCGGCTCTGCAGCGTCGCGGATTCGGAAAAGCGCAGCGGCCATCGGTGATTCTGGGAAAAGCAGAAAGATGGAAAGGGGGGGGGGGGGGGGGGGGGGGGGGGGTTGTTGACAATGGATAGTACTCCAGGGTTACGCGTGTAGTTTTCAACATCCGCAGCATCATAGGTCTTGGGGATCGCACTAGGCTGATCGGGTGATGCGGGGGAATACACGGACGCGTGACGATGACGACATGTCGCTGCGGTGACGTTACGTGCTGTTGTTGTTGATGGATCACTTCCTCCGGGGAGGGGGAGGTCGGAACCGTAGGTCGTCTGTTGCCACAACACGATTTCTACGCTAGTTCCTTTTTCTGCCACGTTCTAAAAAGACTTCAAAAGACCATAAGCTTTTGACACCGTAGAAACTGTCGTCGCCCGCGTATTTGCCTTTCAACCTTTATATATATATATTTTATAATGGTGAGTAGCCGATTTAGGTGAAAGGTCTGTCGTTTCTGAAGGACGTTTTCTTTTATGTGAGAATATTTTGCTTCGTTCACGTAGTTCTTTGACCGGCAGCGGCATTAATACGCAAATACGTCTCTTTCGCGTTAAGGCATTCACGATATTCATAACATGACCTCTTTCCTCATTGTAACTGTGGGCTTGTAAACATGTATCCCTTCATAACAGTTCTGCTTCCCCGGGAAAAAAAAAAAATCGTCCGCTTACAGCTATTTCCGGGCATGCCGTTGCTCTAAATGCAACTTAAATTCGCAATTATCTTTGACTATAATACGTTGATGTGACCCAAAGGGTGATTGGAACCGAAGTGGCACATGCGGAAATGAAACGCGAGCCCAGGAGTATACATTGGAAGCGTGTCTGAAATGGGATTGCGGAAAGGTGTAATTACAATCGATGATACATTGAAGGCTGAACCCACCTCAACAACTACGATTCGCGGCGGACTGTGTCCAGTTCGCAGGCGAGCCATGAAGGAAAACAAGGCTATGTATTACAATATGAGCGTGGACAATCGGCCATAGAACCAGCTCTCGCCTTTGAAGAAGCTCTAGTTCAGGATGGTGCTGGTACACGAGGTTTAGGATCCGACCTTTGGACTTTTAGGGAGATCTAGAAAAAATATGAGCTTGTGGGGACCGCTGAAGTAGCAAGTTGTCAGATCGAGTTTTGCGGCTCATATTGTCCGAACGGGGTACATCTTAAGTCGTGGCTGTCAGGTGGCGCTAGACAGACCAGAGGACGCGAAGGAAGACGGTGCCAACGCGAAAGGCACACTGCGCGACTCTGTTAGCGGAAACAAGCAATCGTCGGTCGTTTGTTATTCGCCTGGGGTCGAAAGGCTGCCATCAAAACTAGTACTGTGCTGGAAAGTGCTCAGGGCACCAACCTAGGCGGTAAAGCTTATATCCACCAATCAGTGTTGTAGGTGTTACCGAAAAAAAAAAGTAACAAAATATGTTACTCGTTGCGTGCAAATTAAAGGAACGCGTATAGTTACCCCAAAATAAAAGGAATGCTTTACACTTACCAATAAGAAGTAACGCACGTTACTTTTTAGTTATTTTTTATTCGTGAAATAAAATGTTTTACTGTTTTCACGTTACGGGTATGCGTAAGCGCCATATCTCAAGAACCATGATGTTCATACCGAAACATGACGCAATATCTGTGGGATCGTATGATCTTATACGTTGCCTGATTCGATCAAGCCACGCTCCAGTCGTTCCCAAAGCGCTCATACAACACAGCAAGTGCAATCAAACGGCTTACTAACTCACATTCCGTCGCCCCAAGTCCCGCCCTCCACAGGAAGCGGCAGCAGCCTGTCGGCTCCATCAGTGACGGCGTCTTTCAAGTTTCAACTGAAGGCCCTAAATCAAAATCCTAGACACCCCCCCCCCCCCCCCCCCCCCCCCCGTGAAGACTACATAGATACCCGCCTCCTCTTCTTATGATAACTCGCCCAATCCCTTTGTCTCCAGCCCCTTGTTCCTCCTTCCGAGAGTCAGACATGGACAAGATACTCAATAAAGTAATTAAGTTAAGCTACTGAGTATCAGCCTTAAAAGTAATTTGAGTAGAGTAGAAATTACTAAAAAAAGAAATTAATTGAGTAAATTACTAATTACCGTACAAAAGTAGCGAATTATTTTTGAAGTTACTTTTATATTTTTATGCTAAGAAGGAAGTACATAAATTTTGGTTACGTTAACGAAATTCTACTAGCCCAATATAAAGCGGCTTGTGTTTTCACAGAAATGCTTTAATAGCTGGTGCTTCTTCTGCATCTGCCTAATTGTTATGTACTTTTTTTTCTTTTCGCTCAATGATGTACTGCGGATATACAATTTCTTCTTTGAGGTTTATCACTGCATGAGCTTGATTTTGCAGACAGTGTTTGCTTGTTTACAGTGTTGCGTGAAGTACGTTTAAAAACTACTTGGAAGTACAAAGTAAATGAGAGGTTATTTCTTCAAGTGAAGTAGTAAGCACACCGGGTGCAATGTACTTGAAGTAAAGTGCTATAAATGCAATGTACTTTCAAAGTGGAAGTAGTTTTTAACACAATCTTTCAGAATGTCCTTTCATCCTCTATAGAGTGTTTTTGTTTTTTAACTGGCATGGATTGTCCAGGGAAAATCGGAGGTGCATCAGTTTTTTTGTTTGTTTTTTTCGAAAAGGGCGGCAAAATTGAAGGTGCATCATATTTTTTTCGGAAATGGCGGTAAATTGTAAAAGTCGCCACAGAGTAATTGTTTTATTCTCGCTGACGAACTATTTAACACAGTCAACTTATAAGGCACTTATTTGTATCGATCTTATAGCAGCCATTACTTCACTCAGAGAAATGACCAGATGACGTCTCGATAGACAGCACAAACTATACAGGAGCACCAGATGAGCTTCGGAGCGGGTGCTGCATTTTGTTACCTCCTTTGAGTGAGGATGCAGCGCGTACACCTCCTGTTGTGGGAAAGAGTTCCTACGTTGGGGAGAAGCGGGGACAAGCTTTTTCTTGAAATGCGTCAAGTCTCCTTGAGTTTCGGGACACAAAAAGGCCAGTCTTCGGCGCTAATCCCGCCGCTACTCGGCCTCATTTGCGACGTGTCCATGGGACAGTTAATGCGAAAGCATCCCGAATGAAAAATCCATCAATGTAACCCTGTTTGGCAGTCAATGTTTTCTATAGTGGACTGTTGACTGTGCGTGACTGTACGTCAAGCATGTCTGATTGGCCAACAAGTTACTCTTACCGACAGTCGAACTCAGTCAGACTCCGCTTGTCGGTTTTCTGATGGTTTCCCGGTGGCAGTCGGCCGCCGCGAAATGCCGTCAAGATTTCTTGGTGGCGATTCTGATTGTACATCGATTGTCTCTGTCTGTACGTCAAAAAGCTTTGACGTGCAGACAGACGTACGGTCAAAGGACGTACAGTTTGTTCGGATACCACTATTTCGTCAAGTCTTCAGTCAAACGAAAAATAATCTTTGCACGAGAAAATGATTTCGGGAAGTGAGCCCATAAAACCGCTGATGTTAGAGATATGACAAGCAGGGCACCCGACAACCCTGATCAGAAGCCCGCCGAAACGCCGAACACGCCACTTTCTACTTTTGCTTCGCCCATAGAGGCTTCGCCGAGCTTCCACGAACGAAAGCTCTCGACTCGTTTTGTTTGCCCGCTTGCTCCAGCCTGTCGATCCTGCCCGGGCTCTAAATGTCTTATGTTTTAGTACAATTTCTCCTCGACAAGACCCAGTGTGTCGTGACTTCCGACTATGTAAGGAGCTTTAGCGGTGTAGTTGAAGACGACAAGGTGTACCAGGTCTACTGGACCGGAGACGCGCGAACAAAAGGAGGGCTCTATACGACGCGAAAGCACTCTACTTGGCAGGTGAGTAGAACTGAAGTACGGCGATTGATGTACGAGCGCTTTGCATAACATGCTGAAGGCTTAACTGCATATGCAGCCGAAGCATTCTTTAGAGCGATGCACTCATTGTCGGAACCTCGCGCTGCAATACTGAAATGCTCTTGACTCGGTCCGAGAAGTTAAGGCTAGAAAGTTTATATCTTTCTATCTGGTGCGGGCTATTGTATTGGCCATACCGCTGTGTCGCAGCTCATTATTATTGTTTCATGAAGAGCGCAGACAAAAAGCATCCGCGAGCGCAGTTCAGATATGTCTGCTGCTCGCGTTCGCCCGTGGAAGCGACAGGACTGTCTGTCGTAGCATGCACGCTTGCTCTCTAGCTTCAACGGAGTCGCATACGTTTTGTGAATTAAAGTGTATACGGTCGTCCCGAAAGGTTCAGACATCGAGGAAGTTTCTCTGAAACATGGTTAGGGTGCATGTGGGCCCGTTTGTAAACGAATGTCCCTTTTGCCTGAAAAACGCAAATTTCAAAAGTGAAAAAATAATAAGGACGGGTACACATTTTTCCTGATTTTTGATGTCATGAATTATATTCATTTTAAGGACTTGTGAACCATTTCATAGCCATGCAAGATGGCCACCTCGGCTTGTGAACCGTTTCATAGCCATCCAAGATGATCAACCTCGGAATGGGAGCTTTTATATAAATTCTGCCCTTGTTGATGAAATTCCCTTGGCAGTGGCAGTCAGACGTCATCTGATGGACGATCAGGGCACGTTCCACCAGGGCTGCTGACTGGCACTCAGTGTCCCGAATTACGTATCTTGATGGAATTTTCAATAGGGATTAACTGTCCCATGGAGCGAGCCCACGTCATCAGCTTTGAAGCCGCACCAGACGGCACCTTAAATCGTTTCTCCAAGTGAAGCCAACTCCCAGCTATGAAACCACGCGAAAAGCCTAGAAAACGGCACCTCGTTTCCCCGATCCCAAGAGAGCGGAGGGAAGCTGATGGATTTCGGCTTCAGGTCACATTGGCTGGCGCGCGTCGTAGTTAAGGTTCCCACTGGCCACTGCTCGTCAGTTTCAACGACCCCCTACTCCATGGCGCTGCGCGTCCGTCAGCGCGCCGGTAACACGAAGCGTCCAAGGTCAGAGCAGCGAGGAGAGGGCTCGCTCTGCCGTCGACGCAAATACGCCGTAGACGAAATCAGGGAGCGGAAGAATGGCGTGCATGCTTTCGCATTCACAACTCATAAGAAGTGCTTGGGTGTACCTCGAGTCTTTTATTATTTTTTTATATAAACATGTGCGTTGGGGGATTTACTAAGGTTTCTCAAACGATCTTCGAATCTTGGAAGGCCTGCATATTCTGAGTTTAGGGAGGAAAGGCAGTTCAAAGAGGTGACCTTTGCGTTGCCCTTTAGCACGCGATTCTTCAAGTACAGCACAGACTACTGGAGCACCACATAAGCTTCAGAGCGGGTGCTCCATTTTGGTGCCTCCTTTAAGTAATGATTGAGTCTGTACACCCCCTGTAGTGGGCGAGGTTCCTACATTGCGGAGAAGCGGGGACAAGCCCTTTTCCCAAATGCGTCGAGCCTTCTTCAGCTTCCGGACACAAAAGAATGCGACTTCGGCGCTAATCCCGCAGTTACTCGGCCTCACTTGCGACGTGTCTGTCCGTTAGCTGTGCCTCGTATAAGGGCTGTTGCAGTGGGGGCTCGTGAAAGTTTTAGGGGGTTTCGGACACTCGAAATTGCTCCCCCCCCCCCTTTCCTCCTTCCGCCACATGCTTCTTACTTTTTGCAAACATCAGCTTATCTTTCAACACATTATCTATTTTGTGCATGAATATTTGTTGATAAGCCAGCCAACCACTAAAATTCGAAAGTAATTTGTCATTTGAATAGAATTTGCTCAAAAAAAGTAATTAAGTAAATTACTAATTACCTAAATCAAAATGTAATTGAAGGTTACTAGACTAAAAGTAGTTAAACTACAGTAACGGGAGTAAAGTAGTTGAAGGTATACGTACATCTGCCTGTGGGTGGGTAATGACTCATGAGTAAAAGCGTGACCACGTGGCGGAAGGTATTTACCGCATTCGGCGGGAGTTGGTACCACAAGGGCGTCCACAGTATTTGGTGCCCCAGTAGACTTCCGGTAGTGTATTTATTTGTTCGTCAGCAACGCATAGTGATCGGGTAAGAAGACACTCCTTCGAAGAAGTACCTGTAAAACGTTTGCAAGAATCTGCGCGCATTGTAGAGCGTACAAATAACAAAAGGATGTTAGACAAAAGAAAAAGAAGAGGAAAACCGGAAGTGCGCAGGGGTCCGCCCATTGCTCGCGGCAGCGTGCTTGTTTGCAAACAAACATCGGTGAATATGGCTGGCCCAACGAGCACGTAGCCTGCATCCCAGTGTCAGCTTGCGGGTGAACGAACTAAAACGACCGACTCGTCTCGTTCGTGGATGGTTTTAGCAGACGGGTTCCTTTCGCCTAAAGCAACGCAGTGCCAGGTTTTACCAGGGGATTTTTGTATTTCTCGGGTGCCTGCACTAGTGGCGCGTCCGATGGACGACTCGTACGAAGTACATTCTTTGCCAACTATCTTGCGCTACAATGGCGAGGCTACCGTAGCTTCCAGAGTGCCGTCTTCGAACTGCTGAGAGAGCACGGGGTCTCTGCGTGTCATTCACATGCACTCCCGCAACAAGCTCGGGCATGCAGGGTTGGAGCAAATACTTTACTGGTAAGAATACATCCTACTCCCCGATAATAGAATGGCCTCGGCGAGGAGACGTTTGGCGCAGTTTGAACGGCTGGATGACCAGCAACCTTGGGGTTTTCGGCATTAAATTGTGAGTGGTGGTAGGCACCACCTATTCCCATCGAAGTTGCGGTTATCAGGCCTGCGCGCCGGTGCCGAAAGGCGCGTCCGCAGGCCGTTCGGTCGATGCAAGTGTCTGCTCAATATGTGTTGTAGCTTGTAGCTTGTTCCCTAAACATTTTTAGAGCAAAAATATGTTGTTTTTTTTCCGGCGCGGCGAGACGTCCAAACCTCCAAAGAAGAAATTGGCGCAGGTGCGCCGTCTAATGCAAGTGAGCGGAGACGGATATATTCCCCCCACCAAAGTATATTTGGTTGGAGCATCGCGCAAGCTACACCCCTTGACAACGCAGCACAAGATAGTTCACGACCAGTGTAGGTTGTCTCAAACCTGTTTGCCTCCTTTAGATTTTCAAAATTAAATAAATGCGACCTTGCACTTCCGCATCACACGGCACGTGAGGATTGTTTCTTAAAAGGAATGTCTTTATGAAAAGCCGTCAATGACTGGACGTTGGCTCATTGACGGCACGAGCGTTGCGTCCTTTAAAAACTACTTTTATTTGTACGTTCGACGAACCGTAAAGCATAGAAAGTACCAAAATTAAAGTGTGTTTCTTTTAAGTCTTGGGAAGAAGTGTGAAGTGTTACGAGTGACGTAACTACGTTACCCGTTACTCGAAATAAGATGACGGTAGTATGTTATGCGTTGCCATTTTAAAACGTAACGAATACGTTATCAGTTAAAGAAAAAAGTAACTCTTAACCGGTAACCCTGTTACTTGCAACGCCTGTACTTACTCTGTTGATGTAAGGTGCGGAAAACTGCGCCTACGGCGTGTTCCTGTTAACAGTGTCGCAGAGTGTAAAAGATTTCGGCAGTAAACGACGGAGAAAACAGCGAAGGAGCCACTCTGCCGTAGAGTATACGGGCTATTCGCATGATGTCATTAGTGATGACCACATGTAGACATGTGGTTATATGTCACAAGTGATGGCTCAGACGACCAGATGTGCATAAGCGGTCATCAGTGATAACAACTTCTGCAGGTACACCCCCATCAGGCGCTATCACGTGGCTTCTGAATTAGTTAAAACTTCGTCACTTCGTATGAACAAACTGAAAATGAACGTCTCCTTTTCCGTACTTCCAACATTGTTTCTCTAAGCTTGTGATACTTGTACACGCATACGAAGAAAGCGCGTCGCTAGACGCGAGTTAGGACTAAATGGCCCATTGCGCATGTGCCAACTTCGGCAAATTCCGGCAAATAGAGACGCTTTGTGAACGCCAAGCGAGAGTCTCGCCCGCATGCATCCATCTTCATCTGACCGCCGCATTTGAAATGCAAATGCCCAACGGCGACCGCGAGGCCATGTTGGATTCAAGACGAGCTCGACGGGGCTCAAGATGCCGCTCCAGTGGCTCCGCAGCTTGCCTTCGCCGTCTCGTTTGTCCTCCGACGGCACTGCCATTCGAAACTAAGGCTGTCGCGAACCTTTGTCGAATATCGAGGTTCGAATGGTTCTACGAACCTTCGGACTTTTGGCAAAGTTCGACGAAGTTCGATTTACGGAAAGTGTTGCCCGACTGCTACACAAACATTTCGAATTTCGGGAAATTATTCAATACATAAATTATATTAAGGAATTTAATCATTTTTATAGTTATTTATATATTTATTTATTTATTTAGTATTACTTTAAAGGCTCCACCACAGGGCTTTACACAACGAATGGGCTGCTGAAAATTGTGAGGGTAAAACCAAAATAGCCACTCAATAACGACAAAAGATACACACTGAAGAACGATAAAGGCATAGATAGAAACGAACAAAAGTTATGCATGCAATGATATAAACTTGGAGCATGTTATCGATTTGCTAGTAACCGCACAGATTACGAATATTCGCCTATTATAAATTATGAAGTAGTTTTTTTTTTCTATTTCACAGAGCGATTACGAATGTTTACATAATATAAGAACAAAGATATGTATAATCTTAACGTTTTAGTTAATTTATTAATGCGAGACAATAAAGCGATACACACAACAAATGTTGCACTTTTCCTCCGTCAAAAGGCGCCAACTCGTTTTCTCCTTTTATTTCTTTTTTTTTTTTTTCGCCCACGCGCACAAGGTCGAATTTTTGGCGAACTTTTTGCGACAAGTTTCGAAAAAAGTCGAACCTGGGGAAGGTCCGTGACATCCCTATTCGCGAGCGTAATGCGACCCCGAGAAAACCCATTACCCATTGGAACGACGCCAGTGGAAAGCGTCCCAAGAAGACACGTCAAAACGAGACGGACGAAGAAAGTGAGCGCGAATGACGGTCCGTCGCTCCGTCGGAGACGAGCGCGGCAGTGTCGAGCGGCATTTCACTTGAAGTGGCCCCGACTCGCGACAGTCGCTTCGGGAAACTATCCAACTGATTCGCGAGAAAATTCGGAAAGAAGAAAGCGCATACAGCGGACGGGTTAAGTAAGTGTACGTGCTTGTGCTGAGATGACGTTTACGTTTCATATAAATGCGGGTAGAACTTTTCGTGTTCATAAATAAACAACTTTTCATCGTCTACAACTTGTTGGGCTAAGAAACGCGTGATTTACGACCACCATGTGTAAGCGGTTACATTTGTGTAATCGTTTTTACAACGTGTTAAAGGGAAGCTGAAACGGTATTGTATCTTAGAAAACACACCTAAATCGTCTTCATTTGACCTTCAAAATCTCAAATATCGAAATATTTTTTTTTTTTTTCAAATTGTAGTGCGAGAAGGCTGCAGAAAATCATTGGTACCGCTGAATTCCTTTTTTCCCGGAGCATGACGTCACAAAAGATGTTTTCGGAATCTCCGCTCTCGCGCTTGCTCAGCGCTAGAGCGCTGAGCAAGCGCACCCGCACCCGCACACTTGCTGTTTTTAAAGAGGGCAGAAAAATACTTCACGACTGGTGCCAGTACAGGGCAATATACCTGGGCCCGTTTGCTCGAAGCTGGTTAACTCTAACCGCGGTTAAAAGTTAACCGCGTTTCCCTTCCTAGGTACCTCCGAGCATAGAGTTATTACAATACACGCTAGAGGCTCAGCTGGCACGACAGTCGAGCGCAGCTCATGGATTGGACGCTAGAACTGCGTGAGCACTCGACTTCGGCTCGTAAAAATCAATGCCTCGGTGAACACTCGGATAGCGGCTCGTGTCTAACCATTGCGATGATAAAAATTGCCGAACTCTAACAATGCCTGGAGCTTAGCACGCGTTTTTACTTTGCCGAACCCAGCACATGGCTATGATTAACGTTGGCGGCATAGGATAGGCACCAGGTCACGTGGCCGTTTGTTCTGACTCCGAGTTGAGGGAATGAACGGTGCTCATATTTCTCGAATTATTTTGGGCGACCGACACTGCCCAGAAAAAAAAAAAAAAAAAAACTACGGCAAGTTTATCCAGTAATTAACGTTAGGGAGTGAGTCTAAGTGGTATTCATCAAAAGTAGAAAAATCTTTTAGTGACTACCTTAAGGTGAAACGAAATATAACACATATATATTTGTTTGTGTTCAAACATTGCTTCGTCCGTTTAAACAAGAAAAAAAAAACTGCCGTAGTTTATCAGTTTGTAAACCCGAACGAAATTCAGCTGATTGCAACGTCGTTGCTTCAAGCCAGAAAATATTGCTTTAAATAGGTGTTCACGAATGAAGGGACTCATATTGCGTGTCCATCTTCAAAACCAGCACAGTTATAAGACGAAGAAAAATTGTTTAAGCGGATTAATCACGCGTCGATAAATCATGAACAGCCCCGAAACAGAGCGGTCGAAAACAATAGCAACAACAACAACAAACCAAAACACTCCACTCTCGCAAAACTCCAAGCACCTGCAGCGCCGTAATGTGTAACAACAACAGAACCACGAGATCCCGTCCGGATTCCTTCCCCGGAGCTGTCAATGGAACTAATGACACGCTTGTGCCGCGGCACAAGACGCAAAAGCGATTATCGCTGACGGGGACGCCCGCATCTCCTGCCCGAACCTCCGACGGCACACGTCTTCCACCCGCGGCCGCCACAGCCACAAACCACGGATCGGCTCGTCTCGGCTCGAAGATCGGATTGCGCGATGTTCGGCGCGTCTTAGCTTGCAGAAACAAATTACAGCCTTCGGCGGGAGCAGTTTACCTGTCGGCCCCGTGGCATGGCCTCGTGTCTCTGAGTCGGCCTAAGCGCTCTCACCTGTGGCATGCTTCGGGGTCAACTGCCCTCCTCCTCCCGCGCTTGTTTCGTGCTCACACGCCGTGGCCGAACGAAGACACGAAGCAGCGAAAACCACTCCCGAATATGCGGGCTATCGTTATTCATAGGCGAATCATTCCAGAAAAGCGGTCCTTTATCTCCGCAGAACGTTCAGCGATCAGCGGTTGAAACGATGAGGTACGCAACAGGTGTTCTTCTATATGAACCTGCAATGCGTTGCGGGTTTCTGATGTCCGGCGGGGGTATGCGCGCAACATTTATTGTGACATGTCGCATTATGGCACAGACTCAAGGCATATTGCATCTGGAACGCTCCTTGCCATTTCGGGTTGAAGGACAGAGACCAAACTGTGTTTTTGAGTACTAATGGTTTTACAGTGCAATCTTCATATTGGTATCTCAAAAGTTTGAACACACAGATAAACACCGGCACTGGCATCACAGTTAAATTGCTCAACATGTTGAAGATTCGTGGTGAATTCTACGGGTGGATCCGGAGCGGTTTCCAAAATCCGCGAGGGAGGCGAAAATGCGCTCCGTGGGACACGTTCCGAATTGACGAGCGCGGAAGATGGACTCGCATTGTCGGAGCGACCCGCCGGAAACGGTCTGTCGTTCAAACTGGCCGCCTCTCGCGAGCTTGCCTGAGCTCGAACTTGACGAGCCGATTGAGCTCTCCGGCGACCAATTCACAGCTGCGGAAGCAACATGTGACAAAGGTCGGTCGCATTTGAGGTGTTCATGTCACAAGAGGAAGAGGTCAGCGTTCGCCACCGTCTCATACTTTTCGGCAGCCTCGGAGCGGCGAAGCACAGCGATCGCCCATCGGTGGAGATCAGATTGCCGGTACCTCATATAAACACAATGTTATAGCAAACCATCTCCAGCACGGTAGTTGCTTAGTCTATTCTTTCTTATTTCACAAAAGAGCGCCGGCGGAATGCAAAGGCAAACAATCAGTTGCGGCAACACTAACACGCCTGTATACCCTGGAGTCTGCTTCTTTCTTCGGATTTTCTGTCCTTCCTTTTATTGTTCTTCAGCTCAGGATCGATGTCAGTGCTTAGGATTTGCCACGCTTTAGTCCCTCCTCTGCACACCTGATCCACACGAAGTAGGAGCGTTCGAGTCGCGTGAAAAACCGACGCGATCGAACGGATCCGCCTCGACGGTCCGGCTAGATCAGGCGACCGCATCGCGCGTGCGCATCGCCGAGTGAAAGGAATTGAAGTTGTGCGCTTCTGCCGACTTCCACCAAGTTCCCCCGATTTGCATGGGGCAGCTTCGGCGGGGTTGGAACTTGGAAGATCTCCACGGGGCGGACGCTGTCACGAATCTACGAGCGTAAGATGACCAACTCGAGTCAGATCTGCCAGAAGAAGAGGCAAGCTCCAAATTTGCGAGCGGAATTCACCACCAGAGAGCCGCAGTTACGGTGTTTTGCTTTAGGTGAACCATCAGAGTGAGCATGCTTGTTAGTGCAGAAGCGAAAATAAAAAGATTACACCCTCTGATGGCAGATCCTCTTAGTACGTAATAGCATTACCCAACACTTTGGCATCCCGTCAAATATGACGTCTTTGCCAGCACGCTTTGAATCTCCTTGATTGGTTACGCATACAGAGGGCTTCGTGTCAAAACGGCGGAATATTCAGCAGTTTTACACAAGACTTCGCTTGAAGTTTCTTTATGCAATTTACCATGGTCAATCCGCGATTAATAAACAAAGTTTATTCAATCACACAACTTTTATGAGATTAGACCACTCAGAAAAAAATTAGGGAATCGACACCCTAAACTAAAGTCCTAAACTAAAGTCCTAAAAAAAATGGTAGGTCATTCCACTATTAAAGAGTGGAATGACCTACCAAATGACACCGTTTCTATCTTATTAAACTTATTTTTCTTTGAGAGACTGTCACGTGACAGCTGGGCAGACTTACATGACTAGGAAAAAGCTTTGATCCTTGCGATGAGAATTCGAGTGATTACTGGGCGTGATACTGCTGCGTGTTTAGCTGTTCCTACCTTGATTATTTTATTACTCTTTGAACGTGGTTGATAAAATTACATCTGTGTTTTTTATTCATGTGTAACCCGGCAAGCGAGAGTTATTGTTATTGCTGATAGCTCATATCTTCCTCAGCTGATGTTATTATCTGACAGGTATACCTGGAATGCGAGCAACCAATGTCGCTTTTATCTTATTCTGGGCTCGCTTTTGTTTATGGGTGTGTTTTCCTGTATGCTTGCGTTTCTTGTTTTTTTTGGTACATTTGCACGAGTGTATTTCTATACCGTCACGACTGACTATGTACCTTCCCTCCCCCCCTCCCCCCCTCCCCCCCTCCCGCCCCCCTCCCCCCTGCAGTAATGCCTTCGGGCGCTGCGGGGTAACCCGAAAATAAATAAAGGTTCATGACTGTCAATTACAGAAATACTTCAAATTGTCATAGCAACCACTAAAGCAGGCCGCAGCACTGACTAGAAGTAACCAGAAGCGTAATGGAAGAAACCGACGCCGTCTAAGCGTAAACGACCACAGGACTCGAGACAAGAAAGTCTAAGATCACAATACCCAAGTTGATGCACTCAAAAACCGAAGTGACTCTATGAACCGAACACTACCCTGATGGACTTCACTAACCGAATTCCGCTGTTCATCCGTCAAACCGTCGGCAAGACCCGCGAGACCGGGCGGTGGAGTTCGACATGTTCGACGAACTTCCGATGCGCCGGGCTGGCAGGCAACTGTTCTCTCTATTCATTCCTTGCAGCGCGAGTACCGGATTCGCAGTTCACAACTGGTCATTAGGCAAGAGGCGGTTGGTTCTCGTAGAGGCCTCTTGAAGAGCGCGCGCGCGCGCGCCACCTCGTACCACTTGAGGATACTTAGTTCATAATGAGGGGTTCTTTGCGATACATATCCCCCTAATCGTTCTAACCGAGCCGCTGGTTCTTCTAAAAGCCGAGCTCTGCGTGGAGGCTCATTTGCGCAGATAGACGATCCTTGGGTCTTTGGCTTTTTTTGTGTGTGTGTCTATCTGCATACCGCTTCCGGTCGGCTGGTTCGGGTCAGCCGCCCACCGAAAAAGATTGCTGTTCTAAAGTGCGGGCGCCTCTACAGCGGAACATCGCAAAGAGATGTTTGCGTGTATGTAGGCGGGTTATAAGTGCAGTTGCCTCGTATACGATTCTTGCTTTGGGGGAAAACAGGCTCGGAGTCCCCGAGGTCCGCATGCTGACCTGTCAGGACGTGAATTCTGTTGGGCTGTTTTGCAAATGTGCTCCATCGGAATATTTTCTCGTGGTGGTCTGTCGGGCTGCTCTCTAGGGGTGCTCTGTCGTGTTCTGCGTCGGGGTGTCCCGTGGTATATATTCCACAACGATCTTGAACCAATATACTACGAAGGCGAATTTTTGAACTTCTACAGAAAAGCTTTCATGTATCGTGTTTTGGTTTCTGGCAGAACATTAAGCTACCGCGCGCTGGAGTCTATTTACTCTATTTTTATTCTGGTTCAACATGGAGTAGTGAATTTGCCAGCGTACTAGTAGTATAGTTATAATTTCTAAGTTATATCAGAGCAGACGAGCAGTTTCATATACAGTCAAAATCCTAACAACTGTCTCTATGATATTTTGCTCACTGCGTATTTATGCAGCGCGATCACGAGCTTTCGAGTCAGCAACCTTAAATCAAGACCCAATAACCCAGTCCTTATTAGATCCCCCACCCACTCGATTCATTCCTGTATTCTCACCTGCCGAAACAACGGCAGACGCAACGGTTCTACTTATCTTCATCATATTTTTCTCAGGATTTGAGCACTCGGTCCGAACACTAAGTATAACAATTATCTGACTTTAAGAATGCGAGATCGATAGGAATATGCTCGAGTGCGACGATCACATTGTGCTCTCTTTATGTGCGTTCTTATTGGTCACCTCTGACCGTTACAAAGTTTCATATTGAGAATGTCAAGAAGCAAAACAGACGAGAAAACAGTTGACACTGGGGCATGCTCTCTCTTGTACAAGTTACTCGAAAAAAGTAATTAATTACAATTACAATTACTCTCGCTTAAAACGTATTCAATTAGATCAAATCATTTCTTAAGAAGAAAAGTATTTGCCCGTCGCACGAAAAACGCCATCGTTACTTTTCCGATGACGTGGGATTTTCAAAACGACAGATTTTTCTGCCGGTTTGAAAACGGCCTTTTCCTACTGTCCCTTATTATCAGAATTGCCGAACTATAAACTACTTGCCTTCTTAACCCATCAATTTTGGTAAATCAACCTACCGAAGGCGACTTGGTGCCAGGATTCCTTGGTAGGTAACTTACACAAACAAATTTGGGCACCATTAGGTAGGGGAAAGAAAATAGTAACGGACAACAATAATTTTAGTACTTCCAAAAATAAGCAGATTAGTCTTGCGATCACTTCGTAACAAAAGTAATCAAAGGATTACAAAATTAATCCCAAAAGTAATCGATTACTAGCAATTTGATTACTTGTAATGAGTACTATACAAGTCTGGGCATATCCCGTGTGATACATTGTCGCAAAAAAAAAAAAAACGAAAAAAAAAAACACGAAGTGATCAGACCACCCCGCCAAGTTTCGCCGGCTCCATTGCACGCGTACCGAGAAGCCAAACTTAGCGTGAAACGAGGAATAAGCATTTCTCACGACTACTCAGAAACCAAGAAACCGAGATCGACAACGAGAAAAACCAAAAAAAAAAAAAAAACATCGAGTAGCCCGAGGTTCATTACGTCAAAAGAACAGTGAAAGCCTCCTCCTGTCCGGCACCCCAGCCACCGGCATTGCAACCCTTCGCAACGGGAGGACGACTCGATTCATCAAGACCGCAATTACCCAGGTACGCCTCCCGAGAGGGGGTAGGGGCAGTCTCTCCTCTCTCTCTCTCTTTCTTTCTCTATCTCTCTACGATCCGCGTGACACACGAGACAGATCGCACCAGAAGCACTCCGTTCACCCCTAAGCTGACAGCGTGCTGGAAGCGACACGCTCACCGTACCCAACGACAGCCGCCCTTTCAGCACCGGAGCCCGATCTCTGTGCGTGGGTACGAGCGACAGCGTGATCACGAGACGGAAGATAGAGGCATGACTGGTCCAACAACGAGCACGTCGCTTCCACCGCACTATCAGCTTAGGGGGTTCAACGACATCCTCCCGTCCCCTACCGGGAGGAAACAACGAACCGAGGATCCTCTCGAGCGCGAGTTGCCCACCGGCTGAGCAAGAGTTTCCCAGAAAGCGACGTCATGGTGCGCGTCGTGAGCAGCGACATCGCAGCCGCTCCGCGGCGACGCCGGCTTCGACCTTGGGGACGCCGCCGCCGCACGTCCGGCCGTAGAGCATCCGAGACGGACAGCACGCGACGATCGCATGCCAGACCAGGAAGGCCTCGTGCCTTTCGCCCTGGTCTTATCGAGACGGGACCGTTATCCGGGCACGCTTTTCTTCACGGCGGTGGCTTCCGCTCAGGGTCGTCTGCGGAAGTTGGCTTCCGGAGTTACCGCGGCGCGGCGTGCGCCGCACCGACTTCGTAGCGTGCGGATGATATACTCCATTTCCCATTTCAGTTTAAAGGGGCACTCAAGTAGATTCTGAGATTGTCTATTTATGGTGATAACTTAATCTACAAGCTCTAGGCATCCAAAAGAAAAACAAAAACGAAATTACACTCATGGGACGCCGATTTCCCCATTAAGAATCTAATCAAAGATCGTGATACGTCCCTCTTTCTGCGCCTTGGAACAGACACCAGGGTGCGCTGCCGGACGGCGTTTTCAAAAATAATTGCCAGTATGACGCCTCCTATACACTCAAATATTTGACGTTTTTGTCCAAATATAACGCACAACGCGCCTGAAAAGAGCAATAATAGTAACGTTCGGAATGTCCATGCGGTTCACTATTTTCATTGTTCAAAATTTATGGTGGCGGTGGGGAACGTAGGATGAAGGAGAAAATAGTGCTCGTGTATTTCTATTGCTCCAACATACAACATGCCATCACAAAACAAGCGTCTACGAAAACCATTTGAGTGCTCCTTTGAAGTCCGAGCGCGGTAGATGCTAGGACGCGACGGAGCCAATCAAAAACCGCCGAAAGTGCATCGTCACGGTGCTTGTTGTCTCTGTGGGTTTGCTACGACCGACTGAACCAATCACGCACAGTAGAAAGCGCAGTATCGCGGCACATCCCACACTGCCTGGTGATGGTTAAGGAGAGAAAATTGGCTTAAAAGGGCGGGAGGAATCATATGCTTCGTCTTTTTAGGCTTAGGCTAGGCGGCGCAAGCTACCGCCCGTTACAAAGGGTATAGCCATGAACATCCATCCGTGGGCAACATGAAGAACGCCCAGGGGAGGCGCGATGGCGAGGCTAGCACGCGCCGTCGTTGGTTAAGCTCGAGGGCGGGGAGGGGGGGGGGGGGGGGGGGCAGAAACACCTGTGCACATTTGGGGGGTAAAAATATGGCTCGAGGTGCGCACGGGGCAGACGAACTTGTACGCCATGTAAGAGAGTCGTTGCACTCTAAGAAAAAGTATGAGAGTCTACTTTTCTGCAGAACACGGAGACAACCAATCAAGGCGGCCATTTATAGAAGGACTCCAGTCAATGACGAAGCTCAGAAATCCGATAACATGTGAAAAATGTGAGGTGAGCAGGGACAACAAAAAAGTGAAACGCCATGTCCATTGTCCCATGCATACATCACTCCTTTTTGATTCTGCTTGTTTGTCTTATCGTATTCTCAGCTTATTCATTCGCTGGGATTCTCCTATTGATCGCCATGATTGGCAGTCTCCGTGTTCTGCAGGAAAGTAAAACCACAGACAATATTGAGACTGTGAAGGGTCACTCACGGCTCCTCTATTCCCACTCCCGTCGGGGTCGAGCGGCAGTGGAAGGGCAAAGGGTGTCAAAAAGCAACCAACCCGCTGATGGGCAGGCTGGCCATTTCCATCCAAACTGTACCCATAATCGACTCAAAAACTACAGTAAAAAAAAAAAATGTTTTGCGGAGCATTATGGTTTACTATGTGGTGAATTAATTAATTCACCACACTATGTGGTGAATTAAGATATATGTGGGTGAATTCTAGTTTAGCTTGTCATTATTTTATAGAGACGTACAAGTTTCAAAAAGCATGTGTCTCGAATGAGATAGTTTTTTTCCCTTTCCAACAAGCGAGCGCCGATATGTTGGTTATTTTTTTCTTCTTGTCAGCTATAAAAAAGAACAATACTTAGAAACAAGAACGTGCTTCTTATGCAAGCACAATCTTCAGGATTGTGCTTGCGCAACTTTATTTTGGGGGAGCCTAAATAGCTTACTGGTGAAAACAACGAAGTTAAATGACTCCTTTGCTCGAGCCTGCAACGTTGTCAGCATTTTAAAATAAATTTTGAATGAGTTATTCGTGACACTAAATTAAAGGTCAGACAGCCCCCCCCCCCCCTTTTTTTTCTCCCTTAAAGCAAAAAGAAAATCAAGAGATGACATAGTAGGCAAAAAAACAATATTGCATTTAATATCTCCACTTTTATAGTCACTCACAAAACTTAAGCGGCAGGGTGTGGCGTTTCCCCGAACACAATATTATCGCTTCGCAACCAATGAAATTGCAGCATTAGCCGAACAGAATGACGAAGAGCCAACCACGAAGCAGGAAGTGGAAACATAATAAGCCACACTCTGCGTTTCTTAAACTATCGATGACTCAAAAAAAAAAAAAGTGCAAGTTCCCGTAAACTTAATTAAACAAAAAAAAATTAAAAAAAAGCACGGCTCGGATGTTGCTGCTACGTGGGATCCGCGTTTCTCGGCGCCGGAAGCACTGAGACCATTCCGATAACCATTCCGGTTCAGACTCGCACATCTCTCCTATCTGTCTGTGTGTTTAGGAAAGTCACACTCGGTGATAAATCTGGGCGGTTATCTTCCACTCGAAACTTTTGGCCGTTTCACCCTTCGAACCCTTCCCGAGACCCGAAGAAACCAGCGCGGTCATCGTGTAAGCCAGGGTTCAACGGACGCCCCGACAACACAACGCGCGGCACGCCGAGGCAAAAATGGGCGCAGTTTTTCGGCGAGAAGCACCCTAAACTTCGACGAAAAGGAAGAAAGAAAGAAAGTCTTATATACGTATACTCTTATGTAAAGTAGCTCGATGATCCAACGGCGCGACTTCGGCCGGAGTACCTGTAGTTTAGTTTCGCGGAAAGAGGAGGAAAAAAAAAAGAAAAAGTTAGGGTTAGGCTGACATTTTTCAAGCCGAAACTTAGTGAAAGAGAATTCGTTGAGCCGCACTTTTTTGTTGAAAGACCGCGCGCGCACGGCTAGAAGGGTGCCCCGACGATGGTTCTTGGGTGGGAAAAGGGGTTTCTCCGCGAAGAAAATAAGGGTGAATAGGCAAAAAAAATCGAGTAAAGGGTTGGGCGCGGTGGCGGCACCGTCACTATTTGACGGTTAGGACGTCTAGTCGCAAAGATTGACGTGCACCTCCCCTTTTTGCGTGTTTGAGGAAACAGGGGACAAAAGCGCTTTGACGTTCCGTTTCGGCGTTCCGGGACATAAGGGAAAATAGACCCCCCTCCCTCTCTCCCTCCCTCCCCTTTTTTCCCCCTTTATTTTTCTTTTTGGTCTCTCGTCTGTTTCTTCCGCAAAGAGAATGATGCGACATCCCTGAAAGCCATCTTGATTAATGGTCAAAACGTCCGCCTGCCCGCGCGCATGCCTGACCACGGTCAAATCGGGTGCTTGAACACAAACACGCCATAGCGGCAGAAGGTGGATCGTTAACTGAAGCTGACGTTTACTTTTCTCACGGCGTAACGCAAACAATCCCACGTCACGTTGTTTTATAAGTCACATTTTCATTTGTGAGCGTTTATATGTGCGCGCGTCTGTGTGCGTGTGTGTCTGTGTGTGTGCGTGCGGGTTCGTCCATGTGCATGTGTGTGTGTGCGTGTGTGTGTACACGGAAGTTCCAAAGGTGCGAGGATGTTCATTGTACAAAGAGTGCGAGTGGGCTGCCGGTGCCGACCCAAACATGAAGGTGGCGAAAGGGCCAACATAAGCAGTGACAAAAGGGAAAGAGGGGGGGGGGGGGGTCACTTTTCATGCTTGTTTTTATGTTGTGTCTTGCGGGAAAGGGAGCACCCTTGACAGTTCGCACCGCCCCTCTTAAAAGGGAAGCTGAGATGCGTGCAACGAGCGAGGTGTATACGTGGCGCAACCCTTCAGAAATGTATACATATTGTCTCGAGAGGCGACGCGCCCTGGGGGAACTCCGTCCGTGTGCGTCACGTCAAAACAGTCGATACAACCGGGCAAAAGACGGTCGAAGTACGCGAGCCCCCAAATAAACAGGTTTTTTTTTTTTTTTTTTTTTGTCGAACCGCACAGCTTCACCGATGCCTGGTGTATACGGTTTGTCAGGCGGAGTATTGTCGAAATGGGCTGTGCCTGGACGCAGCCCGTTCGTTTCTCTTGGTCCGTTGTGGTCTGGTGTTTGTCTGGGCGCACTACTGCGCAACCTGTTTCTCGAGTCTCACTTATACTTTGTTTTGTTTCCTGTTCTTCTTGCTACAAGATTTGCGGTATATCTGCGTTGTTCTATCC
Organism: Ixodes persulcatus; assembly: GCA_013358835.2. Lineage (NCBI taxonomy): Eukaryota > Metazoa > Arthropoda > Arachnida > Ixodida > Ixodidae > Ixodes > Ixodes persulcatus. The sequence continues at coordinate 788,354 of JABSTQ010009150.1, forward strand.
TTCGCGCTAACAAGCGATACTTCCCTGAGAAAAAAAAAAAAAAGAAAGACGTTTGCGAATCTCTGTAGTGCGAAATTATAGCGCTGCTCTTGAGGAGGAGAAGGAAATGGAATGGAGGGGAGGGTATGACCCTCCTCCTCCTCCGTACCCTCTCCTCCTCCTCCATCCCTTCCTCTCCCCTCCTCCTCCAATTCAGTTTCTCCGCTAAATTTAGTGGGGAAAATGACGTCACATGACTTGATGTCACGTCACCTATGGACAAATTGAATTAGTGTTGAGGTCACGTGACGTCAATTTTCCCGCTAAATTTAGCGCGGGTACGTCGACGCCGACGCCGCGAAACACGGAAACGGGCGCCTGCGCTCTAAAAACAAAACTTTCCAGCACCATGTGGCTAGGACCGGGAAAACTACGATTTGTTCCGCTTGATGAAATAATATAATGTCAGTTTTACCCTCCTATACTGTTTGGCGACACTCAGGTCGCCATTAAGAATACTTTGCGAAAGGCCGACTGCTCGAAACCCCAAAAAGCGTTAAGTCGCGGCAACACTTATAATACGTCATTAAGAAAAAAAAAAAAAAGAAGCTTTGCAGACATTGTTTGGGGCATATGTTTCCTCCCTGTATAAAAGTCGTGCAACACTGGTCATACATAAACTGTTAGCAGACATGTTGGAAGCGTACATAAGTACACATACTTCAAACCTACTCGAGGCGAGTTTGCAGACGGTCCTGTCATCATGTACCCAACAAACACCCTGTCTTTTGTATGATGTATAAGCGGTGCGACTCCGCGGCTTTAAACTGACAAATGCATACTTACAACGATATCTTTTTTCTCATCGTAACCCAAACTATAACACAAATTTCGGTTTCCTATTTCAAAGCTCAATAACAGCGACGGCCACACTGCAAAAAAATTCGGTTGCAACTGAGCACAACCGTTCGAATCACGCGAATAAAAAAAAATGGCCGCGCCCAGGAACCACAACACTCCCCGGTCTTCCGTTGAAACATCCGGACCACCGCACCACACACCAGGGAGAACGTGATTACGCGTGCAGCGACCAGTCCTCTTAACCACGGAGCAGCCCCGCGCAACGAATCCACGCGGACAAGCTGACATGTCTCGGTCATCTCAGCCGGATAGAGCCGCAACACCTTGCGATCTTCTCGCGTTTTCTTTTTGACTCTCTTTCATATTCCTCCGCAGACCCTCGTCAAGGTTCTATCCACGTCAAAACGACCAGGCGGTTCAGAAGGAAAAAGAAAGAAGACCTAAGGATCCTTAATTTAGCACGCATGTCTCAAGACAAACCAGGGGAGTATCCTTCCATCATGGAACTTCACTGCTCAAACTTGACAAAAGCCCGTGTCTCCGAGCTCAACAATATGGCGCCCACCTACATAGCAGGCGGAAAAAGAAGAACCATAAACCATAGCACCAAAAATGGCCGCTAAAAGGAACGCCGGGGACGGTGGAACGGAGCGCAACCTGGAGTCGAGGGGGGGTTGGAACCCTCCTTTGCTTGCTTCTCTCGGCGTTTCTTCACTTTCTCGGACACGCAAGAAGAACAGCAATGAGAACAGAGGACACGCAGAGCAGCGGCCCCGGTGAGCTAACCAGGAGTGACAGGCGTCTCAAGGTCCGTTTGGACCCCATGACGGATGAAGGTTCTTTTCCCCTCGGGCCCTACGTGTACCGCGTCGTGCGTGCATCCACTCAAAAGCGGAGGAACTCTGCATAATGTTGGCCTCGCGTCCCTTTCTGGAAGCTTCTAGTGAGTCTGGCGGCGGTACAACAATCGACGAGCAACGACATCGCTCTCACTTTCTGCACGGACTGCAACGTGTTTTCGGATTCATAACAGGGTCTTCCTCGGGGTGTGTACATATATACGATATATATAACTTCAATTGTTTGTAGACATCGCCATAAAGCAGCTTGATGGCGAGGTATGTGGTACGCTGCAATGCCAACCGACCAAAATCAATATTCTTTGCCGTGCGTGTGAAAAGGTGACGCAAGCAGCAACCGGACCATAAGAGAGATATGTTCGTAATGTGAAGAGGGTTAAATGAATGTTGACTAAGTGAGACTCCGGTTTCGTACAGGCAAACAATGTGGTACCTGATTGTACACAATAAACTAGCATCTCTAGCGCGTGGACACCGCTGAGCGCCGAGAGGAAACGTTGCCGACGTGACCCATTACGCTTGCCCGGAGAAGTAAAAACAAGCAAAAAGGGGCAATGGTGACGACGTTTAGCTCAATGTTGGCTACGCACACGCCGTAGCCTCGACTGTATTGTTGGTTGCGCTTCGATTCACCCGCTAGAGTTGGTGCCGACATCTCGGCAAGACAAGAGAAGGTCAGCAATGGCGGATGTAATCTGGCGCGTGTGCAAAGCGTCTCTACCTTCCAAATCCCGATAAAATCCATAACTAATAAATGTCATGAGTCCGAGACAGCTGCTCACAAAGCCTATCACTCTAAAAAATCTGGAGTGTCTACTTTTCCCGCAATGCGATTGGAAGAGCTAATCAGTGAAATCTCCCAAAAGAGGCTCGGCCATTGACAAGGCTAAAAAGACGCCGAGTCGATCGAAACGAGGTGGCGTCAGTTTGCAAATAGAGCATGAACACTTCCGGATCTTGAGCTAAATGAAAGGCCTTGCAGTATCTGCGAAATCAAATCTACAGTCTATTATAATTTTGTTAGAACTATATACCAAGCTCGTTGCTAAAGAATGACGCGTAAACAATTAGGAAATATACCCAGACGGAGGTGTTGCCAGGGTAACCGATAGATGTCGCGAGTGTAGTTGATCTCATCATAAGCAGTCACACTCGGTCGTGAAGCAGTAGGTCACAGTCCAACGCAAAAATTAGTGAGGCAGCCTTCGGAGTTTATACTGTGTTGGTACTTCTTCAGCAACCAATACTGGCCCGCAGATTGAGCTCTTCCCGTTTAATCACACACACGTTCCACAGAACGCAGTGGCAGGGGAACGCGCGCTCAACCAACCGGCTACATCCAATCCACCGGACGCCCAGCTGTCCGTTCGAGCCAAGCCCAGCCGCGTGGGAAATAGAGCTGACGTTCACAACTCCAGCGGACGAAAACACGCCACGGCGGATCGCATACAAGCCGCACAGCTACCGCTGTCGGTTACGTGCATGCACGCACACAGACACACACACGGGGCCTACGAAGCGGAGAAACAAACGGGTGCGCCTGGCGTTTTGGGGTGAAGGACGTGGCGAAGACGAGAACCGAGACAGAGACCAAACGGCGGAGGCCGCGGCGGCAGCATATATGCAGCAGCAGCGAAAGACGAGTGGATTGCTTGTGTTCTCTCGGCCGATGTGTATGCCGGCGGTGACTGACGTCCCCAGAAATCGCTTGTCCGCGGCGTCTGATGGTTGTGCCGTGGCACCGACGGTGCATGTATGCACGCTCTCCCACTCGTCTCCCGAGATTTACTCGTTCGTGTCCTTCCCTTTCGCTACGACGGAAACTGTTCTATACGCTTTCGGGGAGAACGAAGACGGGACGGGTTGTATAAAGTGTGATAGTGTGTTTGGGGCTATTCAGAGACGGCTGCTTCCTGCGACTCAATTAACTGACCTTTTTTTTTTAGAAGAAATCTAGCAGTTCTGCCTAGCGGCTACTACCCATACACTGCGCGACGTTATTAGCGCGGGTACGACATTGAAGCTTTCTCGCATCCACTTCGAAAGGCGATTGCACTAAATTGTACCGCTTCGGTTCATTCCCCGAATTAGCAGTTCCCACAGTACACAGTTTTACGACAGTCTTTTAATAAAAAGAAATAAAGAAAAACACATAAAAATTCGACAGTAACTTGCTTGTGCTAAGTGTGTCGCGCAGTGCTGATTCTTGTTTCAGCAGACAAGAAAACAGCGAACATGCATGTCAGTTCATCTCCCCTTCCTTTTAAAGACTCAACAAAAACCGAGACAAACACTGCTCAAAACGCGTTCCCACTGCGACGACAACTCGCAATGACGTGTGTCTATCACTTTTCCTTCCTTTCACATTTACGCCGCCAGGCCGCGCCAGTTTTCACTGCACACTTGGACAGGCAATAGGTCCCCGCTCCTCTTTCTCTCACTGTTTTTTTTTTTTTTCCGCTTGGTGGCGTGTTTCTGGTGTTGTGATATGGCTGAAGCTATCGGTTAACACTGGAAGACCCATATAGTGTCAGAATTTTTGAGCCAGTTACGACCACACTATTGGCAGAATGATGCCCCGAGCCAACAAATGTTTCAAACCCGTTCGTACGAAGAGAAAGAAAGACAGCAAATATCTCTTTCCTATTGACCAGACTGAAGTCACGTGAGCGTATTGCTTCATTGGAATGCAAATAAAAGTACGCGCAAACAAATTCCAAGGGTGAACTTGCGTCGGTCCTACACCCGATCATGCCCAGACACCGAACAAATCAAAGATCCACATGTGCTCCCGCACAAACACCTAAACGGAATGTGATACGGCTAATTCGTGAACAATAAAATACAAACGAGGAAAATTCAATCCCCCTCAAAATTGTTGACAAACAGGGAACGGGCTTAAAAATACCTCGCGCGCTCCGCAGTGTATCTTTGTTGCGCTAACCTTACACAGTCCCCTGAGCTTGCGCATCGAATTTCTCTTTCTCCCATAGATTGTAAAAAAAGAAAAATAAATGAAAAAGAACGATTGAGAGAAGAAAAAATAAATAAGAGTCGGTCTGATCCTTCGATATCCAAACAATGAACAATACCGTCTCCCCAGGACCACACGCGTCGATCCTCAAGCGAGTGCCAGTGCAAAACACAAACCACACTGTTCTTTTTTTTTTTTTTTTTCTTCTAGCCAAGACATCAAAAGATGCAAAAAAAATAAAAAGATCAAAACTATCCGAAAAAGAAATCAATACCCTCAACCATTTTCGCGTCACCGGGTTTATGAGAGAAGTTATGAAATATTCATACCGGCACGAACTATATAAGCGCCCCACGAAACACGGACGGAGACGCGCACTAAGCCTAACGTGGTGGCTTCCTCCTTCTCTCCCTCCAGCAGAAACCTAGCGTATTTTGAGAGCAGGGGTATATAGATACTATACGGGTTAAAAATAAAATAAGGGGAAAAAAATAAGACGCGAAAACGCTAAAAAAAGAATCTTTTGGGCCAGCCAGCGGGGAAAGTTGGAGCGGTTTCTCAAGGAACGCGGGCCACAAAAAAAAAAAAAAAAAAAATGTTAAGAAACCTTTGAAAAAAAATTGTTTCATCGGCTGGACACAAAGGTTGCATCACCGGAGAAATAAAAATAAAATAAAGATGAGTAAAGGATCAAGAAGGAGTGTACCTGGGTCTATTATGGTTTGTTCGAAAAGATCCGCACCTGGACGCTTGCTAAAAGGATGAAAAAGAAAAAGGCTGACCCCTCTTTAAAGTGGTCTGGCGACTCAGGTGGACGGCGTCACAAAGGAAAGGTTTTAGTAAAACTCGAGTATATATATATATATATAAAAAGAAACTGAAAATAGTTTTCGGTTAACCTTGAATTTAGGCCACGTGTCCGAACCCAAAACACATTAGGCTCGAGTGCAGGAACAAGTTTCAGTGGGTGGAGTGTCTTGGACAACAGAGGAGGATTGTAGCAAATTTTACAAATAAAACAAATTGATTAAAAAAAAATACCTTGGACGGTTCGCGTCTTTATCCCCGAATGCTTGCCTTTCAGCTGAAGTTACTTCTGCTGCTCAAGATAAAGTATAAAAAAGATATTAACAACCCGGTTTAAATAAACGAAGATGAAGAAAAGGGGATTGCCAGAGTTTTCTGGTTCACTGGCACACCTTGACCGAAATCGGCTTTTAGGAAAGCTATTACAGCTTCTGGTTTGTCCGGCGCATCACAAGGAACGACGAAGGATGGCTGACATCTGGGAGAAAGGCATCACTTTCTAAGGAAAACAATTAGTTCGAGTGGCATTCACCTACCAAGGGAGAAAAAAAAAAAAAAACGCCTGGAGGTGGATGTTTTACCTACATGGTAACTAAGGAGCACTATAGTTGTTTTGTCGGTTTGTTTGCAAATTTTCATAACTTTATCAAGGGCACATTACAAATATTAATATCGGGAAATCTCTTATCTTTTGATACTCGCAATAGCTTTTTTTTTTTGCTGTTCAGGTAAACAAACCTCGAGTTCAGCCTCACCGGTAATAGTTCTTTTTTTTAATATATGTAGGGTACGGGGTTTTCGGTTTAAACCGATAAAAACAGGTAAAAGTACGCCGAATTCATTTTCGGAAATTCGGTTTTAACCGAAAAAGGTCAGTTTTTAGGGTCGGCATTTTTTATTTAAACCAATAAAAACCGATAAAAGTACGTCAAATCCACTTTCTAAAATCCAGTTTTAACCGGAAAAGGTCACTTTGACCTTGCAGTTGTACCGCAGAGCCGTGGCGAAAAAGTGGAACGACAGTGTCCATCGAAACGTGTCCGAATGTACGGGATACACGGGTGCCATCACGACCTTTTGGTTTAATGTGCGCATCATCGATCGGAACGTGAAGTCCGAAATGCCCCATGACTTCGCCATGTACGAGCGTGTTTTCAAACTCGTTGTAAGGAAGACTGACTTGATGCAAGCACTGCATGTTGTGTTGTGCTTCAAAACGTCGCACTGTGTCTCTTTCGGCGGTCACAATTGGTTGATTGGCCGATTTTGGCTTAGGCAGCGCTTCATCTCCTCAGCCTGCCAGTGTCCAGTGTTACCATTGAGAGGGCATTCTCGAAGCTCAGGGTCATATTAGCAGGAAAGAAAGTGTGCGGATCAACGAAGAGAACCTGGGAAAGTAAATGTGTGTGTGTACTATAATAAGGTCACGTAATCCTGATATACAGAAGGTGAAGTTCCATGATTTTGGGCATAGGCTTCATATCTGACTTGTTTGTACTTCTGTGTTTTTTTTTTCTTGTTTTGTTTAACAGTTGCACACATTTGCCAAATAAAGTGTCCCTTTCTTTTTCAGTGTATCAGTGTCCTTATTCTTTGAGGGATCAGAAATATCAGAGCTACAAGGATAATCTGATCCGGTGTCCATTGGTGTTTATCTTATATTTACCGAAAAAAGACGATAAACTTTTGTGGGCATAAATATACGCCGAAAAAAACCGAAAATTTAATTTTAAAATAAACACCAAAGAAAGTATGCCGAATTTCGAAAAAATAGAAACCGAAAACGCGGAACCTTAAATATATGTAATGTCTTATTTAGACCGAACAGATAGTGGAAAGTGAAGCGCAAAATTAAAGCACATGTGAAACAATTGGAGCATACCTAATTAGAAAACTAACAATAAAAACTAGGTATAAACCAAACACAGAGATAGCACTCCTAATGCACAGAAATAGCAAAAATAAAAATAAATATGCATACGTCACAAAGCATAGGTAATTCCACTCTTTACGAAATCTAACGACAGTTCAGCGTGGTAAAAAATAGTCAAAGAAAGCACACTTGACAACCTGTCACTTCGGCAAGAGAGGGAAGCAAGCGCAAAACGCAGACACATCTAAGTCAACTCAAGTCAAGTAAAAATTAGTTTTTTTTTTTTTTTAATTTTTATTTTCAAACACGTTGTTAATTTATGATGTATTTATTCAAGCAGGGGTCCGAAAGCTTTAAAAAAAATTCGGCAGAGACACTGAAGACTGCTTACGTGTGGGAATGCGAAAGCACGTGACGTGTGCAATGACGCACGCACTAGGCACACCTTTAGTCAGTCGAACCCGTGGAGCCGCCGTGGAGTCGAGGAAGCGTGCTCGTCTCGCACCCCGGAGGCCCGGGTTCGACTCCCACCCAGACCGCAATGTACCAAATTTTCTTTTCAAAGCCATAACTCTTTGTTCACAAAAACATCCATGAAAAAATTGACGTCAGGGTCAATCCGAGCATTTTTACGTGTTTTTATTGTTTGCGCCGTCGCCCATTTTTGGTACCATCGCTCGGTCACGCCGCCGATGACCCTGGATATTCGCGTAATTTTCGCATTACAAAAAACTGTTAAAGGGACCCCTTGGTAATACAGGTTAAGTCAGCCATCAAAAGTTAGCCTATCATTTAACATAAATCAAAGAAACAACATTGTACATACACGAGGACTAAGTTACACAAAGTAAAGGAGAAACACACCCTTTTAAAAAGTTCATCTAGCAACATTGGCGGTCGCCAATGCTTGGGCACGAAGCGCCCGATTGGATCCGAGTACTCACCGAACGCTGACGTCACACTCGTGTCCAATAAACGCTCACAGTACGTGAGCGAGCAAAGGTGGACAGGTGTCGGCGCGGACTTCCGAAAAGCAACTTTGTAGAACAGCGCATAGGGAAAAAAAAAAAAAATCACCCGATATCTTGTCCGCGGTTTCAGTAAAACGAGTGTCGCTCAGTAGCATCGTGACAGCGTTGTGAATGCGCCCCTCGTATGTTTTTATCTTAGGTTTTAAAGCATGCTGAAACATCAAGCGTATACAAACACCGACGTTGACTGTAGAGAGGACCTCAGGCCAGCTCGCATCTCTTTTAACCTCTTTACGACGCAGCTGCCTAAGCCGAAATCAAACAAAGTTAATTGACAACGTGCTCGACGCAACAGGCTCCTTTGGTTATCCTAATAACGTTTTAGCTGGCCGAGACCCGGCATCGTGACAATTTCGTAAACGCTTCCTTTACAAAAAAAAAAAAAAAAAGAAAGAAAAACGTACGAAGAAACGCCCTAACGCCGCGGACACACCGCGCTAATACATCATACGAAAGACAGTATGCACTCTGAGGCCAAGATATTTCTAGTACGTAGGTCTCGTCACATCAATCATATAAAAAGGGACTGCATACACGTCCAAACTTCGAATCATGTTCAAGCATAAAGCAAACATGCTTGAACATGCTTTGCACGATGCATCAACAGTGCGTCTGCGGTTCATAAGATTATAATCGGCAAGCTTCTAAGAAAAACAAAAACAAATTTTCCCGATCTTCAGCCCACCAGGACTCCGAAGTTCATTTTCCGAACAGACCCGAACCACCACCGGCTTTCGAAAGGAATCCGAAAGTACTACAATTCGCTTTGACAGCACGGGGATCATGCTCTGACCCAAGGCTCGCGGGCCGAACCCCGGCCCGCGAGCCAGATTCGGCCCGCTGCTGGCCGCTGTCCTTCAAACTAATCCGGATCTCTGCGGCCCGCTTTCCAGCAGACCCGCTGCTACCGGCGCAGAAAGAAGTGCAAGTGAAAATAAAGGCGGCGCGACGCGCTCCAACTGTGCAGACGAAGATACCGGAAAGAACTAGAGAGAAACAGCATGGTAACGCGAATCCTGTCGCCGTGCCATTCATCGAGCAGCGTCATCACCATTCTTAGTCTCCTGCTTCGTGTCTTTGTAACTACGTGAAAATTTCTTTGCGTTCCCGTGTGCATTGTGCTTAGTGATCTCTGTCATAACAATTGCGTATTGTGAGCCTTAGTTTTATCATTCTCGTTACTCTTTGCACTGCGCAAATATGCCAAAGTTCCCAAGCGCTTTGATTAATTAAACAAATATTAACTTTTAAATCAAAGTTAATGTATTCATCCACCTTAGAGTTTCTTTAATTCTTTAACATTCGTTTTCGTGTTTAAAAGCTAATCTATATTTATCTATCCATTTGTTTCTCTTTAAAAAAAAAACATTTTTTCCCTGCCCTCATGACTGTGACAGATCCCTAATGTGGACCACTTAGCCAATCAGTTTAGAGACCCCTGTTCTAACCAATACGCAATTGTTGTGATAAAGCGTTTACAATTTCTACTTCTTAAAATACGCAAAACGATATTACAAGATATTTTCGACTTTTGATTGCCGATGACGAGTTGAAGCTGCCGTAGTTGCGCCAACTGCGGCAGCTTCAACTCGTTCCCGCCGACAACCGGTCACGTCGCAATGCGGTGAGTAGTGTGCGGCCACTACACGTCAAGCAACCATCCCACGCGTGTGTACGAGTGAACACGAAGCCGCCGTGAAATGGTGGGGTCAATTGGCACGTCCGTTCTTTTCGGCTGTTCCGTTCAAACAAACCAGGATACAGTTCGTCTATTGTCACGTCGGTTACAATCACTCCACAAGAATGTACACATGTACCCCCGCGAACAATTCGAGCTGAAACGAGTTCTATAGCGCCTCAATCTGTCAAATAGTTCGTCCGAAGTATAGGACCTCAGCTTCGCATTCCATTCCTATAGTTCAGATCACAGCTCTCTCAAGAACTGACAGATGCGTCCAAGAAGCATGAAGCACTGTCACAGCTCATATCGTCTGCGATAGTAGGACATCGCACGGCAAAGTTGGCTAGAACAAAAGTCGCGCGGCAATAATTACATATACAATTAACTTTCCCCCGGTACTTTGTAGGCCGATTTTGTAATTGCTTTATTATTTTTTTTTTACATACTACTCGCACGACAACTTGATTACTTTTTAAGTAATAGTTTTTAATTTTTAAGTAGCGGTTACTTTTGGGCACGCCCCCTTCCCTTCTGCAGCGAGCCTCGGGGTCTTGTCTTCACCTAACGTTTAAACGAAAAGAAAAAAAGAAAAAAAAAAAGCTTTCAGCCTTTTTATTTTGGTGAAGAAGGAAGACCAGCGAAGCTGTAACCTCTCGTCCCGTGTGTTTCCTCTTCGTCCTCGTCTGTTTTCCGCGCTGTTTCCTACGATGAATTCCCACCAATCGCCCAACTATCCATTCTTCTATGATACCTGGAAAGGTTGCCGCCATCTATGAGAGACGGTGGCAACCAGAATGGTTGTCTGGATGCCACCGTCGCTCTTAGATGGAGGTAGCTGTTCAGAGTTTTGTGTAGTTTTATGTCGACATTTTGTTTCGTACCGGACACAAAACTGGGGAAACTAGCCCTTAACAGCTTCGCTGCAGAAAAGAAAGCGCGTCAAATGACGACAACGGTATCACCAGACTAGAAAAATATGAAGGCGCAAATAACGATCTCTGCGCCGTGAGAAGCAGTGCCGAAAACAAACAACCAACAAAAAATCAACCATGTTTTGTTTTTTTGTTTTTTTCGAGAGACCATCTAAGTTGTTTCCACCACCAAGGTGTGACCTCCTCGTCTCGAGTAAATCTCAAATTGTAAAAATCAGTTGGTTGGTAATACAAATTCAAGCCTTAGTGACAAAAAAAAAAAAAGAAAGACGTTTACAATTTCCCGGCTAAATTTAGCGGGGAAATTTTCCCACTAAATTTAGCGGGGAATTTTCTCCGCGAAATTTAGCGAAGAAAATATTCCGCTGAATTTATAGGGGAATTGTTTTCGCTAAATTTAGAGGGGAATTTTTTTCTGCTAAATTTATCGGTGAAAATTTCCGCTATATTTAGAGGGGGAAATTGTCCCGCTAAATTTAGCAGGGAAAATTTTCCGCTAAATTTAGCGGAGACATTTTCGCTAAATTTAGCAGGAAATTTACCCATAATGCAACGCGCGGTGACGTCACGAGTGACGTCACTTGTGACCCTCGTGACGTCACACGTGACGTCACGTGTGACGTGGTCACGGGAAACTTCCCATAATGCACCGGCGACGCCGCTGAAGGAGAAAACGGGCGCCTAAGAGCTGGGCTCTAAAAGAAAGCAGACACCTACCTCACGCAACCCATTTCCCTCAAAAAATCGTTCAAACGTCCGAATGAAAATCAAAGAAAAGGGCTGCACGTGACCCGCCCCAGCAACAACATAACTTTGGAAAGTAGCCAAAGTTATAGTAAAAAAAAAAAGTTATGTTTGAGCCCTAGTAGTTTTCGTAAAAGCCGTCAATCTAATTTGTACTCTAGCGCGCAGTTGTGACATGCAGTGGAGATGACTTCTGCCGTAACGATTAAAATGGAAGCACTAGTGCACTTTGTGTCGTTCTTATGTATTGTATCCATCAATTTAAGCTGCAATGTACATATGCGGCTATTAATAAAAGAAAATAATTCGCATATAAAGACAGCCAGCCGCAGGGCTCGGCACTTGGACGGTATTTGGTCGAACATGCTGTCTTCTCCAATATAAAACTGTATCAGCCACGTTGCTACAACGCATGAACACATTCCATCACCCTCGCATTTTAGTCTTTTATCCTTTTACCAAAAAAAGAAGAAGAAAGAAATAAACATGAAAATTGCGTGCTCCGGCAAGCTGCCGCTTTATACGCAAGGAGCAAGTAACCGCGTTGTCTGCACTGATTTATGCACTTTAAGAAATGCCTGCGCGTCTACTTACCTGCAAAACACTCAAAGAGCCAATCATTGTGATCTAGGGAATCAGCTCAGCGTATGATGAGGCGGAACATCTGTTTAGACCTTAAAATTAAGTCTGCTCTGTGGAATTACGTAATGCAAGCATGACGCTTTGCATTGCGTTATGCCACAGCGCAGACTTCATATTTAGGTTTAAACGGATGTTCCGCCTCATCATTCGCTGAACTGTTTTCCTAGATCGCAATGACCGGCTCTTTGAGTGTTTTGCGAGTAAGTAGGCGCGCAGGCATTTTTTAGAGTGTAGTAACCGCTTAATACTTGCGAACCCCCCCCCCCCCCCCCTTCTTTTCCCTACCCCAAATTGAGACAGAACTTCTTCGCCAAGAAACTAAGGGAGAGGAGAAGACGAGAGGGCGTGGGGACCTCAGAATGCCGAGCTCTGGTTGGTACAATTAGTGGGAAGACCTGAAGCTAGCTGACTTGAGCCGCGTTTACATCGTCCTTCAAATGAGGCCGAAGCGGCAGCGTTTACATGAATGGCACCAAGCCCTACGCGAAGGTGGCGCCATGCCGTGTCGAAGCTCAGAGTTAAAGCTGCGTTTCCGGCACCAGCCGCACCATGTGACCAAGTTTTCCGGACCCGGTGCATCGCACGGTGAAGGCCTTTCGAGGCTTTCGGCAAGCGTAAAGATCGTGCCCGCTGTCTTCGGTGCTGTGCAAGAAGTTACGAAACTGTAGAATCATCAAATCCTAAGCGTTTGGGGCTCCGGGCCGGGCCACCGGGCCACTCTGGGCCAGAGGCGACGTGTCTTCGCATGCCCTGGCGAGCGAGATCGTTTCCAAACGCTCTGAAGACGCCACCTCGCTTCGCCTCACCTAAACCTCGCCGACCGCGACCGAACCAACCGGACTCCGAGGCCGAAAGGCTCCGGCGCAACAAGGAACGGCGCCGAAGTAGGAGCTGCTCGTTCTGCACTTCCATGCAGTGCTCGGAGCTCTCGGCGTCATTCGTGCTTGCGCCGAAGCCTTTATGGGGACTCCCTCGAACGCGGAAGACGTACTTCGCCAGGCCTAGACGGGGGCCGCCCTCACCGAGCAGCTCAGCTATATTCCGCTCACTTATGATAGCAATAAAAGCTCGCGTTTCTTCTCGGCCGCCGCCATGTTCTCAGCTGTTCGCTCGCTCCCGCAGCGAGCGCCTTCCCATAATCCTCTCCGTTCCAAAATGCGATGTGACCTCCGTTTACATAGGCTGAATGATTGCGCACTCGCCATCTCGATCCACCTCTGTCTAGCGACTTGAATACTATGCGCTTTCTTTGCGTATTATGCCGTTTACATGACTGCATTGAATGCGAATCGCGGAGGGCTACCGCCCTGGGTGCCACTGACCCTAGTGGCGCCACTGAGCCAAACTGAAGCATCTGGTAAAATTTAAGATTCTAGCCATACTGGACATTTAGCCAAATGGGAGTGACGGAGCGTTATGGCAGAATTGGATATTCTGGCAAAATTGGACATTCAGCCGGATTGGAGCGTACAGCCGAATTGGTCCTCTCAGCCAAACTGAACCACCAGTCAAACGGACACCTCAGCCGAATTGGGATGACACCGCTTTAGACAGGGGCCGGCCCTGCCACAAACCGATGTCGTCTTCTCTCTCTGCCTCCCTCTCTAGACAACCGTCGCACGGTACTTTTTCGCAACTTTCGCGACCTATCCGCGGCGAGAACAATGGAAGGGGGCGCGACTGAGCAGCACGTGAATGTCACGTGATACCCGGAATGTGAGAATGCCCGGTTGGTTTACATCGCGCGCGCCATAGTGGCGCGGCGTGATCGCTTGCTTTCGGACGCGGCGCGGTAGTCAATTCGTTATTGCTCTGTCACCAGTGGTACAACACACGCGACCAAGAAACGTGTAAGTTTCCATCCATATCCAAGAGAAAAACAACTGGGGAAGTAGAAATTATATGAAAACAGGGCAAAAATGGGTGGGCGAGCGCGATGGTGTGCTCGAACCACTTATCGGGTGCTTCCACGACGAATCGTGTATTTTGTATTCTGTTTTGATTTTCTTCGCGAGTGTGTATTTCGTCCTCCCTACGGATTCCGCTGGCGGGACTCGGCGCCAACGATAATACGATAACACACCTTTCTTTTTCCTCGCACCCGAATTTCTTTCTCCGTGTCGTCCGTGTCACCTGTCGCGCTGCAAAGTTGAAAGAATGAGCAGTCCTCTTCATGCTGTCCGAAACGAAAGAACGCTCCTGTGTTTGTTCCACAAATCGGGTCCCAAGGATCCCATAGTCAAACAAGTCTTGCCTTTCTTCTGGTGCCGTAGCCGCGGGCAGTGTTGATAGAGAAAAAAAAAACAAAAAAAACCTTATGCTGAATGTTTTACTATTTCACCTATAAGAAGACGCCGTCGTTTTCTTTTCTTTTTTTCTTTTTTTGAAAGAAAACCTGTTTTGTTGAACGTTCATGCTGAGTACTACGAGTGTTAATTATTCTAGACGGCTTATGGCCGGAGCAGAATGTCATGTAACGTCCCAAATTACAGGCTGTGATACTTGTTGTGTTTTATTGATAGTAATTTTAACTCACCACAAAAGTGTTTTCTTCACTCGCAAGTCAGAAATAAAAAAAAATGCCAGATCTCTATTTTTAGTTATATTGTCATTACGGTAATCACATAACATCTTCATCTGTGCAATGTCTAAAAATTGTCCTTGTAGCGTTAGCTTCCGATCAAGTGATTTGTCAGTTTAAATGCGCACGATCTTAACAAAGTAACTCTTTTATAATGATAATTAGACAAAACAATTTTCACTAAAAGCTTGATTATGTTTTTTTTTTTCTAATTTTATTTTTGTATAATGATTTGTTTTCGTTTTTGTTTTAAATTCGAGTTAGCCTTTCGAATTGTGTTCTTCTTCAGAATACAACATTTCTTTTTGCATTAACTCTCTAAGGACTCATAGTCATCCGCACTTTATATGCTGGGAGCATTCACCTCGTCCCTATAATTACCGAAATATTAAACGTGGAGCTGCTCCTGATTTGATTAAGCTTGGTGAAGTCCAGGATCTGTTTAAAAGCAAAATGGGGCAGGACTGCCCCTGATTATTTAAAGATGGAACAATCAGAATAGAGAACTTCTACGTTTATCCCAAGAAAGAAAATCAGGAAAACAATGGTGACATTGGTTGTTCTCGAAGGAGGTGGGCCAAAGAATTTTTCTAAAACTGTAAATTAAAGTCTTAAAAAATGTTAATATAAAACATAAGTGAGCTAAAAGAGAGCGCCTTCACCGTGCTTTACCCCCCCCCCCCCCCCCAAAAAAAAAAAACAATAAAAAAAAAACACTTCAATTAGCAGCATTGAAGCCTGGGATGAAGACGCCAAACGCAGGATTTGTAATTGTCCGCAACAAATGCAAAAACATGTTATAGAAAAAAAAAGACAAAATGAAAAGCTACTAGCGAGACAGCCATGCTGAACGAAGACCCATTCAGCTTTGAAGCGGCGTCGGGAGCGTCGACAGTCCTCACTTCGGGTTGTGCCGGGCTTCCGCTAGATGGTGACACCAAAATTTCTCGCGCTGGCAACTATTAAAATGGTTGCCATCTGGATGATCAATGTTGAACAGCACTACGATCTTAGATCTCTGACGCGTGAGTCGTTCTAATTGTGTTAAGACGAGACGTTAGAGACACGCGATCTTTCTATAGGTCACGAAGGTGTAAGCAAGCAGATGCGGTACCACCACTATCGCTGAAAGTTACGAATATCCTGCGGCTTCGAGGCTAAAATTTTACTTTCGTCACAGGCAGGTGTGTGCATTTTTCCATCCGCATAAGCAGACGTTTGTGTCCCCTAGATCGGCCCCCCGTATGCGTGTACAAATATCTGCGTATTTCCGTGCGTACATTTGTTGTGTGGGCATAGAGTGTACTCGCAAAAGTGCATACCTTCCTTACCTCCCCCCTCCCTTCTTCTTTTTGGTCTGTAGACAGCGCCATCGAGTGGCGAACACTTGGCGTACCAGTGCTAATTCATCCGGCACTTGTGGACTCGCCTGCGAGCAGCCCTAGAAGTGGCTCCGTCAACGAGGTGCTCGAAGATCGTCGAAGACGTCTTCGAAGGAACGCGAATCGCTGCAGCGTCCCGCTGGGGATCGTCTTTTCGAACAGATGTTTTTTTATGGAGCTAGTTACTTTGTTCTCCGATACACGTAGGTTGAATCCCAAAGTTTTTTTGTTGTTTTTCCTCTGCTTCCGAAGTAGCGTAGAAGGCCACTCTTCGGGTGACAGATGTTGGCGGCACTTGTAATTCCAAAACTGGTTTGTTGTGCGGCCAACCGTAATATATCCTGTACAGAAACTGCGACGTCATCCGATAATTCGAACGACCACTTATTGAAATCATACAAGCTGCTTGATCGCTAAAATTTCTAAGTGCCCCCTATCGTATCGTCGTGGACTTGACTAACGACACAACTTCTTTAAGCATTAGCGCTAAAAAAAAAAAACGCTAATGGCAAAGTGCGTTCAAACCAAACGGATAATTAAATTCGATAGCTATTGCGTCTATTGCAACAAAGTTGAAAGGAACATGACAGCGCCTATCACCATGAATAGACAATGACAGCAGGTAATGTTACCATTAGGATTCCTTTAAATTTCCCTGCTTCACAAACATCATAAAACACAAATAACGCGCCAGAATATACCATATAATCCTCCGCCGACAACTCCGTAAAACATTACAAGCAAAGCGGCAATTATCTGCCCCCAAACGAGGCGCCGGAAAAGCTGCCACGCGCCCCTCCGAACAGAAAAGCAAACCCCAATACGCCCACCAAAAAAAAAAAAAAAAACGAACAAAACAGTAACAAAATCATTTGTTTCTCAAAGATCGCAGGCGCCACCAGAACACACTACACTTCCCGAGATCGGGCTTCCCCCGTGGACGCCGTTCCTAACAAAGTCCACCCACCTAGACGGACGTCTCTTACCTGCACACCGCCACAACGTACGTCCTTGCCAGTAAACGCAAGTAAAACACGGTGACCCCCGCCGTACGACCCCTGACCCCCCGTGACCCGCAGACAAGACGGCGTCGTGTGCCTTCCCCGTGGCTCCAACAACGCCTCTGGGTCCGACTCCAAAAACAAAGCAGCCGCCGACGACGACGCCACGCCACCACTCAAAATGGCGCCTAACGTGGGGCACGCACCCCCCTCCCCTTTCCAAGCTAGCAAACACTCTTTCGGAGCCCATTTACTCGCTCCCATGTACACCCTCCCCCACCCCCCTATTTTGCCCCACAAGTAACCGCCTCCTTTACCTTAGAGCGCTCGTTTGCACCGCCATACCGCACCGGCGTTCTTTCTGAGAAAAAAAATCTACGGCTCGCCAACTTGCGTGCGGTCTCAGAAAGAAAATCAAAACAATAAAAAACATTTCTTTTTGTCTTAACCAGTAAATATTGTATTGCTGTGTGTTTCTCTGTGTGGTTATTTACGTTCTTGGGTGGATGATGCCCCTTTGTCTTATGTAACTTGATTTTTTTTTTTTTTTTTTTTTTGCGAGTGCGAGTTAGACATACGATTGTCGGATGCACTAAGCCAAACTATAGTGAAAGTGGGAAAGGGGGCTTGTTCGGGGGAACAAAAAAATCAGTCTGGAGCCTATTTTTTTTTTTTTTTCTCCTCTCTTGTTCCGGTCTACCACTGTCGGCATCTCCTTTGCGGAGCGCTTTTTCTGGGTATCGAAACGAGATAATGCGGGAGCTTTTCTCGGATTTCGGTGATCTCATTTCTGCAAGCGACGTTGATGCGTCTGATTCTCATTACGGGCGGCGAAACCGACGGGTACTCTAAAGAGTGTCTCAAGTGTTTCCTGCTTATAAAAAACAAAACAAAAAAACAAAACAAAAACAAATGGATGAAAATTATGCACGGAATTTCCCGCCAACAATCACTCAACGTAATCCATCTCCGGTTGTCGGAATTCGGTCGCTACCACGCGTTTATATTTAAGGATTTCCTCAGACACATGCGAATTCACAGAACTCTTTTTTTTCGCGGAGCTTATCTCGAGTAATTTATATCAACGTATGAATTAGCCTCTCAAGAAGATGAATGAACGTAAAAATAAATAAAGGCTTAATGAAAAACAAATTCCCGGTGCCTTGTCGTGTACTTGCAAACGAACTATGGCGATAACCGAGATGCTGCACACTGCGCTGTGCAGACCACACGCACTCACTCTGCGCCCTAACCATGACATCATTGAACGTCACGTTTTCACGTGACGTAATTGTATACACGTGCCGTGACATCACGATTTCACGTCATAGTGTCACGTGACATAACGATATCACGTGTCGTCACATCACGATATCACGTGAGGTGAGCGTCGTGCGACCTCACAACGTCACGCGATGTCACAGCATAAGGTGACGCGCGTCAGCTGACGTCAAGCGACACGTGCAAAATGTCACCGTTGGTGAAAAAGGAATACATTGTTCCGCAAAGTTTAGCGAAGAGATTTGCTCGCTAAACTTAGTGGATACATTTTCCTCAACGTTACGTGGCATTGCGACGTCACATGACGTGATCACGTGACGCTGTGAATTGAAGTCGTGCTGCCGCTTACACAACTCTACCCCGGGATTCACGGCGAAACCTTGCCAATAATTTGGTAAAAAAAAATGCTTATCCCAGTAAGACAAAAGAATAATATTAACTTTGCGACGTTGTTGTTTGGAGGCTGAAGAAACCCAATTAGAAGGAAACGAGTAGAAGCGCCAATCGGAGGTCCGACGACCGCTACCAAGGTCACGGCCCGGCGAGTCAAAGCGGACGGTCTTCAGCCGACGGAAGGCCTTCGGCCCCGGAGTTCACAGAAGTCTTCTAGCGGGCGGTTGGGACCGACCGACCGGAAGCAATCGCGCACGCCCCCGACGCGGCCGCAGCTTTATCCTGGCTCCGCATACAATGCGCAAACCGGTTAAAGAAAAAAAAGAAACATGTTTAATTATGGGTATAGTTAAAGTGTGACGGTAGGCGGACTATCAAGCGGAAGCGCGTATTTACTGTGATTGCCAGATTCGTATAAACTTGAAACTAAATTACAATAATAAGTGACAACACTTGCTTGGGTTTAAATGTAACTGAAGGATTGAGGAGCGAGAGGGAGGTGGGGCGGACGGCTGAATTGTATTTTGGAAAACTCGAGTTGTGCAGACAGGTAATCGTTCCAGTCTAAATACTTATTTGTTTAGTTAGAAATACCCCAGCTCTCCACTGAACGCCATAGCAGGAGTGGTACCAATGTGAAAACCACAGGAAAAAAACAAACATGAACACTCGAAAGCGGTCTGAGAAGCTATATGAAAGCGAGTTCCTATGCTATCATTTTTAAGTGAATCGCAGTTTTGTATTGCATTTATCAGTTATGTTTAAGACACTTTTATTAGGGCAACAATCGTACCGCGTGAATCACTCCGCCCTATCAGATCTCGCGTGAAAGGTCTGCAAATTCCCCGTATATTCAAGACTGAATAACCAGGGAACTCCCACTGTTACCCACACTGCATTTACACCGTTTTGCCACGCTTGACTGATCACTGAACTGCCAGCGTGACCCTGGCTGCTTTTACATCGTTTTGCCAAGCTTGGCTGACCACTGAATTGCCCGCCTGCTGCCTTCTGACTAAAGTCTCTACCTTTAAGCTACGCTTAGAGTATCGACAACCCATGCCCTGATTATCTAGTCTACGCAGACATTTGTGTGCGTAGTGCGAAACGGACGGAACTGGCGATCGTTGCTATCCGAAAGTGTGATCTCCTGGCAGTCTTGGCCAGTAACTAGTTACTAGTAATGCGTTACTGGTAACTATAGGTACTACTTAGTGAAAGTAACTTGTAACTGTAACAGGGTTACTATTTTCCGAAAGTAACTGTAAGGAGTAACTTCGCTAGAGTTACTTCTCAGATTTGTGTGCAAAAATACTGCAAACACGACAACCAAATCGTCTTGCAGCTCGTGAGAAAGTCCGAAGTCCTGATGCGGAAAGAGCACAGCAAAAACTGCTGCAAACACCGTCTGGAGCTCGAGAAAAAAAAAAAATAAAATAAAATAAATTTTGAATGACCCTGCATGGCCAAGCTGGTCAAGCCAACTGGGATGATGGGGACGTTTGTGTCCGTACCCGCCGTGTATAGTGCATCGCCCGCAGCGCACGCAGATGTAACAAAGCGCGGCATCTCTAAAGCGTTTCTCTTTTCTTCGTCCGGCGGAGGGAGCAAATGCTTTTCGCTGAGGACAGTTTCTTGTGATCGTCGCCCCAGACGCTTGCAGGCTTACGGGACAGTTATCCGGACCTCGTCTTTTTGCCGCCAAGCATACGGTTCCTACCCTTCTAATTTGAATCGTCCGACTTCCAGATGCACTCTTGCGAGGTCTCGACTTTAAGCCCATTTGCTCTCCCTTCCCTTTTTTTGCAACCCAGTTACCGGCGTTGCCTCTGTCGCTCACTTGTTGTACCCCATTGCTCTGCTTCTTGGGTCCCGTCACTTGAGAAAAAGTATTCGCTCGAACCGTCTGTGTCGTTCTGCTTGTTTGTTTGTTTTCTTGAAATTGAAAGACCGCCCTCAGCCGGGACCAGAGGCACTAGTCATCGCTTGATTTGGTGGATATTCACGACGTGGGCTTTCCGGGTGGTCCCTTCTAGTTGGTGTGGTGAGATGGAGGAGCGCAAACGTGTTCGATCTGGTTAGGAAGTGGCGGAAAAAAAGATCGCAAAAGCCGTTTGAAATTCTACACGCCGTGGCCGTTTTATACCTCGATCAGTGCTTCTTTTGCACTGATCGAGGTGTTCAGCGGATTTGACGGAAGAATGTTGCCGCAACACTGCTCTCCAAGTTTTCAAGAGAAGCTTCGTGTTTCACGAAAGATTGTGCGCACGCAGTAGAAAACAATTCGATTGACCAGTGGATTTGAGTTACATAAGAAAACATCTACAAAGCTAATTGCAAGGTATGATATATTATCCCTGACTAGACATTTGCACAATTTTTATTGCTTCCGTCCCATTTCGCCTCACCAAAAAAAGTGCGGAATTAGAACTGACTGATTGTAAACTCGCCCCATGATTGGATATACACGAGATATAGACGCGTGCTGTTGTATTTGTGTATACCTTACGGTATTCGCGCTTATTTTAAAGTTTTTTTTCTTTTTAAATCATCAGCAGGTATCTGCCAGCTTAACATTTTGAAAAAAAGTCGCCTGTTACTTTTGCCAAAGACCTATAAATGCTTTATCATGCAGTGGATTTATCCAATACTGTCTTAAATTGTGATCTCGTTCAGGCAGATTTATAGTAAAAATTGAAATAGAAAGAATCAAACAATTTAACATTGCCTATTAGGAAAATCTTAGTTTCTCATAAAATCAGACTCACAACCGTGAACAACACAACGTCTTATGGAAAATCTATGCTAATTGAAATGCATATTAAGGAAGGTTCCTTTTGAATGTTTTGTAATACCTTGTTTGTAATGTAAAGACGAAGTAACAGCGTTACTTTAGCGAAGTAACTGTAACTGTAACAAGTTACCTTTTAAATTTTGTAACGGTAACTGTAGCACGGGTTACTTTTTTCCCTGAGTAACTGTAACTGTGACGCATTAACTTTAACATTTTAGCTGTAACGTGCCCATGACTGCTATACTGGGCTTTAGATCTACGCCAACACAGTGCTAAAAAAAAAGAAGCCCCCATTGGCCCATACCGGATGTGGGCTCAGCACATGTGCAATGACGCGCAGCAGCGCTACCGCAGTGACGTGACGTCAGAGGGGTGAGTTTGTCCTCTACGGTTGTATAAGACAAACTCAAACCTGTGAAGTCACGGTGTCAAGATGCTCAGTGGGATATCGTGTTGCTCTGTCGCGGACCATTTTAAGTTTTTCGAAGGACGGAAAGCCGCTTCCTGCGAATCCAGACAAAGCTCCAGCTAACTAGCAATCATGACTTTAATCACCAAAAATGTAGGTCATTGCTTCACACCAGCAATACGTGAAAGCCTATGGGGAGGAATGAATACAGATGAAAAGCTTGCATGAAGTGTCTCGTAAATAAACTTTCATGAGGTTTCGCGGGAAGGGTAAGAGAGAATTCGCTGTCGCCACCAACTGTTAACACGAACAGCGTGCCAATCTCTATCGTCTGCTCGACTGTTTAGAATCATTGTCGTCATGCTTCGAAAGTCCCGTTTTTGCTTAAAGGGGCGATGCAACAATTTTTGTACTTTGCGCAAATACCGCTTAGAATGGATCCCTGGCGTTAATGACCTATGAAACACGCGTTCGATTTTCCCCCCACGCAATAGAAGTCCCAGTAAAAAAATAAAGAAAAACGAGCAGCGTTCACCCCCTCAACTCGCAGCCAGAACATGCGGCCACGTGATATGGAGCCGATTATATGCCGCCAATGTTGATCATAGCCACACGCTGGGGTTGGCAAAGCACAGGACACGCGCTGAGTTCCAGACATTGTTATGGCTCGGCTATTGTCGTCGTTGTAGCGATTGGACACGGGCCACTGCCCCAATGCTTCTCGAGCTAGTAATTATCACGAGCACAAATCGAGTGCCCACGCAATGCTCGGGTCCAATCTATCAACAGCATTCAAATATCGTCATATGGGTGTCCCCCCTTTACTGCGATCCCCACTTTACGTCATCAAATTTTGCAAGGGAGAGATTGAATGAAAATTATCGCTTTTGTCTCTGAAATTATACAGCAAAAAAGGAGTTTCTTGGCCAGTGGCGTTGCGTGCGAGAAACCTTGAGTCCCACTAGTGCCAGTAAGCTCGTCTAAAGTGAAAAACATTCCAATTGAATCTCGTTACACCGCCCCTTTAAAGGGATGCTGAACCGAAATTTTGGGTGGAAATTCTTGGTCGCAATGGCATACATAGCATGTCCTTTACTTCTAAATGACGTCGTTTTGAGCGAGAAGGCGTATAAAATTGAATAAACACGAAAAATACAATTTTACGCGACCCCTGATGAGCGTCGTGGAAAGCTCGCTTCGTGACGTGCGCATTCTCATTCGCCTCAAAAGACAGGCGGAGCCAAGCCAAGCCAGGCGCTAAGCCGGGTGGCGTTTGTTATTGTTAGTACCACGCGGGCTCTGCCCCATATTTTGGATTTCCGCGACCTCGGCTGGTCGGCGTTCGGCATTGCCTTTTGCGATCTCTTTACTAGTATGGCGACGTATAAAATCGTCGGCAGCAGCAGTAGCAGCAGCCTCAGCAGCCTCAGCAGCCGCAGCAGCAGCAGGAGCAGCAGAACAGCCGCCGAGCGAAGAATCAAGGCGAGCGCCAACGAACGAGGAGAATGCGCGGAGGCACCAGGGGCGCGCACGTCAGTTCCGCTACGCCTGCTCTCAGAAGGACTCACTCGCGCCGGCGGCTTCCGGCCGAGGATTCGCTCTTAATTCAAAGAAATACAATAATTCGGGCCCCATTCGTCAGATTGAATATCGTTTTTAGGTACAGTACCATCCCGTGAAGCCCGCTCGGGCAATAATTATGAGATTTCAAATATCGGTTCAGCATCCCTTTAAAGTAACTCGCAACGCGAACACAGCTTTTGTTCATGAGAATGTTTTAAAGAGGGAAATTACTTTAGAGAGCAAGAGTAGATTTGCCATCAGACATCATCCACTTTGATTTGGGTACAAGAATGATGCATCAAACGCAAACCGGTTGGAACGTTCATGATTTTACAAAGGCGTACTAGTTCTAGTCTGACCCAAGTATACCCGCACGGACCGCCACTGATTCGGAAGATCCTTGGTCACGGTGAAATTGCGAGGATAAAAAGGGGACTATTTCTTTCAGTCTTGCCTTCGCCAAGCTCATTCGAGATGCAACACCGGTTTGGCGTATCAAACATGTTTTAAACACCTGCATCGATAGTTTTAGTACAAACCTGTCGTTTGGGAAACGATATTTTTCGCATGTGTTAATTGGTATATAAACATTCTCGTGTGCTTTGATACTTTACACAATTCTCTACGGTGATATTTTATATACGAATTGGCAGTGTGAGCCCCAAGCGTTTACACGTGATATTTATTGTGTATTTCAAGTGTGTGTGTGCTTAACCCAGTAGGCTTTCGAGCTGTTTGTTAACACAAGGGAAAAATAAAGATTGATTGATTGATTAATTGACTGATTCATTGATTGATTAAAACAGCCCGCCTGACGACAGTAGAGCGCGGCTCATACATTGGACGCGAGAACTGCGTGAGCACTCGACTTCGGCTCGTAACAATCAATGGACGCGAGAACTGCGTGAGCACTCGACTTCGGCTCGTAACAATCAATGGACGCGAGAACTGCGTGAGCACTCGACTTCGGCTCGTAACAATCAATGCCTCGGCGGACACTCAAGTGGTGGCTCGGGTCCAACCACTGCGGTGATGAGAATAGCCAAACTCTAGAAATGCCCGGAGCGCGGCACGCGTTTTATACTTAGCCAACCCCAGCGCGTGACTATGATTAACGTTGGCGGCATAGGATAGGGACCAGGCCACGTGACCGCCCGTTCTGGCTCCGAGACAACAAAAGTTTCTAAGAACTACTTCGCACAGCGCACGAATAATGCACAGAACTTCCTCTTTTCTTGATGCGACACCGAGTATATAGCTGTAACTATACGCGCAGTTTGCCCTCTGTAGAGTACATACACCACAGTCAAGTATAATGGCTTCCAGGCTCTTATCTCATCTTCCCTTCGAACGTTCGCAAGTTTCCAGCTTTTTTGTTTGTTTGTTTTCGTTAACCGGTGGCGGTGATTCGACCTCCCACCGGTCAACCTCGCAACGGCTGGGAATCACGCCGCCGCGTACGCTGGAGTCACGATATCATGCCGCGGCGGGCACGAAGTACTCCGGAAGACCTTCCTTTACACCTCACTACGAAACCGGAGAGGTGGAGGGTGAGGATATACTATATACGGCGCATACGTGAGCTGAATGACTGAGGAACCCGACCAACAGCGTTGCGAGCCTCAGGTAGAAAAAAAAAAGAAACAGAATGCATGTCCCTGCATATATTTTTCCTACAGAACGCACGGAGAGCCAATCACTGCGATCAACAGGCGGAGGCGATCAACAGGCGGAGGGAGCTGGGCAAATAGGACCAGTGTGGTACAAAACAAAATTTAGTGAAATAAATTATATTTTATTTCTTTTAAACGTGATTTATTTGATTTATACCAGAATAATCTAAATGGGATTAACTTGCTTTTGAGTCACTCTACCTAGAAAAGAGTGAGTCTTTGTAACTAGGTGCATTTTTAAACGTGTCAGATTGATTGGTCCATCGGCCCGATCACTGAAAAACGTACGGAAGAAAGAATTATATCGTAAAATTAAAGCGCAGTCGAAACAACAACTTTATTCTTGTAAGTCCCACCGATCCACAACAAAAGCGTTATTTACCTTTTTTTTTTTTACCATTTGCTCGTCATAGCACATTACGTAGCTAAAAAAATAAACATTTTGATTTGCAAAAAAAAAAAAATGCCGCTTTTCGCTTGTGTCCATCAGATATAAATATTTTTCGCTCAATTATTTATCGTGTATAGCGGGTGATATTTTTTATTCGAAAAAGATTTAACAAAGGCGTCATTACTGCTGCGCGAATGGCGTCTTCACTATACGCGTGTCTTGAGCTCGGCGCACATTCGAGGAGCGAACAACCGTCATTGGTTGGTGAGATATTAACTAAAATTCGATAATTAACCTTTTAATCATAAAAATAAACATATCATTATAATTATAAATGTGCTGAGCGTCATTTAAAACCACTAAATCAGCAATTTTCAGAAATACTTTGAGCGCGTGAGAAGCGCAGCACTGCGCTAAGTTACCACACGCGCAGCAGGATAAAGGCTACAAGTGCGATAAGGCGCCCGCGTGATTTTTCTGTCTCTTATTATAGCCCCAGCTTTGTATACCTTTTTCAACAAGTGGTACCTTTAGCGCACTGCCACCCTTCCCAGGCGCTCGAAGTCTTTCCACAAAATACTTTTTGGCGGTTTTAAATGACGCGCAACAAGTTTCGAATTGCAACCATGCGTCTATTATCACTAATTAAACAGTTAAGTTAGTTTAGTTTTAGTCGCCGGTCTCCTTCGGATACCTGGGGCCATATGTCGCGCTTTTTGGACTCCCACGTCGACTAGGGAGAAGGAAGTGACGTCAACAACACAGCAAACGCAGTTCTGATGTTGATTGGTGAGAGTCGCTGATGACGAATTTCCGCAGAAGGAAACAAAGAAAAAGTGAGCTGTGTTTCCTTCTGCGGAAATTCGTCATCAGCGACTCTCACCAATCAACATCAGAACTGCGTTTGCTGCGTTGTTGAGGTCACTTCCTTCTCCCTAGTCGCCGTGGGACTCCAAAAAGCGCCACATAGGGCCCCAGGCCTCCTGCCCGCGCTCGTTGCTTTCCACCCTGCTCTGGCTACATGTGCGTGCATGTTCGAGGCTCACCAGACACCGAAGTGTCATCGAAGGTGGGAAGCTCACGTTTGAGACGGGACAACTAAAGGACCTTCCTGTCGCTCATATCCTGCCAGTGACTAAAACTCCGATAAAACTTCGGCGTCTTGTTAGCTTACAACGTGCCCAACGAAAAGAAACAAACACGTGCCTGAGGCCGGCCGCGGCATCAGAAAAAAAAAAATAGTTGTTCTGTCGTTTTCATTCTGCTCGTGACACTGGCAGTGGTTCGAGTCGCAGGATTTTTCGGTAGTATGAAGACTATTAGCCCCGTGCGCGACCGAAAGTGTCGCTGTGGTCGGCCTTCCACGATAAGCCGAACGCTGACTATGACGTCGGAAAGGGGATTTATCATCGACGGAAACAAGAGGAATGAAAGAACTTTAATTTTGACGGTGTTGGCAGTGTTCCTTTGAGAGCGCAATGATTTCAAGCTTCCACCATGCTAATAACAAACACCATCGAACTTATTGTTTGCAAGGTAATGACGTCACAAGGGGGAACCACAGGAGGGCGCCACCAAAACATCTCGCCGCTAATACTTCGCTTCACCTTACGTCCACGAGCAGCCGACACCACGAGCTGAGTGGATCCATCAGACAGCATCAAAAGCGCGCCATCATGGGGTTCTTCATGTTTCTGTACGTGTCCTGTCATCGCTGAACCAATCATAAACAGAAAAGGCCCAGTGACTTGCACTTTTGACGCTGCTTGATTAGTCCCATCCCCTCTTAGTTTCGGATGCGTCTGTGCCAAGTCTTTAATTATGGCACTCATTCCGCATACCTTCCAAATTTTGCTTGTCTTTACCTCACGCAAAAAGTCCCACTTAGGAAAAGCCCCAACGCCCGCGCCCCTTGTCCCAGCGCCAAAAAAACCCTGTCGCCAAAAAACAAAAACAAAAAACACCGTTACTGCCAGTTTATAAATTAAAAGTAACGCGCAAGTAACTTGCGTTACTTTTTAACGGTACCGCGGTGACGCGTTCCTTTTATTTTAAGGAAACGTAGCTCGCTAACGCGTTCCCTACCGAAAAACCCATTATAACTTTTCACTATCTGGATTATGGAACTGGAAATCTGTTTCTAGACACTCGAAATCCAGATTTCAGACAAAGGAATACTTTCTGAAAACCTGAAATCCAGATAGAATTCAGATAGATTTTCAGTTCCATAATCCATATATAAAAAAAGTTATACCGGGTTTTTCGGTAGGGTTCCTTTATTTTTCAATAGGGAATTGTAGTAGACCGTTTTTCTCCTCCGCTACGGTATCCCTGAAGAAAACGCCGCAGCTGCGCATGCGCGCCGCCAGCCTTATCTGCATAGTTCAATGTCTTGTGGCGGATTATGGAGCGCTATCCGGGGGCTTAGCGGGCTGCGGAAACGGTCTACTACAATTCCCCAATAGCCATTAACGTGTGTCGTTACTTTTTTTCGGTAACGCCTACAACACTGATCTCCGCAACACTTTGTCATCCCTTCTTGTTGCCCCGTTTCCCGCTGCGTTCCATTTTACGATTATGAATAAGAAGGGCCGTCCTCGTGACGTCCTTAAACTGGCTTCTGCGCCCGTAATTGGCAATGCTAATGCGCGGACTCGATCTGTTCCCTTTCGATCCCGGTCTGCCTGCCCGCGCCGTTCTCCGAGAACGAGGTGATCGTTCACGGTTCGCTGGGCACACGCTCGGACACGAAGAAACAGATACGTAATCACAGTCGCAACTCATAAAGGATGGTCTCCGAAGGAAACTATACGGGACGTACACTTCGTTGTGTGTGCGCTCAGAAACACGGTTTCTTTTTGCCTCAAATCGATCGCCACACGCAACAAAGTTGCTGGCTCGTTCGAAGGCTCAGGGGGAGTCTGGTCTGGATGTTTAAAGGTAGTCGTTTCCATAGAGCGGTGCGGCGAGATGTATTTCCGGCATCAGGTCATGCACTGTGGCCAAACTGCTAGCGAGCTGCATGCGGCTCCGGCAAGATTCAGAATCCTTTGATGGCAAGATTCAGAATCTTGCAATGAAAGATGCGTGCATGCGGCATTCTGAATCTTGCCGGCAAGATTCAGAACGCTTTTATGAAAGCACAGTGTTTTGTATCTTGTTTAACACACATAGCTCAATTTGTTTTAGAGCGCAGCTCTTAGGCGCCCGTTCCCGGCTTGAGCGGCGTCGGCGTAACCGCGTGGTGCATTATGGGAAATATCCCATAATGCACCGCGCGAGCCCCCCCCCCCCCCCCCCGGGGTCACGTGACCTCGGGGGGGGGGGGGGGGTTCATGTGACCCCGGAAGGGTGGTCACGTGACCTGGGGGAGGAGGAGGAGGGGGTCACGTGACCCGAGGGGTCACGTGACCCCCTCCTTTCCCCCCGAGGTCACAGATCACGACCCCCCTCCCCCCGAGGTCACGTGACCCCCCCCCCCCCCGGAGGAGATTGAAGAATGAGGGGAGGAGGAGGAGGGGTATACCCTCCCCTAATTACCATTCCCTCCTCCTCCTCAAGAGCTGCGCTCCAATTCGGCGTTACAGGGAGTTGTAAACGGCTTTCACTTTTTTGATCCATATGTTTAGTTTTGTTATTTTCGAGACTCAAAGGTTCGTTTCTCATTCCGGAGAAAGCACGCCAGAAACGGAGGCCTTATCTACACCAAACATATAGCGTTCACCACTCTAAGATTCTGATGCAACGAAATTGACCGGTCAGTATACGTGCAACTTGAGCTCAATAAAACTATATTACCCGTTTCGAGCGCACAGCCACGACAAATACATAACGATTTATCTCGATTAATCTTTCCTGGTCCACGGCGCCACATCCGAGACGCATCGAATGTAAACACGCGCACGCATGCCCCCTCCCCCTTCCCCCGTAGCGCGCATTCTCAAATGTTCTAACGGGGAAGAGCAACGAACACTGAGGCGAACTCGCCGCGGCCGTCGAAGAGCGAATTGCACACGGCATTGTGTACACGGGTACTCACGTGACCAATTGAGCGGAGCGGAGCTTGACGCGCGTAGCACTCAGCGAGCTAACAAGAGGAAAAGCGGCAGAAAGAGAGAGACAGACCAACCTACGCTTCCTCGGTCAGATGCCAACAACCCCGCGTGTCATTGGGGGGGGGGGGGGGGGGGGGGGAGGGGGGGGGGGGGTTCTAGAAATGCGCGTAAGGGACGAGCAGCGTAGCGAGGTTTCCGGTTGTATTGTCATGACCGTAGAAGCGACCTATCGCTTACGGTGCTGAGATGTTTAGTTTATGAGGCTGAATTAAGGTGCATGAGTCGAAGATCGTATTTAGACTTCCCATGGCTTGCACTGACCCGAGCAGGCTTGTACATCTTACTCAAAAAAAAGAAAAAGTAATCAATTATGATTACTCTAGGTTAAAAAATATTCATATAGATTACTTGATTACTTGAGAAAAAAAAAAAGGAAACCGAACGTTATTTAATAAAGTAACCGACACTTTTCCTGATTACTTTAGACTTGTAAAACGAGTTTTTCTGCCGGTTTGAAAACCCGTGGGTCTTTTGTATTGTTCATTATTAGATTAGAATCAGCGAATTATAAGCTTCGTGTCTTCCCCCAAATTTTGGTAAACTCTCCTTTTGTCGGAGACTTGGTTCATGATTCTTTGGTAGGAAACATTTACAAAACAAAGGGCGCCATTAAAAAAGGGAGGGGAAAAAGGAATGGTTAAACGTAATTTTAGTACTTAATATTATTCAGATTACTTTCGTGATTACTATTTAATAAAAGTAGTCAAATGATTACAAAATTACTCCAAGGAGTAATTGATTACAAGTAATTTGATTAGCTGCAGTGAGTACAGTACGGGTCTGCACTGACGTCACACGGGCTGTCCTTGCGGTGGTCTTATAACTAATAGCGTACCTTTCTTCCAGAGCATACGATTCGTATCACCGAATTTGTTAATCTCGACAAGAGCAAGTAGCGATGGACACCAGCAGGGTATAATGACGTCACATGCAAGCCACGCATACGTTATAGCTGTTTACAAAAGTTCCATCTCGATATCCGTCGGCAACGATAGCGAACAAATATTCAGTAGAAACTGGCATTTCCAGACATCCTAAAGTAAGGCTGCGCAAACCACAGATGTGTGGCGCCATCTACCGATAATGTACGGAGTAAGTGAAAAGTGCGCGCCCGACTGTAATCGCCTAACTACACGCTTTGCTGCTCTCTTCACTCTTTGCGTGAAGAATCCAAATTCAGCTAAATATTGAAGATTGCGGTATAAAAAAGAGACTACGCAAATTCCTTACGTAGTATCTCTACTCGAGCGCCACGTAGCGGTAGCGGCAGGCACATTTGTAACTCGGAGATGATCCAGCGTGACGCCACAAGAAGGAGTTTTGTCAGCGTTGCGACATCGATACCTGTCCTATCTTAATCACAGTTAGCGGGACCACGGGAGCGCGGGTCTATACTCTGTTTCATACTTAGCGTGCAACGCTGTCAAAGCTACCGGCGCGAGCGTGGGGCTTGATCTCGTTGATCATTTGCACGCGTTCTCGCGCAAACAAAACCATAGATGAAGCCACGCGCTCGCGCCAGTAGCTTTGACAGCGTTGCACGCTAAGTATGAAACAGAGTATAGAGTTCCTCGATATGCTTTCCCGAAGGGGGAGCAGAGTTGCGCATTTGTTTTCCCCGCGCCGCCACGCCGCTATTCGCCGAGATCCATCACGTGAGGAGCAAAGCATCCGGCGCCGTGCAAGAAAGCCACCTTTACGGTCGCTCCGCCGATGTTGCTCGCGCCCCGGCGTATGTTCCCCTGCTTTCGCCTCCTTCTCCTCTTTTTCTGTTTTCCACGCGCGGCTGCGCGCGCGGCGCCGCTATTCGACAAATTTAGTCACGTGAGGAGCAAAGCATCCAGGACGTGCAGGAAAGCCGGCGCTACGGCCACTTGCCGAGGTTAAATGCGCAACTCAGCTACCGTAGGTAGCTATAGGGTGCCTCAATGTCCTTCTGTTTAGGGTGATGCCACCCTTTGTAGTACCCGATGCCGACAGCACGCGCTCGTGGGCAAAATACAAAGAAATCGACGAAAACAAAATGTCGCCATAGCACAGTCAGCGCCACAAACGCGTGCAGGGACACGCTCTTTCACGCGCTTCTGAACAAACAAGGAAAATAAAAGTGTGGGACAAAATGGCCGGATGACTCCATGATGCCACCCTTTGTAGTACCCGATGCCGACAGCACGCGCTCATGGGCAAAATACAAAGAAATCGACGAAAACAAAATGTCGCCATAGCACAGTCAGCGCCACAAACGCGTGCAGGGACACGCTCTTTCACGCGCTTCTGAACAAAAAAGGAAAATAAAAGTGTGGGACAAAATGGCCGGATGACTCCACCCTAAGCAAAGCGCACATGAAGGCACCCTAGGTAGCTATATACAGGAACTCTACGCGGGTCGTACTATCAGAGCACTCTCGCGGCCTGGCGCGCTACAGCAGCGCCAGTTGCAGTTGCGCGCCGGACCGTTAGATGGCTCTGATAGAAGTACGGCCAATTCAACGCGCTCCCATACTCCCGCTAACTGTGATTAAGATAGTACATAGCTGCTGTCGATAGCCCGTCGTTGTCTACACACTGTTAAAAAATTCCATCAATCTACGTGGAAAAACCGAATAGAACATGTCCCGTTTTCTGGCAATGCATCTAATGTGCTGTTTGCTTTCAAAAACGGGAACTGTACCATATGCATTGTAATACTACTATGCCCACTAATCATTCCAGCCAGAGCTGGGCATCCCGATGTCCCCTCTCGTGTTCTCCTCTCTCTCACTCTCTTGGCGCAGAGCCCGAACCAGGGCTTGTTTGAACCCTTCCAAGCACGCCATAAAGCCTGGCGGATTGTTGACGCCCATATTGTCCGCAATCAAGCGGCGCATGCACCCAACGATTTCATAGGCAGGGATGGGCAGCATTTTAAATACTAGTTTATTGAAAGAAGAATTTAAAGTGCTTTTAATATTTTGTATATCGTATTTAATTATTAATAAGGGGAGTATTTGTCGATCTTAGTTAAATACAAGAAATCGAGTATTTCAACTGCTTGCATTTCAAGTGCCGCCCAAATACAATATCGTGCACTGTTCTTCGCAATCAAACGCGATCTTATGCCCTCTACGATGAGAGTGCTAGCAAAACCATAAAACTTACTGCGCTCTGCGCAGCAAGTGGTGTACTCTCGTAAGCCAAGTAACCTTTGTTTCAAGGCTGCAACTTTCCCTTTTAAGCACTTCAATCTTGGCACCGGCAGACTCCACTCTTTATTTTGACACGCTCCAAATTTATCCAGGGTTATATCGAAGTCTAAGATATACGTCATACTATAAAAAAAAATTATTTATAAAAAAACGAAAAAAAAACTATTTCAAGATGATCAAATACCTCTTGTCGCATTTGTATCTTGTATTTAACGTACGTTTATGAAAGTTTAATCGGATACGTAATTAAATACATCTTTGTCGAAGCATATTTTGTATCTGTATTTTGATACATTTTTTTGCAAGTATTTTTGCCCGTCACTCCCAAAAAAAAACTAACGACAATTCAATCCACGACGACGGCACCCGGCACTTTCAGCGTCGTCAATTCTATACTCGTTTTTACACCGCGGGAAACGCAGTAACGAAAAAAAAACGCATCATGCAAAAGAAGACAACTGCAGACGCTGTCAGCGGCGTGTTTGTTCCCTGTCTCATTGGCCATACAAACATGGTCTCCAAAGCATGTTCGAAGCGCACATGTGATTATAACGCAATTAAATGCAAAGGTGCAAGCGAGCTGGACAACAATGACGAAAATAATCCCGGGAGAAGGGGGAACAAGAGAGACAAAGGACAAACACAAATTTTCAAACACAGCTACTTGACAGGTGCGCGAGCGAAAAATTACGCCTGGTCCGCGTATCGAACCCGGGACCACTCCATTTTCAGTGAATTTTCAAACACAGCTACTTGACTGGTGCGCGACCGAAAAAATCCGCCTGGTCCGCGTATCGAACCCGGGACCACTCCATTTTCAGTGAATTTTCAAACACAGCTACTTGACTGGTGCGCGACCGAAAAAATCCGCCTGGTCCGCGTATCGAACCCGGGACCACTCCATTTTCAGTGACTTTCCAAGCACAGCTACTTGACTGGTGCGCGACCGAAAAAATCCGCCTGGTCCGCGTATCGAACCCGGGACCACTCCATTTTCAGTGAATTCCCAAACACAGCTACTTGACTGGTGCGCGACCGAAAAAATCCGCCTGGTCCGCGTATCGAACCCGGGACCACTCCATTTTCAGTGAATTTTCAAACACAGCTACTTGACTGGTGCGCGACCGAAAAAATCCGCCTGGTCCGCGTATCGAACCCGGGACCACTCCATTTTCAGTGACTTTCCAAGCACAGCTACTTGACTGGTGCGCGACCGAAAAAATCCGCCTGGTCCGCGTATCGAACCCGGGACCACTCCATTTTCAGTGAATTCCCAAACACAGCTACTTGACTGGTGCGCGACCGAAAAAATCCGCCTGGTCCGCGTATCGAACCCGGGACCACTCCATTTTCAGTGACTTTCCAAGCACAGCTACTTGACTGGTGCGCGACCGAAAAAATCCGCCTGGTCCGCGTATCGAACCCGGGACCACTCCATTTTCAGTGAAGTTCCAAACACAGCTACTTGACTGGTGCGCGACCGAAAAATTCCGCCTGGTCCGCGTATCGAACCCGGGACCACTCCATTTTCAGTGAATTCCCAAACACAGCTACTTGACTGGTGCGCGACCGAAAAAATCCGCCTGGTCCGCGTATCGAACCCGGGACCACTCCATTTTCAGTGAATTTCAAACACAGCTACTTGACTGGTGCGCGACCGAAAAAATCCGCCTGGTCCGCGTATCGAACCCGGGACCACTCCATTTTCAGTGAAGTTCCAAACACAGCTACTTGACTGGTGCGCGACCGAAAAATTACGCCTGGTCCGCGTATCGAACCCGGGACCACTCCATTTTCAGTGAATTTCAAACACAGCTACTTGACTGGTGCGCGACCGAAAAAATCCGCCTGGTCCGCGTATCGAACCCGGGACCACTCCATTTTCAGTGAATTTCCAAACACAGCTACTTGACTGGTGCGCGACCGAAAAAATCCGCCTGGTCCGCGTATCGAACCCGGGACCACTCCATTTTCAGTGAAGTTCCCAAACACAGCTACTTGACTGGTGCGCGACCGAAAAAATCCGCCTGGTCCGCGTATCGAACCCGGGACCACTCCATTTTCAGTGACTTTCCAAGCACAGCTACTTGACTGGTGCGCGACCGAAAAAATCCGCCTGGTCCGCGTATCGAACCCGGGACTACTCCATTTTCAGTGAATTCCCAAACACAGCTACTTGACTGGTGCGCGACCGAAAAAATCCGCCTGGTCCACGTATCGAACCCGGGACCACCTCATTTTCAGTGAATTCCCAAACACAGCTACTTGACTGGTGCGCGACCGAAAAAATCCACCTGGTCCGCGTATCGAACCCGGGAACACTCCATTTTCAGTGAATTTTCAAACACAGCTACTTGACTGGTGCGCGACCGAAAAAATCCGCCTGGTCCGCGTATCGAACCCGGGACCACTCCATTTTCAGTGACTTTCCAAGCACAGCTACTTGACTGGTGCGCGACCGAAAAAATCCGCCTGGTCCGCGTATCGAACCCGGGACCACTCCATTTTCAGTGAAGTTCCAAACACAGCTACTTGACTGGTGCGCGACCGAAAAACTCCGCCTGGTCCGCGTATCGAACCCGGGACCACTCCATTTTCAGTGACTTTCCAAGCACAGCTACTTGACTGGTGCGCGACCGAAAAAATCCGCCTGGTCCGCGTATCGAACCCGGGACTACTCCATTTTCAGTGAATTCCCAAACACAGCTACTTGACTGGTGCGCGACCGAAAAAATCCGCCTGGTCCGCGTATCGAACCCGGGACCACTTCATTTTCAGTGAATTCCCAAACACAGCTACTTGACTGGTGCGCGACCGAAAAACTCCGCCTGGTTCGCGTATCGAACCCGGGACCACTCCATTTTCAGTGACTTTCCAAGCACAGCTACTTGACTGGTGCGCTACCGAAAAAATCCGCCTGGTCCGCGTATCGAACCCGGGACCACTCCATTTTCGGTGAATTTTCAAACACAGCTACTTGACTGGTGCGCGACCGAAAAACTCCGCCTGGTCCGCGTATCGAACCCGGGACCACTCCATTTTCAGTGAAGTTCCAAACACAGCTACTTGACTGGTGCGCGACCGAAAAAATCCGCCTGGTCCGCGTATCGAACCCGGGACCACTCCATTTTCAGTGAATTCCCAAACACAGCTACTTGACTCGTGCGCGACCAAAAAAATCCGCCTGGTCCGCGTATCGAACCCGGGACCACTCCATTTTCAGTGAATTTTCAAACACAGCTACTTGACTGGTGCGCGACCGAAAAAATCCGCCTGGTCCGCGTATCGAACCCGGGACCACTCCATTTTCAGTGACTTTCCAAGCACAGCTACTTGACTGGTGCGCGACCGAAAAAATCCGCCTGGTCCGCGTATCGAACCCGGGACCACTCCATTTTCAGTGAATTCCCAAACACAGCTACTTGACTGGTGCGCGACCGAAAAAATCCTCCTGGTCCGCGTATCGAACCCGGGACCACTCCATTTTCAGTGAAGTTCCAAACACAGCTACTTGACTGGTGCGCGACCGAAAAACTCCGCCTGGTCCGCGTATCGAACCCGGGACCACTCCATTTTCAGTGAAGCGCTCTACCAACTGAGCTAACCAGGGGTTACACGTCAGTGGAGCAAACAGCTTTTGTCAGCAGCCACCGGTCTAACACCAACAAGGGTGAAAGTCTTGCATTTTAAGGTTATGATGTTAATGCAATTAAATGCAAAGGTGCAAGCGAGCTGGACAAGAATGACGAAAATAATCTCTGGAGGAAGGGAACAGGAGGGAGAAATTAGGACAACCACAAATCTACAAACACAGCTAGTTGACTGGTGCTAATTGCACCAGGTTAATCGCATTATAATCATAACCTTACCCATATAAAAATGATTTTGGACGTTTTATTGAAAACGTGTTGACCTCTTGTTGACTTTGATTACTTTATTTTTACTCTGACGTTCTGCTGACACGGTCAATAGAAAGTTTGTTGACTTTGTGTTGAAACCTTCTGATGATTTTCTTCAGCCTGAGTTGAAAGAGAAAAGCTGTTGACTTTCTATTAACTTTACGTTGATTTTTTTTTTTCTGCTGACTTTCTGTTGACAGTGTCACCTGAATGACTGCAGACGTTCTGTTTACTTCGTGTTGAAAATGTTTGACTCTCTGTAGCCAGTGTCAATAGAAAACCTACATACTTTCTGTTGACTTTTTATAGAACATTGTATATCCTCAACTAGATGTCAAAAGTCGCTAAGTTTCTCAATAGTTTCTGACAAGGAACGGGGAGCAGCATCAGTTGTCTCGCCTCCAGCGCGAGCCTACTACAGTAGGCTCGCGCTGGAGGCGAGACGTTGTCAAGAGTATACTCTTGACAACGCTTCGACGTCTCGTGCCCCTCGAGCACGAGGGCGCAGTCAAGGCACGACGGAAGGCATGGGGCGCGTGCTGGAGGCCAGATGTTCGAAAAACACTCCCTGCCGTTCTCACTTCGTGACTATCGTGACTTTATTGACCCGATTGAACTAGTCAACTAGTAAAAAAAATGCAAAATAGCTGTGGAGCAACCGCCTTGACTCGCATCGTCCTGAGTGGTGCTATGCAGAGAAGCGATAATATTTCCTCTAGGAGCCGTTTTTGTGGATGTTGTTTTAGCGACTGCGCCAAATTATTACTACTTGTACCAACGCTTTTTAGTAAGAGAAATCGTCCACGAACTTCGAAACACTGATTTCCTTTTGACACACTCCCGAGGAGAAGATCGAATACTTGGAATCTTAATAAGTGCTGAGGTGGTCACCGGCCAAATGGTTACCTTCAATATGTAGGCTATATAAGGCTCTCGAGCAGCCAACGATACCATGATTCAGGTTTTCAGTACTTCCTGGTGTTTGTGTTTTTGTTCGTTTATAATGAGTAGTTGTGGGGTGATGTAGTAGTGCCTTGAAGTACAGCAGAAACACCATTTACTAACAAGATTTAAAAACAAAATCGCGTTCTTTTTATGTTTACGTCATTTTGCTGCAGCCAATTCGGAGGAGAGTGGAAAACCATAGTAAGCTTCCAAAATTCGTTGAATAACTAGCTAAGCTGTAAACAATTTTTTTCTTTTTAAATGGCTGTAGCTTTTCAATTGAAAAGCTGCAGAAAAAGCATCTTGGAGGCGACAGAAAGTCCGTTGACTTTCTCAATACAAGGTGGGCCAATATTCAGAAGAAAGTCAACAGAAAAGCTAGAGAAAGTCAGATGAAAGGCTATTGACATTTTATATCCTCTGATGACTTTTTTCAACAGCCTTCCAACAGAAAAGCATCAAAGTTTTTTTATAAGGGTAAAATGCAAGCCTTTCACCCTTGGTGGTGTTAGACTGGTGGCAGCTCATAAAACATGTTGGCTATACTGACGTCTAACCCCTGGTTAGCTGAGTTGGTAAAGCGCTCCATTGGAAATGGAGAGGTCCCGGGTTCGATACCCGGACCAGGTGGATTTTTTTTTCGGTCGCGCACCAGTCACCTAGCTGTGTTTGGAGATTTGTGTTTGTCCTTTGTCCCTCTTGTTCCCCTTCTCCAGGGATAATTTTCGTCGCACATGTGTACGAAGCAAACATGGTTCCAATACCCGAGGCGTGTGTTCAGATAATACGTATACTGTCACGCGTCTGTGGCAAACACCGAGTGTCTTTTGACTGATGTACACGAGCTGTGTGACGCTCGGCTTTTCTAAATTTCTTCCTTTACGCTCGCAATCAAACTCTACCCGCGTGTACACTTGAACGAATGAGCGAACGCCTCAATGAATAAATAAATTAACGAATAATAAATCATCGTATCTCAGCGTTCTACGAGAACACCCAATGATGTTCCCGAGCACCCTACTATTTTCGCGAATTTCGCGACTCGGAAAATTCTCGAACAATGAGGGGAGCGCGAATATTTCTATATATTGTCTGGGGAGGCGAATGCTGCAGCCTTTAGAATTCGCGAAATTCGATGGTCGCGATTATATAGACCCGCAGCCAAATTGGGCGAAAAAATCGGGGCCGCGAGAAGAAAGGGCTTTACAGGTAAGAGGGGGCAAAAAGCCGCAGCAGCACTCTAAAAAAATGAAAGAAAAGGTGGAGTCTTACGCCCTTTTGCCCCATATAATAAACCCGAAAACTTCATTTTCACGTACAGCGCACTGACGTCTAACTGACGACCCCAACATTTACGAGGGGCTTGATAAAGGTGCGATATAACTTATTAAACACCTAAAGCACGTTTCAAAAACTAGAGAAAAACAAAACAAAAAACAAAGGTTTCGCAGAATGGCCAAAACCCTTACTTCAGCTATTCTAATAAGTTGTACCACTCGGCTATCAAGGCGCTCGTGACAGTTCGTACCCTCGGCTCGAAGTCGGTAATTCGCAGTACGTCGAACTCAGTTTTTCCGGTGTATAATATGGGACAATGTGTGTAAGATTATACCCTTTTCTTTCGGAAAGTGAGGCCCGGCTTCACGTCGACAACTGCCAAGGTCACAGCGGTCAACGGACCGGTCATCTGCTGCTTCAAACACGGTATACAACGATATTTCTCACACAACCACTCGAAAAGACCGAAGCAAGCGCTTGAAACGCCAAACGTATCGTTTTTTTTATCGAGCAACCAATTCTGGCAAGAACTATACTTCGCGCAGCCTCCTCCGTGCTACGCGCAGAACGTCTTCCATTTTGTTGTTGTTGTTGTTGTTGTTGTTGTTGTTTTCTAAGCGACAGGTAGTGTAGGAGCGTCGTGCTCCCGAGATTACGCCATATAAGCTTCCCAAAAC
This sequence comes from Ixodes persulcatus, assembly GCA_013358835.2. Taxonomy (NCBI): domain Eukaryota; kingdom Metazoa; phylum Arthropoda; class Arachnida; order Ixodida; family Ixodidae; genus Ixodes; species Ixodes persulcatus. The sequence goes on from JABSTQ010009150.1 coordinate 828,305, forward strand.
CAATGACGCCGCAATTCCGGGAAAACAAACCTCCGAGTGTTTATCTGACATCACGTCGAATGGCGCACGAGTCTCCGTGCCTCTCGTCGTTATTTTCGGAACACCGTTCAGAGTATATACACGCGCTTATTATTCATCGCCGAAGTTCATCCTCGTCGTCTTTACCCGCCCCCCCCCCCCTTTTCCCCTTACGTCGTCCCAATAACAACAACAACAACGATCAACAGCGCCAAAGACGACGCCAAAGCGGCAGCACCCCCGCCGCGCACGCCAGCGCACCGCGACAAATCCCATCACCCACTCACTCCCCCCTCCCCCCCCCCCCTTTCCCACCGCACGACCAAATAAAAGCGTCGGCCAAGAGACGGACATACCAGGACCGCATAAACACCGCTCGAAAACACAACCGACACGACGCCGCACGCGAGCCAAAATGGCAGCCCCCAAATACACCACGACACACTCAGTACAGCGGCACAGCGCGCGCGCAAAGCACGAGAGAGAGAAATAAACAAAACAAATTGTTTGCGCTGAGCAAGACGGATTTGAAGTGGTCGGGAGGTCAGACGAGGTGGACCTCACGACCACGCTCACCTCAACTTCGGAACGACTATTGTCCAGGGGGCTCGCGACGGGTGCACCGCATGGTGCCTCAGCGAACGCGTGGCTCACTTGACGCCGGATGATCCGCCAAGGCTGACTCGCAATTCCTCCTAAGCACGCGCTACAACAAGGAAAAAAAGTGAGCGACCGTAAGCTTACGTGGTTCCCCGCTTCGTTTCCTCCGCGTTGTCTTGGCAGGACATGGGTCGCGTAACGCACTCAAAAGGAAGTTAGGTACGATACTCGTATGACCTTGCGATGGATCGCAAGAGAACAATATTCATCAAATCCAGCGCTGTAAACAGTTCACGTGACTGCGCGGTCCGCGCGTCATAGCGTCCCTCCGGAGGGTCACGTGCCACTTACACGGCATCGGATTGGCTCCGATGGCTCGTAGCCTCCTCCGTGGTTCATATTGTAAAGTGAAAAAGAATATAGAGAAGAAGAGAAAGAATGATGACATAGCTTAGCAGTGACGTCCTTTGTCGCGTGGTGCTGGAATGTGAGGAGTCGTTTCGGAAGGAACGCGGCTTGCGCGACGTTGGCGCGGTTCGCGTCCGGCAAGTTGAAAGCGTTCTCCTTGCCGCTCAACTTGAGTGGAAGGCCGCGGTGCATTGCGGCGGAGCTGACCGCTCCACGAGTACGAACGCACGTGACCGACTACGATGGTGTAGGCACCGACAGAATGAGAACCCCGCGTCCAGCGTGAGCTTCAACCCGCGATAAAACTGCGGCATCTCGTGAGCCTCGAGAGTGCACGGTCAGCCAAAGCACCACGGAAGGCAAAGAGCGAGTACTGGAAGGCCGGTCATCCGAAAGAGACTCTCTGTCGTTCTAATCCTGTCAGTGACTAAACAAACAAACATCCGAAACTGTCGGAGCCATATGTCGCTGATATGTTAGTGGGCGCGTGCTCGGGAGGTGTTTAACAATACAAATAGAATGCTAAAACACTTTCTTTCTTTCTTTTTTTTTTTTTCTTGGGGGGGGGGGGGGGGGGGGGGGGGGTTCGACTCCGACGTACCAGTGCTTGTGCGTATGCCAAAACACAGGAAGAAGAAGTGCGCTGGGCCGATCATCCTGTTTTGTCGTCTCAATGTCCAAGACTGCTTAAATGATCCGTGACCCTTGAAAGTCACGCTGCTCTCTGGAGGTGTAGCCAGGTTGCCAGACAGGTATGGGACGCGGCAGACCTCAGTCCTACTCCTCGCTAAATCTAGGCAGGTCCTTAGTGTCGCTACAGGACCGTGTTTCAACCGAGGCTGTCACGAAGATGAATGGGTGCAAGGCAAGCGAGCCCTGAGCTTATTTTCGTGCAGTTCTGAGACGCACTCCACTTCGTCAACGGAGCAATCGAAACCCACTCCTCTCCATGGCCAAAGAGGTCCCACAATGCAACGTGCGCCGTGTTGCATGCATGGATATTTGGTAGTCTATTGGCCAACCTCTAAAGCGAGCTGAATGTCTTTGGTGGTGCTTCGGCGCAGCGTGAGCCGCTTCGGTCGGCGAACACCCGTGGATAGAGCACCCACAGGAGATAGCGATCATTCGCGCTGAAGATTGAAGACCCGGAAAGACATCGTGTGGCTTTTCAACGTGCCAGTGGCAAAAATAAACGCTTTTACTTATTACACTCTTAAGGCGCATACTATACAGGAAGCAAAAGCCCGCGCTGAGGACGGAGTGCGTTTGCAGTGGATATGGCCGACAGAACTGGTTCGCTTTAGGGGAAATTCGTCGAGCGTTGGGTAGCAATAGCTCGGTGTGATTTCCGAGAGAAAGGCAATGGGTACGGCTTTTTTTATTCACGAGCAGGGTGCGGCGGGTCCCGAGCAGATCCGCAGCCAATCAGATTGCGGCTCCAGCCGATCAGAACGCCGAGGAGCCAATCAGGAAGGTAGAAGCGAGGTCCTCATATAGGCCACACTCTGCGTTTCCTGGAATGTCAGTGACTACGGGTTAAAGGGGCACTGACACATCAAAATCATATTTTTTTTTTATTATCCGAAACGATTGAAAACGATGCCGGGACATTACCCTCAAAATTCGAAACTTGAAAATTCAGTATTTGTGAATTAAAAAAACCATTTCCAAATGCCGAATTTGAAGTTCCCGCGCGATCCGCGCCAGTACAGTGAGTCAAATTTTGCGGTCTCCTGAGACTCGACTTTTTTTCAGACCTCCGCCGTTGCCACGGCAACCCCAAGCGAGATGGAGGTGATATCACGCCGGCGCGGGAAAGAACCGGTTTCTTTCCCCACTCGCCGTGTTGCTCGCCGACGATGCCGCCAAGTTTTCCGAGGGAGGGTACAAATCTAGGAAGCAACATCACACCGAACTTTGATTTCTGGTATTTCAGAAAGAGGGGCCGTAGGGCGCTCGCAATTGCGTTAAAAAACATGTTTTACGATTGCCGTTATTAAATGTTATAGAAATGTCACCTACAAAGCTTCTAAAATTCCTGATTTTTGACGTCACCGATCAAAAGAAGCGAGGAGGTGAGCGCGGGAAATTTAAACGCCAAAAATAAAAAGGCGCACGCGCGCGCGGGGAAATTTTTTTTCGCGATGCGGTTTTTTTTTTTGCGTGTCTGTGACTACAACTTGCATCGTTTTAGACAATAAAAAAAAAATACGACCTTTGGGTTGTCAGTGCCCCTTTAAGCTACATGGAGTATCAAGTAGCAGACGACGGCGCTCTAATAGACAGTTTTAGTATAGCGTTGCTGGCTCTTACGTACGCAATACGCAATAGTATAGCGTACGCTAAAAATGACCTGCTCGGACCGAATTTAGTTGTGCGTTAAGGCCGGTTCAGACACTTGCGTTTGAGTGCGTTTGACTGCGTTGCGTCGAGAACCGAAAGCGAGTCACCGGCACATCTGTGCTTCGTATGAAGCGTGAAATCCAATTGAAGGAATCATCCTGGCGCGCGATATAAGCATCAGGGATGTCCTGGTTTCTCGTTGCCGCAACGCAGTCAAACGCAACTGTCTGAACCAGGCTTAACGTTTTCAAGGGAACACCGCGCATGATCTTGGTGAAATTTGCTAGAGCCGTAGAATTCCGCGTGCTTATAGCGCAACCATGCTCCTGGAAAGAAATATTGAAAATGAAATTGTGTCCAATCATTTTATTTCAAATTAAACCAATCTGCAGCTGCCTCGTCAAGCGCGCTTTTCTGCGGGGTACAGAGGCTACGAGTACGAGTGCGTAGCCAAATTCGATCACGGAGCCTCCGTCAGTCGTCCCGTGGAAACGGCACCTTTTATCAATGCTATCGCGGAATGAAATTCATGACCTACTGATGTCCAGTGCATAGCGAGAACTTCAGGCGATTTCTTTTAGAGTCGTTCGTCCGTCGGCGATGAACTGTCAACGCTGCGATCTGCGTTGAGCAGATCGCAGCGTTGACGCACATTCCGAGCGGCGAACATTTTCACTGTGCACTCCGTCAGCTGCACGGTGATTTGATTCGACCGCGGTAGGTCCCAGAAAGAATTGCCGAGCTGAACACCACGCAATTTCACGTAACACAGAACTTCGAAGACACCACGTCGCCCTTGCTGCGCCATTCGAGGTAACCGCCATCTTGAAACTGGAGCTCTCGCTGGGTCCGAGATCTCTCGAGAGCGTCCCTAAGCGTCCCGCAAAGCCCGCTAGCCCGCCACGCAAAATCCCCAGCGTTGCGTGCGTACGCAATACGCTAGCTCTTCTATTGCGTTCTGCGCACGCGCACTCCCGACCCGCAATTTTATTGCGTACGCAAGGCTTTAGCGTACGATCCACTAAAACTGTCTAATACCGAGCTACTCGAACGAAATACGCAAACGCAGCACCGAGGTACTATCACGATCAATATGAGTGCGAACACCGCTCCGCGTGTCACGCGGTACTATCAGTGCCCCCTGTTGACTGCTCTTTGAAGTACACGTGCACCTTGGTTTCGAGATGTATCGTCTCTAGCAATCGCCACACCACTCTGTACTTCCGGGTCGTCTGCTAGTGAAACTGTTCTCCAATCACGAAGAGCATTTTTCGCTGGCAATCTCCGCCAGCAAAAATATTTGTATAAATATTTTTAGGGTCATCCTTTTGATTAGGAAGTTTTAGTAGATTATTCCCCGGACAAATGCGTTCGAGCTGCAAAGTGGTGCTCTGGTTATCGCACGATAACCCACAGCGACACTGAACTTTATGCTGTGTCATGTTGCTTTTACAGTGCTAAGGAACGAAGGATATCATTTAGAAGAATGGATATTTGGGCGATTTGGTGGGAATTCATCATAGAAAGCAGCGCGAAAAAAACGAGGAGGACGTACCGTCTGTTCCTTAACGTCATCGTCGTTTCTTTCGCGCTGCTTTTTATGATGAAAGGTATCACCCACGCGCTCGCACCGCGCTAACGTCTTGCCTGTGCTAGTTAGTGGTCCTTTGCTATCGCAAAAGTCACGCGGAGTAAACAATAGGCAGTCTTAGTTTATTTTAAATATAGTGCAAAAAAGACGGGACAAAAGGCAGCACACAAGACTAGCGCTTCTTCGTCTTTTTTATCCCGTCTTTTTTTGCGATTTTTTTAATATGAATGTCAATTAGCAACTTGGCAGGCAGACCAAGCTTTTATACTTCGTCTCACCTTAGCATGGACTATTGTTAGCCGCGCATGCTAAAAGCGCGAGCTAGTTGCTATGAATAAAGACTCGGCGGCTGCACGGGCGCTCGTGCAGCGGGTGCTACAGTCAAGGCAGTCAAGGCTACCCGCTCGCGCTTGCACAGCTTCGCAGTTAGTCCATGCTAAGGTGAGACGAAGCATAGCAAGCTTAGTTGATTGTTTTGAAACCTCCGATAACAATATAAGGCATGCTTAAAGTCGTCGGAGAAGTATCGCTTATTATTATCGGAGTCAGGGGAATATTCTACTGAAACTTCCTAATCAAAAGAATGAACCTAAAAATGTTTATACAAGTTATTTTTGCTGGCGCACATTGCTAGCGAAAAATTCTCGTCATTGGTGAACAGTTTATCGGTTTCGCCGACCGTTTTTCGCAGCAGACGACCCGGAAGTGCAGAGTGGTGCGGCGATCGCTAAAGACGAAATGTCTCGAAACCAAGGTGCACACTGCAAAGAGCAGTCGACAGGGGGCACTGATAGTACCGCTGGTCACGCGGAGCGGTGTTCGCACTCATATTGATCGCGATAGTACACGCAGCGATTTCCCTACCCCCCTCCGGTGTGTATACACCTTTGTCTTTTGGAGCGGGAGCCGGGCTCAAAAGTGGCTCCTATATGGAGCTAACGTCGCAGTGACCTCTCGAGCCATTTCGTCGCCTTTCCTCCGCGCTGCTTAGCTCCTTGGCTCCTCCTCCTCTCATTGGCGTGAACCAGAACAGAGGAGAGGTTTGTCCGTCCTCGCGTACCGCGTTAATAACAGCGTTAGAAAAATGCGCGCAAGCGAAAAGAGGAAAAGAGAACTGAGTCTAATTCGTCTTTCTTTCTTTTTTCTAAGTAATTGCGTCGTGCGTTTGTTTAGACGGCGGGAATTTAAGCAGCCTCAATGGACGCCTCGTGTCTCCCTGCGGATGAGACACTTAGCGAGTGCAGTATCATCGTAACGACGATCGTTGTCTTTGTGCGTTTGCTGTATCGCTGGCTGCACCGATCGCGCACAGTGAATGAGCCGTGATGTTGCGCTTTTCTCTATGCGTGATTAGTCTAGGCGGTGAAAGCACAAAAAAGACGAGCTCCGCGTGGAGATACGCTTTGGGCATCGCTCGATCGGCTCAAAGGGATTGTAGCGGCGGCTGCGGACGGACTTAGTCTCGCACAAAGTCTCGTATAGCGAGCGTCCCCCGGTTCGCACGCATCGCCTGGATCTAATCGCAAAACGGGAAAGCTATGACAAGCATCTTCCGCGCGTCTGTGAACAGCGTTGAGCCTATGTGATTCGGAATTTCAGCAGGTGCGCGTTTATAGTTAATGTGTTGGTGCGTTGGGATCGGTTGCACGGGAGTGTGTGTTTCACTTTTTTTTTTTTTCGCATGTGCGTATGTGCAACACACACGGCGACCAATTTCCCATACGAACCTGACCTAGAAACAAGCCCGACGCTTGCAAGCACAAGAGAGAACGAACAAGCACAAAAGACCACAACACTACGCGCTAGCACCACACGCTAACTATATGGCTATAGCCACCGCGCTCTTTCCCAACGACAATTCCCAGTTTAGTATATATGTGACGCGGGTGCATCAATGCGACCCGTAACAAAACAGTTAACCTCCAAAAACACACACACAAAAAAGGCGAGAGAACATTTGCTTCGCGTCATCGGGCACGCAGGATGTTTCACTAACGCGCCGAAACGCCCCAAACCGGCACCATAACGCGTAACCCCAGCTAGTAAAGTTCAGCGTGCCGCTATCAAAGAACAACACGTTTCAAAACAAAAGGCAAGAGCTCTATAAAGGCGCGGAAACACGGCTATAACACGAAATCGCTTATTCAAGAGTCAAAAGCTTGGTACGCGAACGCAAAGAGAGAAAAAAGAGGGGGGAAGTCGGCGGTTTGATCGTTTGCATCTCATTTACATACTTTCCAAATCAAGTCGGCCGCGCGACACAAAGAAAAACCTTGCCGCGACGTCTTTCCAGGTATGCACATGTGTATACCTCTACCGCGCATGCGCACGCATCAACGGATAGGGGAACGGGAATTTCGTCACCTGATACTCGGAGCAACTCTCGTGTCGCTAGTTCTTGTGTTTGTTTGCTTGTTTGTTTGTCTGTTTCATCCTTTTTTTCCCCCCGGCTTTCTATCGAAGCCGTCTTTTTTGGATCGGCTCGGCTTCTTTAAGTCAGCTTGGCTCTGGATATATAGACTGTGACAGTGTGCAGGATGACGAACGGTGCGCGCGAACTAGACCGCAGCTCCTGTAATCTTTTCTGTTTTTTTTTTTTTTTTTTTTTTTTGTATACGGGGAAGTTTATATGCTAACGATGCTGCGCCCAAACAAACATAAGCGATTACATAAACGGCGCTTTGAAAAGGGCACGGGACGCAAGAAAGAATACTCTAAGGCATGATGAGTCAATGACAACAATAACAAAAAAAAAAAAAAACTCAATGTTTGCATCGCGTTGTATATGACAAATAAAGTACGCCTACCGACATGCGCGGCCACGGTAATTATATTCACAAGCTCCCCGTTCCCCTAACTTGTTCCTGTCGAAACGGTTCCTCTTTTTGCACGAGAGATCGGATGCACAGCTTGTTTCGTTTGCGCGTCTGTCGCGGTGGGTCGCGACTGCGTTATATATCTGCATTGCCTACCGCACAGGGCATACGAGCGTACGAGCTTCCATGCCCAGGAACAAGTTATACCCGTGGATAGCTTTCTGTGACATTTTTTGACACATTAAAGCAGCTCCCGTACCTTTGAGCACGTAGACATAGAAGGTTGCCCACGAGCTATATAGAGACCTATGTGCACATGTTCGAGGGTATAGACGCTTTACCCCAAAGTTTCAAGGGTATAGACACTTTACACACGTGCAAGATTACAGCCACCACTGCTGACCTTTTCTTGTTTTACCGAGATACCGAGGCACTGAAACAGGCATTGAGGGGATTCCACGAAGGAATGCTGGGGAGAAGCAGACTTGTGCCTATCTCAAATACTCTACTCAAGATACTGTATCTTAAATACTTTTTGGAGTATCTTGGTATCTTGCAAATACCTTTGATGGAGAGTATTTAATACTCTATTTTAATTACCATTCCGAGTATCTTGTACTCATTATCTTAAATACATTTTTGACATTCCGCCATTTCCCGAGTTTTTCAGTATGAAGTGGCGTGGGCGTGGCACGAGCAAACGTGAACATTCTTTCGAGCAACCGAATCCTGTTGCTAGCTCCGATTAGCTACGGTGACTTTAACTGAGCTCGTGAAAATATCGCTTTTTTGCCGACTGTGACTCATATTTCAGCCCAAAGTTCGTACAATGAAGGTTCTCCCCTCGCCTTCCCAAAGGTGCCTTTTGTTTCTATAAAGTTTCCTCCCGAAAAATCCTCAAACAAAAGATGTGGTTTTACGGAAGTAAAGATGCCACCCTGAGGCGCAAGCAGACCGGGAAGCGACCAACGAGAACAATGCAGACTTGAGTGTCAAGAAAATAAGAAATGGAAGAAAATGAGAAGTGGACACACACAAAAAAGTAGACATTTTTATTTCGCTTTTTGTATATTTGGCCCTGCTAAGGCAAAACGTCGAGATTTTTTTTTTTTTTTTTGTCAGTCCGGCACTTATTGCTCTCGCGAACACTGTCTGTAAGCGAACATTGATAAGCAGAGAACAGTACAGGAAACGAACTAGGAGCTGGATGATCTCTCAAAATGCCAAAAAAGTGTCCCCCGACGTTGAGTGCTTTTCTGAACGCAACCTAATTGGAGAAGGTGCGACCACTGCCGTGGCTATTATGTGGGTTCTCTTTGTTATCCATTCACTCATATCCGTGTTCCAAGTTCGATTGTAGTTAAACGATGCGTCTAACGTGCGCCGCAGGATGTGATATTCAGCGATGTCACTATTGGCGAAGCGCTCTGACCTGTTTGTCACCCCCACACCTCGGTGTTTACCCAACACAAGGCCTGTGCACATGCCCACAGGCCTTGTGGACATGTTCGTGTCATCTTTTTTAATAGAGCGCAAGGCACAGTATTGAAAAAATATCAACAATTAGTGAAGTGACTTTGAGTGCCGGATCTCCCCCGAAAGCAGTCGTCAGAGGATGCGAACTTGACCCACTTGGGCTTTTGTGCTGAGCTGGGCACTGTGCATGCTGCATTGTTCATGCAGGCCGGAGTGGTAACGAAAGAGCCCCTCCTCCCCCTCACCGGAGAACACGAACTCCAGCCGAACGCTGACGCCGCGTTCGGTTAAGTCAGCCGAGCGCTCAGCCATTGTATTTGTTGTCCCCATCCATCTAGTTCTAAAGTTAACCGCTTGGGGCGCCACGGTATGATCTCCTCCCCAATAGCTAAAGCGACCTCTTTCTTATTTTCCCAGAAATGTTTTGTAATATCTATCAGTGATATTGCCACGCGCGTTGCCCAGCAAGCGCATTTCCGAATGGTTACCGCGCTTGGCTCTCGCGCTTGGCTCTCGCGCGGAGGCTCTCGCGCGGAGGCTCCGGGTTCGATACCAGAAAGCGGACTTCTCTTTTATTTATTCCTTCAACTTGACATTCTGTTAAGTTCGAGAATTTTGTCGTCTGATCGAGTTACGAATGTTCTACGCGCCGAACTTTCTACGTCGAATGTTCCAGAAACCCACGCGGGTACAAAACGTGCTCCGAGTGGCGGTCCGCAGTCAGTCTCGCCCCAGCTGTCGATCTTGCTGTTTCACCGGCATCGACGCCTGCGACGGTAGCCTTTTTCTATTTTGTTTTGGGTACAAGTTCGCCCCCTTAAACGTTTAGTTTCTTTAGTTATTCGCCGCCTCATCAATTATCATTCGTGACAATATTTTGGTCTTTATAGTCGGACTACATAAAATAGCCCTACGATACTTTTTTCCCCGTTTTGTGTTGCGTACTAATAAACCACTCTGGTAACCCAGATTTGCGTAGCTGCATAATTGTCGTTGTCAATGACGTCGATACAAATTAAGCAATGCGGAAGTATCTTCAAAAGTAACTGAAATACATTTCTAAGTATTTGTACTCTACTCAAGATACTTTACAGTGAAAGTAACTTGAGTAGTATTTTAAATACTTTATGAAGCAGGTATTTAGTAACTTAACTTGAATACTTTTATCGAGTATTTTGTCCAACACTGGGAGAAAGACACGGTAGAAGAATCTAAAATCGCTATAACCTGCCCTGCTGTGGTAAAGATGAAGTGAAGTATAGCTGCGCATAAACTTTTGTTTTTACCCGGGTTTTTTTTCTCTGCAAGACAAATTACTAACTAATACCCGTGCCACACGGGCAACTCGAATGCCCTTTACAACGAATGACATTTGTGTGATCGGTGAATCAGCTCGCAATCTGTCGCGCGTGGAATGCGCTACGCCCGGAGTGTCACGCGCTCATTGGCCGTCCGCTTAAATGTCATTCGTTTTATAAATGGCATTCGAGTTGCCCGTGTGGCACGGGTATAATACTATAGAAACAGTTCGAAGAAAAAGAACAAAAGCAAGAACTCACATATTTTATCGCTCTTTGTCCAGGCGACGAAAATAGCCCTTGCGCGCGAGATCGTCATTCAAGCAAGCCAGAAAAGCATGCGCTATGCAGGGGGGATCGGTCGCCGAGTGGGCTATTGGCGACGACGCAATCAAAAGCGTCGCTGTGGTCGGCCTTCCACGATTGGCCGAATGCCGACTGTGATGTCGGCAAAGGATTTCTCATCAACGGATATAAGTGTAATGTAAGAACTTCAATGTTGACGGTGTTGGCAGTGTTCGTTTCAGAGCGCTATGATTTCGAGCTTCCACCATGCCCATTAGAAACACCATCGAACTTGTTGGTCGCAAGGTAATGACGTCACGAAAAGTAACCATACGAGGGCGCCAACAAAACATCTCGCCGCTAATAGCGCACACCCAGCTCGACGCGTGTGGAGCGAACGCTCGCGCTGCAGAACCTAGGGATTCTGGGTTCGAGCCCCACCCCTGCCCGTTTCGATCTGGATGAGCATCGTATACCGGCGTGCGGTCGTGTATCACTACTGCGTGGTGCACGTGAAAGAACCCAGGCTATCGGTTGTACCGCACTGGCTAAATTGCTCATCTACAGCTGAGACATCAGACGCCCACCGAGGCAGACTAACTTCCGGTTGAATAAACATACACACAACAATTTGCCTGCATGCGCTATTGGCGACGTGCGCGACCGAAAGCGTCGCTGTGGTCGGCCTTCCACGATTGGCCGAACGCTGACTATGACGTCAGAAAAGGATTTATCATTGACGGAAATAAGAGGAATGAAAGAACTTTAATTTTGACGGTGTTGGCAGTGTTCCTTTGAGAGCGCAATGATTTCAAGCTTCCACCATGCTAATAACAAACACCATCGAACTTGTTGTTTGCAAGGTAATGACGTCACAAAGGGGAACCATAGGAGGGCGCCACCAAAACATCTCGCCGCTAATACGAGCAATTAAGATTACTGACAATAGAGGCACAGGCGCAGGCACAGCCGAGGAGGCAACCAGCACTTGGTTTTAAACGGGTGTCTGCCTTTTAAATGCCCCAGGCACTCGGCTGTGTGGAAGTTATGCCAATAAACACCTGTAACACTTTTAACCGAAAGCGCATCTCGGTAGAAGTACACCCCATTAATTACTACGAGCACTCGTGAGAAACAGTCCCGTTCTCTAACACCAACGCCACACAGGACCATCACCTTTCCGAAGCTACGTATAGCCAAATAGAGCTCGGCTCTCAAGGTGTGTACTCAAGGGTCCACTAGAAAACAACCGACATCTGTGAGGTAAAGCGCTTGCACACACGCACCGTGCACACAGCAGCGCCCCCGGAGCGGCGAGACGTCGGAACCGCATGTTGGTACATATACCGCATCAAAAAGGTACCGGTCACTGGCCGGCCACGGACCCTACTTAAGGCCACGCGGACGATATACCAAATTAAAGGTTGTAAAACGCCCTCTCCTCTTTTGTTTCTTTCTTTCTTAACAACAACAACAACAAATTCAAAAAGCACAGCGCGGAAAGCAAAGGGAATGAAGCCATCGATCACACCATATTTCGTCGAGTCGACCTGTGCAGATTCGTCGTCTAGCGTGGCGGACAAACAGCGCGTCTTTCCACAGCACAGAAAAAAAATGAAAAAAAGAAAGCTTTTCCTCTAGGAAAATATGAATAAAAAAAAAAAAACAGGGCAACCAGGTCCTTCTTTTGAGGCTCCTCGTAGCATGGCGCACACCGCGAGCACCACGGGGTTCCACCCCTCCGAGAAGACGGATCGTTACATAACATCTGGAAACTGTCCGTGAAGGACGCCGTAATCGCTCATAGATGGCGCGCACGGCGGAGGGCGTCGAGAATTGCTTTTGTGTGTGCGCGCGCGCGGGGCCGGCAGCGTGACAACGTGGAAATTCGGCGTCATGAATAATTTGGTGCGTATACCGTCGAATACGACGACAACGAGCACGGCCCCGCGTATGTATATGGATTCTGGGAGGCAAAATGCTATAAGCATTCGCACGCGGGAATAATTTTTGCGACTCGAGCAAAAGGGACGCCGCCTAGTGGGAAAACGCTGAACTGAACGAGAAAGGTCCTTTCACAATTTCTGCTATAGTCCCTCGTGACTTCCGCGATTACATGTTGCGTGTGGTTGGCGCGATCAAGAGTTGCTCCGGTGACTCTGTTTTTACTGTCGGATAAGCGCGTTGCCCAGTTCGCTCGGAATGCAACTTATACGCTACCGCGTCAACCATGACATCGTGCGTCGTCTATCAACGTTCATCAGAACCGCAGTTCTTCCATCGCTTCCACGAAGAAGGCCAAGGACTCTGGAAGCTCGCCCACGCCAACGGATCGCCGCATGTTTGAAACGTAGCGAATAAAAATCGGGGCGAACCGTTTTGAGTCAGTATACTGCTCGCCTTGCTGAAACCCGAGCTTCGCGGGTTGAGCTGGCACATGGCATTGCACGACCTGTCTAAGACCGCCATATTTGCCCCACCATAGTAGCGACTCCTCTAAGAGAATGCGATTGGCGTATACTAGGCTGTATTTTGTGTCATGTATCAGTGTGAAGGCGGCCTAACGATACCTGCATAAACACAAAACAGTACCGTTGAAATTTCAAAAACAAATAAATAGGAATGTAATATTGAAGCCGAAGGACTTAGTAACTAGACCGTGTCCGACACGTTTTAACCTCGTCGGCAGATTTCCGTGTCCTCTCTTGACAACCCGCGCGCGGAAGAGTCCAAACCGTCTTTGCTGTTGGCTCGTATTCCAGGTCACTGAGAGGCGGGTGTACGTTTACGTACACCCGGACCGGAAGACGGGTGTCCAGTTTCCGCCAATCGGACGAAACCCTCCGACCAGCGACGTCACGAATCGGAGACAACCGGCCGCCGCGATTGCACGACACCGAACGTGCGCATAACGGGGTCGCCGGCAGAGGCCCCGCCCACCCTTCCCTTCGTCGATGACGGGTCCGATCGAAGCGTGAGCTGAAAGGAAAACTTTTGAGCGGCTGACGTATATGATAATGCGGGCTGAAATAAAATGTGACGCGAGCATCTATTCTGTGTGCGAGATGAGGAGACCTTCGCACCTAATCGAAGAGTCGCGAGACTCTGTTTTGTCGCTCGCTTTATGCGCCGAGAAACTTGGGGACGTCAATTCCGAGCTCTGCTTAAAATGATTGGTAAGTATAGACCTAAAGCTACAGCGGCCTTTGTCCCCACTGCTCTCGTCTAACGCGTTAGAATGCGAAAGCATAGCCTCCTATATACTCACAAAGCCTGGCAGTTCGACGACGGAGCCATAGAGTGCCCAGTCGCAGATTTGGAGCGCGTGAATCTGCTAGCAGAGAGCATTCCTTGCGGAACCTGTAGTCAGCGCACAGCTTTTGCAGCGACGAGGACCCGAAACACACTTGTTCGCTCGGGAGAAGTGTGTTTCGGCGTCTCGCCGCAGCGGGGCACCAGTCACGTGGCTCTCCTCTCATCCGCTGTCTGCCGCTCCACCTTCTCCGTTTCGGCGGCCGCTTCTCGTGGCGCCGGACGCCGGCGTTCTGCGTTCTAACGCGTTCGACGAGTGCATGCAGTGGAGGCAAAGGCAGCTAGCTTGAGGTCTACCCCCTAATCATTCGAATCAGAGTTGGGCGTTCTGACGTACCCTTGCGCTCCCGTCTCCTCCTCTCCCTCAGTTTCTCGGCGTATAGCCTTTGCGCGGTTATTTCTTAAGAGAAAGTACAAGGACCTTTTTCTCTTTTTATTTTACGTTTCGAGATTCACCGGTTACGTTTTGCGATGTTGAGTGATGGAGAACAGAAATTTATTGACAGTGCTAACCACCTGTAGAGTATGAATGCTGTTCGCTCGATGTTTGTATACGTCATCGATTTTCTGAGATCCGATGGATGGCGCCTATGTAGCAACACGGAATTGTAAAAACTACCTTTCTAATTTCTTTTCACTGGCTTCCCTTTCACACAGGATGACACAGCTGTTCATCGCACCGGGGAACTGGCCCATTCTCCTGTTCCACTTACTTCCAACATTTTATATTTACTGAACAACATCAGAATCAGTTGGACCGCTGCCTATAATACACGGCACAAACCGCCGCTTAAGGTTTAGTGCCCATTCATTATGGCCCTCTAGAAAGAACATTGCGTGTTTAGAGCCTTCTATACCTCCAGGACAGTGGACAGAAGGCGCCACAGACGGCCGGCAGCCAGCACGGCTGCTGGCCAAGAAGGGCAACTGGGAAGGCCATGTCACCGAGCAATTGGACACGAACGCTGCGTCGCAGTTCGGAAAACGGCGCTTGGAAATTCAAGCTCGAGGTCGTGTCCAGTGACCGCAGCCGCGGGTCGTCTCAGCGTTGCAAAACGTCCCCATGAGATGGCGCCACTTGTCAAACCAACTTGATTGCCCAGTGAGAACAGACGCTTTGCAGCAGCTGCGCATGAGCGCCACCATAGCCGACCTCCAGTTTCTGTTCCCTCTTATTCCACTTACTTCACTTCCTCATTACCATAGCATTAAGCCACGTTGTTGCCATTTTAGATACTAACGTGTCTTTCTCCATGGGCCTTTGTGAAGGCTCGACCACGACCGTTTCAGTTTCTCAGTATCTCGATATGAGAAGGTCAGCAATGGCGACTGTAATCTGGAGCGTGTGTAAAGTGTCTATAGGCTTCGAGTGCGTTTGTGCGCCGGCATTTATTTTTAAATGAGCTCGAACCGTCAATCAAGTGGGCAATGTCAGCCAATGATAAGTCTCCTATGGACGCTTTACACACGCGCAAAATTACAGCCACCATTGCTGACCTTCTCTTGTCTTACCTAGATGCCACGCCAGTTAGGCGGGCATTGTCGAGCTTCCACAAAGGAAATGCTGGGGAGAAGGACACGGTAGAATCTAAAATGTTAATAACCTGCCCTGTTGTCGTCATGATGAAGTGAAGTAAACGTAATAAGTGGAGACAAAAATCTCAGGTCGGTTATGAGGGCGCCCATGCACATTTGCTGCAAAGCGTTCATAGAATAACTGCGGAGACTCTATCGTCCCTGAATACGGTAAAAAAATTGCGACTGAACGTTGAAAAAACAAAAACGCGTGGCACACGAACCTGAGCAGTTTTTCGTACGGCACACGCCTTGAGCATGACTGGGATGCTTCCCCACACTGCAACGCCTACCAATTCAGCGCCGGAGGGTTTTAACCAACTCAATTTCGAAATTCAAGATACAAACCGTTCTTTCTTTTTGTGCCTCGTGTTATTAGCATTACTAACTGCCTGGCATCAATCTCGAAAGATAATTGAGCCCACACAGCGTAAATAGAAACAAAAGAAAAATTGGTTTCGAGCTATTTGCGCAACCGCCGAGGAAGCAGCCATCCAGGGCGCGGCACATCGCCGTAGAACGTAGCTTCTGCGGTTCCAAATCGACAACGATACGGTTACGCTGCCGGACCGCACTCCCCAGTAAATAAATATTTAATTGCCGTGTACTGCCCTGACCGAGGATAAACGGCGGTGCAATGTTGATGACCAAGTCCAGCCTGTATATCCTATCAAATCGGTACGCTATGCAGGCTTACAAAAAAAAAAAAAAAAAAAAAAAAACCAAGGAACGCACTATATACTAAATGAGCTCGCGGTAAAATGAGACAGGGAACGGCAGGCGGATAAACGAACGCAAACAAACGCATGGCGAAGAGAGATCAAGAGTGCAGGATTACCGAGAAGTAAGAGATACCACATCGGGCGATTAAGAATGAAGATAGACGCGAATGCAGCGACCCCAAAAGCAAACGAAACCGCAACTGTCGATAACAAATCCGGGACGCTAAAAAGTAAGAAAAAAAAAGGTAACTCAGCGAGTAAACAAACCAGCGATCGAAACACAGGGGCATATAAATCGTAACCCGCCCCTTTGCTTCGCCGCATTTGACAAAGCTGATTGTAGATGTGTTGCGTTTGATCGTGATATCGTTATCCGGCGTTCAACGACGCAAAAAGCCCACGCGTGAATCTTAGTAGCAACCCAGTGCAGAGCGGTTTGTCGAGAAGATAAAAGTCAAGGGTCTAAGCTGTGGCGAGCCCGAACATTTTATTATCGCTTCGTAACCAATCTCTCCAAAATCACCCTTTATTTTCTCTCTCTTTTTTCTCTCTTTCTCTTTGTAATAATTAGTTTGTAGCATCAGCTAGTAAGGACTCCACGAAACGCATAACGTGGCAATATACATGAACATAATATTAATCCAAGCCGCGCGTTCGTGAGCGACTGCTGCATATAGTTCATTTTGTCCGCCACCGCACATCGAACCGAAACGAATCGGTCGTCCACATCCGCGGTTGAAGATCGGTCCCTCCCCTCCAAAAAGGCTCCATCGACATGACGTATATGGCAAAAGAAATCTGTCCGATGGGCGTGGCCGGCTCTCCCGGTGATTGACAGCTGGTCGATCGCACTCATCGCGTCCCGCCGCCGCCGCCACCCACCGAAGCTCGACGCGCCGTTCCGTTTCTTATGGGCAGACACATATCGCTTCACGGCGTCCTCCCAATGCCTCCAGAGCCAAAGCCGCCTACGGATTTCGGCCGAGCGTGCGAAAACAGTCTGGGACGCATGCCTGCTGGTGCGAGATATACGGCGAGCGGTAAATAACCGACCGGTCGACGCGTCGGGGGCCACTCGAATCTCGGAGATGTACGTCTACACACCACGGTGGTTTGTGGCTGCTTTCGTGCGCGCGCCGCTGCACGCCACACTGAGGGAGCGTAAAGCCGCACTCACGCTGCCTGTAGTCCGGTTATAACGAAGTCAACGGGAATCATCATTTCGCTATATCCGCTATTTCGTTATAACCGACTTCGGTTATAACGAAGTGCAAAAGGGAATGGCAAATCGAGACCGCTTCGCTGTAGCCGTTCTATCGTTATAACCGACTTCGGTTATAACGAAGTGCAAAACAGAATGGGAAATCGTGATCGCTTCGCTGTAGTCGATATTTCGTTATAGCCGACTTCGTTATAACCGGTCTCGACAGTACATCATACAAAAGACACGCAGTTCTCTGCGGACATAATGAAAGAATTATCTGCGGACACGGCCGAAGCATCTTCAAAGCCTGTTTGCTTCATACGTGCTTCAAACATGCCTGAAGACTGTCTTCTGTGCGATGTGCTAGCAGCTGCGGATCCAGGCTTCCCGATGAAACGCGCCAGCCCAGAGCTGACGAATGTCTGCATAGAACTAATTCGTGAACACATTTTGGGTGATACGTCGAACGACTCGAAGCATCTGTAATATGCCGTGTTTCGTTCGTGTTAAGACAGCGGGAAGTTCGTCAGCCCCACCGGGCACGTTTATGTATAGTGCCTCCTCTGTAGATGAGGAATTTAGCCGCAGTGCAAGCCTGGGGTCTTTAACGTGCACCCCTTTTGTAACGTGCATTCCGCACCCTCGAGATTGCCGGTCTTAGCAGCCTATTAATGTGGGCTCGTTCTGAGCATGCGCTCTAAACAGCACCCACAAATATGGCGCCCAGTGAATACTCCTTATACGATGCTCATATATCCAGATCAAAGAGGGAGCGGGGGATGTAGGGTTTGAACCCAGGATGCCTGGGTTCTGCAGCGCGAGCATTTCGCTCCACGTGCTACGAGCTGTGGCGCGCTAACACACTCGGCCACCGAACTACCCCTGAAGCGTGTTGAGTCGGCATAAAGGCCGGTTCTCACATGAAGCGAAGCGCTGATGTAGCGCTCCTCACGTGCCGTCAGCTACTTATCGCCTGCCACGAGCAACAGTTTTGGCGGTGCGATACAAAGCTGGTGAACGCTCCGGTCAGCACGCGCTTAGCGCGAGGTTAGCGCTACGCTTGTAGCGCTCCGCTGCATGTGTGAACAGACCTTAATGCTACCAGGGCTCAATAAAAAAAAGAGGAAATACCTATTATTTTTTATTCTGGTTTTCAAACCAAGAATAGGAAAATAAAGATGAAAAGAAAAGAACAACGAGGAAGAAAAGAGGACGAGGGAAAAGGAAAGGGGCCAAGAAGAACAACAAGAACATTATCTGACGTTACGCTTCTGCGGTGGCGCTGCTGTCGCTACTGCGCATGCGCAGACGCTCAACGAGGGATGAACGATCATGCAGACGCCTTGACTCCTACGACAGCTACAATACGTCTAATACCCTAGTTACACTAGCACTCTCAACTGTCATTAAGCCAACGATCGTTGGCATCTCCCAACTCTCATGGAGCTCAACTAAGTTGTCCGGTGTTACACAGTACACTGGCCTAGCAACCCCAGTTGAGATGCGCGTCGAGGGACACATTTGAAACCGAAACGAAACCGAAACTGATGCCACATTTCCTTTTTCTTAAAAGAGATGCAAATTAGTTGAATGCAAAAATATTTATTCATTATAAACACTTAAAAATAAAATAAAATGCCCTTATGTTTTGTTTTTAGAGTAAAGAAACGATAATCAAAACGTTCCACGCAAATTCAAGCAAGAGAGACATAACGAAAGTCTTATCGGCACCGACATCACAATGGCCGCCCTCGCCGAGTTTTGGCATCTGCGACGCGACGTGCCGTGATCGATCTAGCGGTAGCTCTGGCCCCGAATCATACCTTTTCCGACAATATTTGCTGCTACGACACTTTAAGTTTCAAGTTTATTCATTTCCCTTCGTACAAGAAGAGAGGGAAGAGGGGAAAAAAGCTGTACAAAAATTTCTTGGCAAAGCCCCCTCCTCCCCTACAGCGCTAACGGTAGCAGCACTTTATTAATATAACAAAAGAACAAAATGATTGGTACATACAGCCAACTTGCGATATACATGTATAATACATCGTAACCAGTAGTGAGTGTATAGCTTTCCTTGAAGCACGTTCAATGCAAATATCCAGTGACACAAAAGCCATTTAGCGCTCTTGGGAGCTGATACTTAATTATCTTATCTCCGCTGTTGGTTCTGGAGCGCGGGACCGTCCAGACATCGACACCACGAATGGCATACAAGGACTTTTCAAGCGGAGAGAGGCAAGCGAAAGAAAACTACTGTCGGAGTTAGTACTTAAAGCTGTTTCCTTCGTTAGGACAAGTTCGCAGTCGTCAAATTTTGTTATTTCAATAATTCCGAATTTTTCAAATAGCGGAGCCGTGTGGCTGTCATACTTTCCATTGTTCAGAATACGAATAACCCTTCTTTTGTAATACATGGAGGCTATGAATATTTGTAACAGTGGTGTTTCCCCGTACCAAAAAGCAGTAATTAAAACAAGCATAGAACTGAAGAGTTATAGAGAAGTAGCAGTATAGAGGGAGGTTATGTTCTTCAATACTTATAAATTGTGCCTACCACTTTAGATAGCTTTTTAGCAATTATTTCTACTTGATCATCCGCATGTGCTCATTAAACATTACGCCAAGAACCCTGACCTTCTGTATGATTTATATGCCACATGACCCTAAGAAGAGAACCTGATTATCGCAGAACCCCACTCCCTTCGTCTTCAAAACTATAGACCTTGTTTTATTACTGTTAATTACTAACAATTCAAGATCGTCCACACATTAAGCCGTTCCAAAGTCAGATTACCCACTTCTATAATTTTAAAAATGTTTGTCCCCGAAAACAATATGGTGGTGTCATCTGCATAAGTTATCATACTTCCTTTACAGTCAATGTTAGTAATATCATTCATATATAAGTTAACAAGAAGAAGTCCAAAAATATTTCCTTGTGGTGCGCCCGCATTCAATTTTCGAGACTCAGAGGCTACGTTTACATGGATGCGACTGCAGCGCATCGGATCCAGTTAACGAATCGAATCGGTCCATGTAAACAACTCGGATCGGATCGGATCGGATCCGATCCGATCCGCTGGGACGGGTGGTTTGAGATGGTCGATCCGAATCGAGGCTCTCCATGTATACGCTGTCGGATCGGATCGAGTGCTCGAGCGAGGGATTACGGGAGCTTTGCTTTGCATGCCGCTAGGCAAACCGGACACCTCGGGAACAATCTGAAGGTCACGAGGTTTGCGTTGTGGTCTTTCGACACGAGGTGCCGCTAATGGTCGATCCGAATCCATGTAAACGTAGTGGCTGAAGTGGATCCGATTCGCTAACTGGATCCGATGCGCTGCTGTCGCATCTATGTAAACGTAGCCACAGTGGTGTGCTTTTATTACAACACTTTGAAAACGGAACTGCAGGTAGCTCTAGAATATGTTATGGGCTATTCTCCTTATGACATATTGCTGTAGGTTTAGTAATAAGGTCTTGTAATTAAGACGGTCGAAGGATTTCGAGAAGTTTATAAATATTCCTAATGTAAGGAGCCTATTCTCCATATTGTTCAGAATTATCTCTTTTTGGTTCAGTAGGGCTAACTCAGTCAGGCACCCTTTCCGAAGCCCGTATTGACGGGAGTAAGCATACGGCGTTTTTCGCAGAAACTGTAGAGTCTGGTATGAATTATTTTTTTTTCTAATCCTTTTGAAAATATCGGTAAAATAGAAACCGGTCTATAGTAGCCAAGGTCATTTTTATCTCCCGCTCTATAAAATCGAAACCTTGGCCTCTTGCATTATGCGTGGAAAAGCTCCAGTTTGAAGGGGCACGCTAAAGATACGAGAGATACCTCCCCCAATCTTCCGAAATAGTAAGTGCTTCGCTGGTGCTGGCCATGAGCAGCGATGCGGCAGACGCCGCCATCTTTAGGGCGATCCCCCATCAGGTAACTAAGGTGGGCCAGCTCAGTTGAACTCGATGATCGTTAGCGGCTCAATGACAGTTGGCGGCGCCGTGTAACATCGGCCGATCGCCATTGAGTGAACTGTCGTTGGCTTAATGACAGTTGAGAGCGCTAGCGTGACTAGGGTATTGCACTTTGATTGAAGGCCTGGATTCATTTTAGGTATACGTCCTTGCGACTGCATGCCGTAATAGGAAACGATTAGGTACGAAATGGTAGACTCAACGTGATTAGGTACGAGAAACGATAGACTCACTATATGTAATATGAACAGAACTTACGAACTGTACTGTCCTTTATGATCGTTGTTGTGAGTAGCAAGCCGTCGAAATAAGTACGCCGTGAAACATTGTGCCGCACTCTACACGTGACAACCTTACCGCGGCTCCATCGAATCATTTAGTGAATCATCTCAAATTTTCCTCTGCATTGTGATCAGTCAAATACGCCACACATGCAGACACAAATTATTGTTTAAATGTAGCCAAAACCACTACACATTGCGCACCTTCAGCACTCACAAAACCTTCCAGACGTAAACAAAATCAACCAAGGACAAAAAACAAGTGAATGTCTGAACGACGAAAATGAAAGAAAAAAAACAGGAAGCGCATTAATTCGCCTAAAAAAAAAAATGCAACGTCGTCTAGCTCCCCAAAAATGAAAGTCAATCATCCGCCTATCACCCCGGAGGACGCTGAAAAAGCAACGCATAACTTTAGGAAAAAGTGCTTCTTGATAAGTGACAGGGCCTGAAAACTTGGAGAGGAGGAGGCCGAGAAAAGGACAAAACGTACACCGTCGGCCATTGACGCAAACAAACAAAGAAAAAATAAACGAAGTAGAAGAGAAAACTCAGCCGTAGTTTGTACGACGGATGAAGCCTTCCCACGCTCGACGTATAGTCGCTCGGCCAGAAGTCGAGCAGTCAAATTGATCGGCGAGGAATATGACGACGACGAAACAGCACGGGAGCCCTATAAGGTACAACCCCCTCCCTCTCTTTCCTTTTCCTAAACAACAACAAAGAAAAAAAAAAGAAGAACGAACAACGTTCGATAAAAAGTTGGACCAAAAACAACCACGCTCTCGTTTGCGGGCAGCGCGCTTGAACTGTACGTCGTCTCGGCCGTCGCTCGCGGGCGTCTTGACACGTGACATGACACGTGACGTGACACGTGGCGTCCACTTTGATTGTCAGATCAATAAGGCCCGGTTGTGCGCCCCCCGCTGGTCCCCACCGGGGGCCCCGGGCACGTGTGCCAGCGAAGCTTCCGATGGAAAAGAGGGGGGGGGGGGGGGGCGGTCCATTCCCCCCCCCCCCCCCATTTTAGCCCGCTGGGAGTTTTAATGGAACACGGTTTTAACAAACCGAAAAGAACGGGCGATAACCACCGATACCTACGGCACTTACCAATAAATAAAAATAGTGTGAAAAATGAGCATTCATTTATTGACCAACACACAGTTTATAAACAACCGGGGGTGGGCACTGTGCGTGCGCAGAAACCAGATGCGCCTGAGACGAAGCATCTGCGCATGCGCAGTACCGACAGCAGCGCCACCGCAATCAATGCGTCCGAGTGCAGCAGACATACGCTCCGATGGAACCAAGCTAGCAGCGCCAAAAGTGCATCGTCACGGCGCTGGTCATCTTACCGAATAACTCCGAGCTAGATTGACGTAGTCAAAATTGAACGTTGAACTAAAAAATACTACTTGGCTACGTGGCGCAAGTCACCGACCGATTCGAAGGGAATAGCCACCAAGCACCATCCGTCCGTCCGTCCATCCATCCGGTAAAGTAGTAACCAGTATCACGCGACGGGGCCAGGTAGTTTCTTCGCTCTGCTTCGCTTTGATTGTTCGATCTAGCGTGTGGCAGCAGAAACTCTTTGCTAAGAATATTTTGTTTTTGCTATGACGCAAAATGTGCGTAAAACAAAATCTAAAAAAAATTTGGAATACGCCGAGCGAACCGATCGAGAGTTGTATGTATATGTTACGATGGAATCCAGCGATCCAACGAGCAAACTTCTACGTGCTCTTCCCGACTTCAAGCGGCAAACGAAAGGAAATACGTACCCGAAACTACAATTTTCGGTGAAGGCCGCTCAATTCACAGATTCTGGAAGCAACGACAATCCCACCGACTCGGGCGGCCGTACAAGTCAGTTGAAGAACCTACAAAATAAATCGTTACTTCTTTTTTAAGTGGACTTTTTTTATATAGTTTTAACTGTGACTTAAATCTTTCGGTTAGAATGTAAGTCTTATCTCTTCGTCGTACCCTTGTCAACTTCGAAGTGTTGTGCGGTGGTGGCGGACGTTCTCGCCGCAGTGACACACTCGTCAAGTCTATTTCCTGCTTTCTTTGACCCACGTGCTTAAATAAACACGGTTATGGATTTGCCTTGTATCATTGGCGTACGTACACTTTATTTTCCGTGTGTCTCCAAAGCCGCGCGAGCAAACTGCGAAGAAACCGGCGATCGGAATGCCAACATCGACGCCTGCTCGGCCACCCTCGCAATTAATTTCAATTTTCTCTGTTTCAAAAAAAAAAACATTAAGAAAATTTTCTACGGGATTTTTGCCGTCCCAAAATCTACCTGTTTAGTCGCTTGACAAGCCTCCAAAGCCACGATGACGACCGACTTGGTCGTGGTCAGTACGATAACACGAAACTGGGTCATCTGCGTCACTGTGGGTCCAGTTCCGTAGGCCGCGACGCGACTGTTGTCCACGCTGTTTTCGCGCTGCTTGAGTATAATTTTGACGGGAAATACAAAAAAAAAGATCAAAAGCAACCCTAAACCTTCGTTTAAATTAGCGAATGAAGCATGAATGGTGAACGGTACACCCCAACCAACCTACATGCTATCAACAAAGCGCAGAAACGGCCGCGTGACCCTGGTAACTACGTCACGACGAAAAGCCGTCAAGTGGCGCCACTCCATCTGCTCGGGGCTAATCACCAACTAAACTAATCACGCGCAGACAAAAACAAAGGTAGGATTATGGAGCATTTACCGCGCGCGATTGGTTTAGCCAATGATAGAAAAAGCACAAAAACGACGAACACCGTGACGAAGCACTTTTGGCGTTGCTCGATAGGTTTAGATAATGAATGGATGTTAAAGGTCCATACCCTTTGTAACGGGCGGTAGCTTGCGCCGCTTAGCCTAAGTCTAAAAACTGAATTTTAGTGTCCGCTGTGCTCGGACCTTTGAGTGAAACGGAGCGTACGGAGAACACGATAGGAGAAGCCGAGTGACCCCGCAATAGTTTGGTTGGTTCGTGTTGTCCAAAACCGATTTATCGCTGATTTATCGAATTGTGTTTCAGTGCGGTAGTAATGACATTATGAACGACTCCACCAGTTACTCAAATTTTGCATTGACGTAAATTTTACGAATGTGCCTTGGGGTAAGGTATCCTGGATTTGCGTACTAACCATATTCGGCAGACATGAACACGTCTCCCCAAAGTAGAAATAATAAACCGGGGTCTGCACAACTCGAACAATGTGCCGAATAGCTTTCATATCAAAGTCACCGAAAAAGATACTCTTGTCGCACTAAACGCAAAAAAAAAAACACACACACACACACACACAAAAAAAAAATACATGCGCCGGACATGCACAACAGCGCAGTCGCACGGGAACATAGCTCGAATTCGCGCAACAGAAAACGGAACTCTCAGAAGGGTCAGCATCTCCTCCAAGGCTGGAATGTTTCCAGCATTGCAACCTGAATGAACTCACAGAAAGAAGAAGGTTCAAGTGAAGGCATATAGACTCGTCCGCGCCAACAGAACAACAACCAAGCAACGACAAGCCAGCGAAGGAGCAAAATCATCAACGTTTACCCTCGGGCTAACAGGCAAAGCCGGACGATTTCTTTAATTGAAGCCTAGGCGGTGAGCGCACCGCCCACCAAAAATAAACCAACTCTACCAAACAGTCGCTCTTTTTTCTTACTCTTATCTCGATTTTGCTGCGCTCCACTTAAAATCGGTGCATCGCCACCAACTTAGTCATCGCTACACCATAGCGGGCTTCAAAAGTTTCGGCGCCTTTTTCTCGGTTCCAAATGACCCCCCCCCCCTTCCCCCTTCCCCTCCCCCCCCTAAAAAAAAGTATTAAAGGGCGCAATTTGTAACCGAGTGTCGTTCGTCTTAGCTGATGGCACGCCCCTCCAAAGCTTCGCACGAGTAGAACACCAACCATAGGTAGCCGCAAAAAACTCCAAAACCTCCCCTCACAAAAACAAAAACACGCCTCGAATGTGAGACAAAAATAAAACAAAATGAAGTAGCCGCGGTGGCACCAACGCAAGGTCTCGTGGTCTAACTCCCGCCAGAGCGACGATCGTTTCATTATTTCGGTTTACCACGTTCAACTGTACTGGTCTTTTTTGTGGTCTAGTTGGTCACCCCGTGTCCGGTGTGTGTGTGTGTGGGGGGGGGGGGGGGGGGGGAAGCGGGGGGAGGGAGAGGGATACGAAAGAAGGAGGAAAAAATGGTCCAGGTCCGTCCCTATAATTCCAACCGGGGCCAAAATTGAACCGTACCTCCCCTTACCTACAATTTGGGGCAAAGCTGTACAGTAGAACGTCTGCCTCCGTAGAGATCTACTGCCGATTTTCTGGGACTGAGAATTTTCCCCTCTAATTACGGTGGTGTTACCATTACGGTTCCATGTTCGTGTTCGGGTACCAGTGCTGCAGTGACTCCGCTCGTTCCTCCCCCCGGCAGGTATTTATTTTTTTTTTCTTTTTTTTTTTTTTTTTTTAGGACTGTGTTGAGATTTGTATAGGTGATGTTCCGGAAAAAAGAAAGGAGGAAATGTCTCGGTGTGTCATTATGGGTTGGAAGGGGCGACACGTTTCGTTTAGCGTGTCTTGTTCGAATATCGCTCTAATGGGCGGTGCTCAAACAAATAAACAACGGTGTTTTATTTTCCCCCCAAATCCCACCTAGCAGACTGGAGGAACGGTGGAGGTGGGTGTTAAGGTACCGGAGCTCGGAGCTTTCGAAGCGAAAGCTCGCGCTGCGTAACCCAGGGAACCTGGAGTTCAATCCCCACCCCTGCCCGTTTCGATCTGGATGAGCATCGTATACCGGTGTGCTGTCAAGTATCACCACTGCGAGATGCACGTTAAAGACCCCAGGCTATGACATTGGCACTGCACTGGCAAGGTTAACTAATCTTCCGCACTTCTATAAGTACACGCAGCACGATCACTTTGATGTTCCCGTGACGTACGTGACGAACTGGTCAAAGCGATTCCCAATCGACGACTCTAGAAAATGCCCATTTTCTCAAGTTCCGACGCCACCGGACGACACTCGGCAAAAATACGACGAAAACAAACAACAAACAAACAAACAAGGTCCCCCTTTTTATTTGCCATCAAACCGAACGACGCCGTTATACGACCGAGCGTGTCGAGACAAGATCACACACCGCCGTAAAATAATCGAATGAAATCTAACTGTCGTTCAAAAAATAAAATAGAAAAGACCCCAGCAGAAACGACCGCCGTGACGCACACGTGTGCACAAAATCGTCCGCGTGCGCGCCAAAGCCCCCCCCCCCCCCCCCCCCCCCCCCCGCCCCCCCAATCCCCGAGGGTGGCAAACGGCGGACCAAATGTTCAGCGGCATAAATCAACTCGCGCACGAATAAAGACATGTTCCCGAGATAGCCATGTCGCCATCAAATCGCGCCGTCCTTATCTCCCCACAGAACCCCATCCAAGACGGAGTGGACCTTTTTCTCACGTTTTTTCTTCTACACAAAGGTGCCATCTAGCGGCGCGCGTACGAACTAGCTTCGGGGGAACGTCTTTGCATGCTCCAGACATGTACAAGTTAATAAAAAAAAAGTAATTAAGTTACTGGGTATTGGCCTCAAAAGTAATTTGAATACAGTAGAAAGTACTCAAATGGAAAGTAATTTAGTAAGTTACGAACTACTGTAAAAAATATAGAGAATTATTTTTGAAGCTATTTATATATATACATACATATATATATATATATATATATATATATATATATATATATATATATATATATATATATATATATATATATATATATATATATATATATATTTAGGGTAATAGGAAAGTAATAGGTCTTGATCTGTTCGCGAAATTCTCCTAGCCAAATATAACGCACTTTATGTTGTCACAAATATGCTTTAATAGCTGGTTCTGCTTCTGCGTGCCTAATTGTTTTGCACTTTTTTGTTTTTTGGTCAACGCTGTGCTGCAGATGTATCATTTCTACTTTAAGATTGAGCACTGCCCGAGCTTGATTTTGCAGATAGTGTTCGCTTGTTTACACGGTTGCGTAAAGTACATCTAACAAGCCCTTGAAGTAAAGTACAAAGTAAATGAGAGGTTATGTACTTTAAGTAAACCTATACAGGTTTTTTTTTTTAATATGGTAAGCATTATTCCAGGGGTAATAATCAGAGGTGCATCAGTTTTTTGAGGAAATGGCGGCAAATATTGAATGAAGTCAAGTCGCCACAGTGTAGTTGTTTTACTCTCGCTGACGAACTATTTCATACAGTCGACTTATAAGCACGTATTTCTATCAGTCTTACAGCCGCCATTATTTCACTCAGCGAAATGACCATATGACGTCTCGAAAAACGATAGCGCGTTTTCACACGGCAATACACCATTTTTTTGTTTTCAAACTTGGGGAGTGTACTTTTAAGTCGGGAGATGAACTTTCCGAAGTACTCGGAAAGTACCAGAAAAAATACTTCAGGAAAGTATAAGTGCATGCTCAGAGAATGTACTTCAATTAAAGTACAAGTTTTCTAAACCTACCTGAAGTAGGTTACCATGTTATTATAGTACTCTCCAACACTAGTTGTTTATTTAGTCTTTTTTTTTGTAAAAACGGTGGGAGAATTACTAAGGTTTCTCGTATGATCTTCAAATCTTGGAACACCCGCATATTCTGAGTTTTGGGAGGAAAGGCAACGCTTAGAGGTTTCCTTTACGTTGCCCTTTAGCACGTAATTCTTCAAGTACAGCACAAACTACAGCACCAGGTGAGCTTCAGAGCGGGTGCTGCATTTCATTGCCTCCTCTGAGTGAGAATGCATGTGTACACTTCCTGTAGTGGGCGACAGTTCCTACGTTGGGGAGGAGCAGGGACAAGCCCTTTCTTCAAATCCCTTCAAGTCTCCTTCAGCTTCGGGACACAAATAAACGCCAGTGTTCGGCGTTAATCTAGCAGTTACTCGGCCTCACTTACGACATGTCTGTCCACTCCCCGCGCCTCGTAGTAGGGTTGACAGTGGGGGTCTCGTGAAAATTTCAGGGGGTTTCGGACCCTCCAAACCAACCCCTCCCCCCCCCCCATCCCCCTGCCTACGCTACATGCTTCCCCCTCTTTGCAAATATCAGCTGATCTTCCAAGATCTTAAAACTTTTGTGCAGAAATGTTCGTTCATAAGCGAACCTCCCACTAAAATTTGAAAATAATTTGTAATTTGAGTAGAAGTTACCGGGAAAAATTAATTAAAGTACTAATTACCGAAATAAAAATGTAATTGAAAGTTAAAATAAACTTCTTAGAAAAGTAGTTAAACTACAGTAACTTGAGTTGAACTACGTACAACTCTAGTATGCTCACACCGCCGACTCGGAGAGCAGAAAACGTAAAGTTCCGCGATTGCGCCAGCTGCTCGCGTATGCGCGAAGCACGCGTCGTCTGCCCCGACGCAAGTTTCGTCCGCTATTTCTGCAGCCGCCGACACCTCAAGAAACAGAGGGGCGTGGCAATTTCCCAGCATGCTATCGTCGCTCTGCAGCCAATGAGAGTGAGGCCTTCGCCGATAAGAACGCCAGAAAACCAATCACGAAATGAGAAGCTCAAAGGGACACGTGTAGCTGTCAGTGAAGATTTTCCAATTTCTGTCCGACTTGCGCGCCGTCACCTTCTTGATCTTGCCAAGCCTAAAGGCACGACTTACAAGCTGCGTCACGATAAGCTGTTTATAGACAATAAGTGTTACGTATTTGACGCCCCTCTTGGTGCCGTGAAGGAAAAAAGTGCATAGCAATGCCAGCGTTCAATTCGTTTTTCGTCACCCAATCAACCTGCAAAACGCCATGATATCTGTAACAAACCTTCTTATCATTATGTTTTATTTACTAACATTAGAAGCTTGATACCAAAAAGACACGATGTGATTTCCTTGGTTGAAGCATGCAACGCAGATTTTCTTGTTCTTACCGAGACGTGGCTAAGCCCTGATATATCTGGTACTGAACTTTTTCCTTTGTATCTAAACTTTCGTGTGTATAGGTGTGATAGATGTGCTAGGAGGGGGGGGGAGGGGGGAGGTGTGCTTTTAGCTATAAAAAAATCAAATTCCGTCTTGGGTTATACCGATCCTTACCGACTTGGAAGTTGTTTGGGTGTACGTCGCTACGACGCCCCCCGTAATAGTGGCTGTGTGCTATAGACCACCAGATAGTAATAAAGAATTTGTAACCAAGCTATATAAGTGTCTTTCTGAAATCACAACTAAATACCCTAACGCCTTTGTTACTCTCTTTGGCGATTTTAATTACCCGAACATTGACTGGTCTGCCCTCTCTTCTAGTTGCGCACTTTCTCAAGAATTTATAGACTTTTGTTTCGATTTAAACTTTTCAAATGTTATCACTCAGCCTACAAGGATTACTAATCACAGTAGCAATATACTCGACTTATGCTTAAGCCAAGACCCCTCACTCTTCAGTAACATCACGTACTTGCCCGGCATTAGTGACCATCTCGTCATCGATTTAACTCTCTCTCTCTCTGTCTGCTCCTCGTAGATAACATTACTGCAAGTTCATTCGCTATTCCGCGAGAGCTGATTACGCATCTATCAACTCGAACCTCAAAGATTTTTGTCATACCTTCTCAGTTAACTTCTGGGAAAGAACGGTTAATGAAAACTGGACTCTCTTCAAAGATAACATGATCTACCTAATCGAACGTTTTATTCCACTGACCCGTATTGTATCTGATAACACTAACCCTTGATACAATAAAACAATTCATAGTCAATCCAATAGGAGGAAAAAGACTATAAGCGGACAAAGGCTGTCAACACTACGGCTTCTTGGAACGCATACCACGAATACGCTAGGGCCTATAAATCCGCCTTAATCATGCCAAAACCAAATTCTTCAGTATCGACCTCCCCAACATACTAACCACCAAACCAAAGAAGTTTTGGAAAATAATCAATCCGGCACTATCACTTCTTTTGCAATTTGTAGATGACGACGGACTTCCGCTTTCAGATAAACACGGCGCTCTTGCTATTAACGATTTCTTCTGCTCCATCTTTACTAACGAGGACTTGCTAAATATTTCCGACTCGTGCCAATCCATTCACCCTCTTATGGATCCTATCTTAATTGACCGCACTGGAGTACTTAAGGCTATAGATCAACTGAAGGTGTCCTCCAGCTCCGGAGATGACCAAATTAACTCTAAGGTATTAATAAACACTAAACACATTTTTCCACTTTCCTCTGCAACATATTCTCTCAATCTCCTAAACTTTCTGAAGTTCCATCCCATTGGAAAGTTGCTAACGTCATACCCGTTCATAAGACAGGCGATCGCCAACTAATCAGCAACTATCGTCCCATCTCGCTCACCAGCGTTTCATGCAAACCCTTGGAGCATATTCTACATTCTAACATAATAAACTTTCTAGACTCTCATAACCTCCTTTTAAAGCACCAGCACTGATTTCGCAAGTCATACTCATGCAAAACTCAGCTAACAGCACTTCTAACTGACGTTTACTCAAATTTTGATTCCAATGTTCAAGCTGACGCCATCTTCATTGACTTCTCCAAAGCATTCGACAAGGTCCATCATCAACGTCTTTTATTGAAACTAAAAGATATTAGTCTTCACCCCTCTGTAGTCAGTTGGATTTCTGAATTCCTCACTAATTGCACTCAGTACACTTCTATTAAGAATGCAAAATCTGCCACAAGCACAGTAACGTCTGGCGTCCCTCAGGGAACCGTTCTTGGACTCCTTCTTTTTTTAATCTGCATTAATGATCTCCACCATGGCATCACTTCTGAAGTACGTTTGTTCGCTGATGACTGTGTTATCTATAGACCGATTCATTCACGCCACGATCAACTAATCTTGCAGAACGATCTCCAGCTTAGAATTCAGTGGAGTCATAAATGGCAAATGGCCTTAAACAATAATAAATGTAAATCGCTATCTTTTTCTCGCAGTTCACATGTTCTATCCTCCTCTCACCACCTTTCTAGCATCCCCGTAACTGCTTGTTCATCGTATAAATATCTAGGAATTCATTTGACATCTGACCTATCCAGGGTTGGGCAGAAATACTCAAAAATGTAGTTGCAAATACAAATACTGGGATACATTAAAATAGTAGCTAAAATACTGATACTGAAATATGTCTGTAACAGTGTATCGCGATACGTATCGGAAATACATTTTAAATAGAGGCAAAAAGTATTTGGAAATACAAATATACAGGAATACATTTTAGGGAGGGCAGAAATAAAAATACAGAAATACTGATACTGCAATACATTTTTCAAATTTGTTTGAGGCGCCAAATAAGATGAAGCTTGAAGTTGGAAGTGGAAGTTTTTGATCCCGAAATCACTTTCCCGTAGGCTTGGCACTTTGCCTTGAAGGTAGTGGTTTCGGACGACGAGAAGTCTTCAATGGGCCCAAAAAAACGTTCCATCAAGGACTAAACGAGGTCCCTTCCCTGACATCATGTCTGTCTGACGAGGGATGCGAAAAGACTTCGACCTCTAAATAAATTCTGTCATCCTAAATCGCATCAAAACGTCACCACGCCCCTGTCCAATAAGGACGACCCTGTCAACACTGATCACATGACGTCACGGTGGAATGAACTGGTATTCTTGATCTGTATATAGGTGTGGCCTTGAACATGAAACTTTACTACGCTACTGTGTGAAAGGACAATACGTACTTTCGTTGTGGGTTACCTCGTTGAAGACCGTGCAGGCAGCGTCATTTGGAATTTTCGGAAATAGTGGACCACCTGAAGCATCCTGGAACACATGTCTTATCTTGTGTTACGGTTGAAAAAACGATACGGTGGCATTCCTGTTGTGAATGTCCTTCCTGCCGACCCTCTGCCACAGACGCATGGATTGCACTCCTCAAGTTTCGCCTAGCATCATCCAAACAGAGACCTCGTGGATTGCGACCTGATATTGCCGGCACAGGTGCGAGCTCTCCGAAAAACAGCGCGCTCGAGACGAGTCGCCGGTGTACGAAGTCTGGGTCGGCACCGCGCGGCCACGTATGGCCTCCTTCCTGGGTTTCGGATCACCATAGCAGCACAGGTCACGTTCACGTCGGCTGATGACGTACCCTTGAGCCGTGCAATATTACGGGTGTTATGTGTTGAACTTCACTGCGTGAGTCATCCT
Source organism: Ixodes persulcatus (assembly GCA_013358835.2). Classification (NCBI taxonomy): domain Eukaryota; kingdom Metazoa; phylum Arthropoda; class Arachnida; order Ixodida; family Ixodidae; genus Ixodes; species Ixodes persulcatus. The sequence goes on from JABSTQ010009150.1 coordinate 861,421, forward strand.
ACTATTTCAAGTCAACCACCGCCAGGCTTGTGCTGCAACGGGGTGTGACAACTTTGCCGGCTGGGTGTACTGTGTACGCTAAGGCAAGAGAGACGGTTAGCAGTGGGCATTGGATGTCAGCAAACAATGACTCAAGAAATCCCTACTAAGGACCTGCGGCACAAGATGGTCTGACTCCACTCCTGGCACGCCAGCTGGTGTGAGTCCCCGACTACGCAACACTTGTGAGAAGAGAGAAGAGGACGCATAGAAAAGAAAAATTGTTTGGAGAATCAGAAGGAACCTTGGCCAGCATGGTAACAATGCCCCAGCTTTGTTTTGACCCTGGTGCCCTCAAAAGTAAAAAACAAAAGGCGCTCGAATTTTTTTTTTTTTAATCCCTTTTTTTTTTTGGGGGGGGGGTGCATTTCTTAAGAAATGTAACGATCGAAATACATTTCACCCTTATTGTATCGCGATACAAAGAAACACTCAAAAATGTATTTCGATACAGGAATACAGATACTGGTGAAAAAAAATGTATCGCGATACAAAAATACAGATACGAAAGGTATATCTGAAATACTATCGCGATACATTTGTGTCGCGATACTGCCCAACCCTGGACCTATCATGGACCACTCACATAACATATGTCATCGCCGATGCTAACCTCACTCTCGGATTTCTTCGCCGTAACCTCAGACAAGCTACATCCCCAGTAAAACAACTAGCTTATGCTACCTTGGTCAGAACTAAACTAGAATTCGCTTCTTCCATATGGTCACCGTGGCAGGCATACCTAACTAACAACCTGGAATTCGTTCAAAGCAGAGCCCTCCGTTTTATTTATTCCGACTATTCCCTTTACGCAAGCATATCAGGATTTCGCAAATCAGCTAACCTTGACACTCTTTCTCACCGCCACAGGGTGTCTCGTCTTTGTCTGCTTCATCGGATCTTTTATTACAACAGTCATCTCAGACAAAGTTTGCCATCGCCACCTTACCGCATTTTTTCTCGTCTCGACCATTCTTGGAAACTCCGTCCGATTTCATCGTCAACCGTCACTCACCAAATGTACTACTTTACCATTGACCATTGATGACTGGAACTCACTGCCTGACGTAATTGTTTCCTTATCTGACACTAAGAAATTTTCTGCAGTCATTAGCTTATTTTTTCTAACCCATAACTAGATTGCAGCGTGTTTTTGTTGATAAATAGTTGTGTTATTTGTTTGTTTTTTGAAGTGTTCACTCCCTTGTATAATGCCCCCTGGTCCTTCAAGGAATAATAAATGATGATGATGATGATATACTAAGCCACGCCCCGTATTTTGTAAGTTGTCAGTGACCGGAGATAGAGAATATTTCAAATACAAGTACAGTGATACCTTGTTAATAAAAGCACATCCGTTTCCGAAAAAAAAAAAAAAAGAAGAAACGAAGTCTTTCACAATGTAAGTTTTTTTTAATAACGAGACAAAAATGCATGTGCAACGTGTCCTCCCCCCCCCCCCCCCCAAAAAAAAAAAAATTGCATTGTTTTGTTTTTTTGTTACAAAAATAAACTCCGTATCGTGGAACGCTCATTCTCCGCTCAAATGTAGCGCTAGCGGTCCAAACTAGATGCTAAAGTTTAAGAACTAACCGTTATCTTAATTTAAAGTTATAGGTGCGTTTCTGAAAATTTCGATGGGGAAATGAGGCCAGTTTCTGCCCGTTTTTGGTAACTGGTGCCATTCAGCTTCATGTATAATAAAAGGTCCATCGGCCGCCAATTTTCCATGGAAGACTTTCAGAAAATCGGTTATAACTTTTGAATAACGGTTAGTTTAAAAACTTTAACATCTGGTACGGACCGCTAGGACTGCATTTGGGCGAAGAATGAGCATTCGGTGTTGCGTAGTTTATTACTGCGGTAAAAAAAAAAAAAAAATCCGAGGACACATAAGCATTCCTTATGAGTTGTGAATGCGAAAGCATTCCTGGCTCGCTGGTGACTGCTTGCGCCGGTGAGACAGCGGCGGGAGTGCGAAGCTCGGCGCCAGACCTCAAAGAGTAACGTTAGGCCTAACGAAAGGCCTAACGTCAGGCGAACGCATACCCGCGTACCCCCCTCACGCCAAACAGCTGCGCCGTACCGGTTCCCTCCCACCCGCTGCGGAAGCCAGCGGTTCGGCTGGCTCCTTAGCAACGATGACGGCCGTTACTGTGGAGCCAGCATGACGCGTCCCAGCCAATGGGAATTTAGGTCCCGTTTCGCTCGATCAGGGGAATTTAGGTGCCGTATTTCGCTGCTACAGACGGAATTTAGGTGCCTCTTTTTGATGCTACAGACAACGAAAACGCCGGCCACACTCAGATAACGCCGGGTTGCTCCATAAACCAATGTGCTTTCACATAAAAAAAAAAAAAAAAAAATTCGGGGGGAATTTTTTTACTTTCCCAGTTTGTCCCGGAAAAGTGTTTCATATAACGGAGTATCCATATTAACGGATTTTCAAAATACGTCTTCAATATACTTTGAGTATTTTGTATATCGTATTTAATTACGAATTGGGAAATATATTTGCCAGCTGCATTAAAATACATAAAATTATATATTTCAAATACGTGTATTTTGAATAAAGCAACAAATACAATTTAGGGCTGCTGTTCACAAACTAATGTTGTAGTGGGCTCTCTTAGCGAAGGGAGTCATTTTTAACGAGCATGAAGGTTGCTGCGCTTTTGAGCCAACTTAACATTGAAGAAAAAAAAAACGGAAGAGTTAAACAAGAAATTTATGGGATGAGTACAATTATTGCCTCTTGGTTGGGGGACTTAATTTTTTGAACGCGTCGAATTAGAGATATGTTTTTTGAAAAGGCTTTCATGCGTCGACTCGGTCCTTTAGATTAATCTTACGCTGAATATATTTTTTCCTTACGTTGCATCCGCCATGAAGTCATGACAAACACATTTTATCTTTAGCGCTGCAACATTCATCCTAAGCATTTGTTTCTTAGTATATATAAACTCCACTCTTTATTTGGGCAGAGTCTCTTTTACGCGGCATGGGTTAAATTTAAACCTAAGATGTATTGTCAGTCTTTGAGAAAACAATGTATTTTAAAAAAGTATTTGAAAAAATTAAATACGCTCGTTGTATTTGATATCTTGTATTTAAATACTTTTCTTAAAAGTGTAAGTGAATTTGTATTTAAATACTTTTTTAATGTCGAAGTAATTGGAATTTGTACTTGAACACATTTTTTAAGGTATTTTGCCCTTTCCTGTCAGCGATTGCAGCGCCCCATCGCAAACAGTACGAGTGAAAAACAGCCCGCCGTGCTTAGTAGTTGTTCCACATTCCGAAATCGAGAAGAAACAACCGTAGCTCGTAACGGCTCTTGACCAGCACGCAGGCGACATAATTTACCGCCGGCTACCCACCTTACGTCAGATAACTTTCTCTATACCGTATGTTTCGAACTATAGTCTCCACGCGGTGCATAGTCCGCTGGCCCCGCATACTCCGCACCTGGTAGTTGGACGACACAAAAATATTCTCGTGTGCACAGCACACCTTGACAAAGGTCTGCTTTCTTAGCTCACAAAGAAGCTTGTATCGTACTTAAATCATCATTCAGAAAATTCGTCACGTCTCGCCATAATGAACGATCTCGAATACAAAATTCTCGTATAATCCGCACTCGTAGGTAGTCCGGTGTAAAATTACAATTATGACTTGCAAACATGTGTATTCCGCGGACGAAAGTCCCGAAAATAACGGTGCGTTCAAATGTGAACCAAAAACCAATGTTGAATACCCTTACACAAAGCTGCCTTCACGCTCGTTAGCGTTGAGATACGCATTCACATACATGTATCTCAATCGCAATAATGTCGGAAAGGCGCCAAAAAAAAGAATCCTAAGACACACACACACAAACACACAGACACACAAGAAAAAAAAACACGTCAAAAGAAGTGTGCTTTCCTCCCGGCTAATTCCTTAGCAAACCAGAGAGCTTGGGGTAACGACTCCATTTTATCTTGTCTTCTTTTCATTTTTTTTTTAGTTATTTAGTTCTTAAGACACCGCCGTAAAATTTTCGCGTCGTTCGTCGTCGTCCTGAATGCGGCTTACCGGTGGGTCCGGTGCCCGAAATAACGCCGGTAAATCATTAAAAGCCGAAACGGAAACGCTAGTCGTACCGTAACAAAAACCCCTGCCCCCTTCCCCCCAAATCCTCCACACGTAAAAATAAATAAATAAGAGGCCATAAATTTGCGCGTAACAGCCCGTCGTAAAAATGACATGGCCGAAAAAGAAAAGAAAAAGAAAATGTCTTTAGCAGACGACGCGTGCGGACGGTCCCTCCGCACGAAGGGCACGCCTGGAGCTTCGGCGACAACGCTTGGGGAGAGTTGTCACCCTTAAAGCCTTTAAATAAGCTACACTTCAGAGTAACGAGTCGGCTTCGGCCATATTGGTGCGTAACATCGGCGTTGCCAGTTGTCACCAGCTTTTGCCGACGTATACCGCCTGACGGAAGATGCCTGAAGTGTGCTATCCGTCGTCTTGCTCGCTCAAACACTTCGCTAAACAGAGCGAAACGATGCCGCGACGATCCCCAAACACCATATCTGCCGCTCAAGAGGTCGCGTTGCGGAACCACAAGCGTCGCAAAACGGTGCTCGTGGTGAGGTTCTGAACACCAAGATGGCGGCGCCCACAAGTCGCTGGCGCGCAAACGAATGTCACGTGTCCCGAACGGACGAATGGCCGTCTTGGCGGCATAGAACAACGGGGGAAAAGAGTGCCGATACTCTGAGCCTAGCTTCCTCGGGGCTCTGGTCACCCTCAAGAACAAATAAACTTTCAGCCGTTCTGCTCTGGTGAAGAAGGAAGACCAGCGAAGCTGTACTATGGTGGGAATGATTTAATGGGCGGCCGCAAGTCGGAAAGCCAGAGTGGAATGTCTGGAAAGGTGGCCGCCATATGTGAGCGACGGCGGCAATGTTTTTGTTTATTTTGGGGTGAAGTTTGTTTATTTTGGGGTGACGACGGCAACCAGACAACCGGCAAGCCGACTGTCTGGTTGTCGCCGTCGCTTTTAGATGGCGGTAGCTGTCCAGAGTTTTGTGTCGACATTTGTTTGCCCGCGGACACTATACTGGGGAAACTAGCCCTTAACAGCTCCGCTGGAAAAAATAGACCCACGTTTTTTTTTCTATTTTCTTTTTCTTGGCACAGCTTTCTTTTTTCTAAATATTAGAGATGAACCTACAACCAAGGCCAAAGATGGTGGACCTGTAATAGTACAAAACCCAATTTCCGAGCCAATATCGCGCTAACCCAGGCGCTCACCCATGCCAACCGCTGCTCCTTGCACTCCGGTGTAAAGCGGTAAAGCTCGACCCGCGCGCGCTGGTGCGGCAAGGAGGCACACGGCAGACATGATAATCGAGTAATCTCATCAGGAGTACAAGACCCTGGTTCAATCTTATCACATTAGCCGCCACCTCATTATTTTGCAATGTTTTCTAACGACTTTTAGCTTTTCCCATCGCCGACATCGTCCGGAACTTCAGACGATGTCGGCGATCAACCCGTCAGCGCATCGACCGGCAAGCGCGTTTGACGAACAATCCCTACACACCCACACAGTGTTTTCAAACAAGCCCGCTTTTCCCGCACCGGGTGTGGGCACTACGCGTGCGCAGAAACCAAATTTGAGAGGAGTGAAGCATTTGCGCATGCGCAGTACCAACAGCAGCGCCCCCTCAGGGGCGTGACGTCAGTGAGTTGAGTTGGTCAATACCCACCTGATTTAAAGCGCAGCCGACGATACGAGTCAACGAGTCAAAGCGCGACATGATGGCATTCGATCGTCATCTTTCCATAAGTGTTCTTTCATCCGCTAGACCCATCAAGTGCGCCGAATGTCCCGTGACTCGCGCTTTTAGTATGAGCGTCTGTGGCTGAACGTGTTCGAGCCTCCGGCTGTGCTCCGACCCAAGACGAAACAAACTATACGGTGAGTATAGACATCTCGGGGTAGAAACAGCGCAACTGGTCAAGGACAAAGAGCAAGAACAAAGGGGAATCCGCGCCGAATCCCATCTGTTCTTGCTTTTCGTATACTTGTCCAGTAGCGCCGTTTTTACCTCGAGATGTCAAATTAACCAACTAGTCCAAACCAACACTTTGAGTAGAGACGCTGTGAAATACATATTTGTAACGTTTTACTTTCCTCCTACTTCTCTACATATCAAGGCCGACCAACGATAAAAAACATTTTAAGTTTTTGCTTTTAAGCGGTGTAACTTTTGAGGAGTGTTTACATTTACGTTTATGCAGTGTTGGCGGTAACGCGCTACAAGTAACGTCGTTACCGGTAACGCGGTGCTCCTTTCAGTAACGTAGTAACGTACTCGTTACTTTTTCAAAAGATTGACGGGTAACGTACTTACATTACTTATTCCAAATAATGTTACACGTACACATCTTCCCAAAACCCGAAAAGAAAGTACACCTACGGTGGAAGAAACATTAAGGTGATGACTCTGGCCGCTCTTCCCACGGGGAGCGAGCGACCAGATCGTGTTCGGAGCTAGCCTCGAACCAGGAGTAGTTAGTTTCGTGCCGCCGCGGAGGGCGCTGAGTTATGAGGTCCCTCCTCGGCGGCCACGGTGTCGGCGGCGTAGGGTGCTCGCCTTTTCCGCGGAGTGGTGGTGTGTGCGGCCAGTGGCTGGCTTCGGGTTTTGCTCTGGTGCTGTGTCGATCACAGGTGCCACCATCGTGCACGAAGGTAAGCCTTAACCTGAAGAGGAAAAAGAAGGAAGAGAACACAAATTTACGGACTCTGGCGACTTGGTGGCGGCGTGGCGGCGGTGAGGTACAACAAGAAGCGGCAAGCGAGGGAATGTGGGACCACCGCTGGGAGGACAACCGGAAGGGTCGGTTTTGGAGGGATCCATAGTTGGGCGCCATCTATCCCCGTGCGAATGAAGCACGCTCGGTGCGCCGAACATGATGTGGTCGCCGTGTCGGACAGAGAGTCATCACCTAATTGTATTCCTTCCACCGTGGTCCAGACGTAGGCGACGCTACGAGCTCATGGAATGAATCAGGCAGCTTCAAAATAGCACCATCATTGTGTTCATCGTGTCTCTGTACGTGCTCTATCATCGGTAAACAAATCATGAACAAAAAAGGCCCAGTGACATGCGCTTTTGACGATGCTTGATTGGTCCCATTAGCTCGTGACGTCAGATGCGTCTGGACTTGGACTGAAACAAAATATATTCGCAAAGACATTAATGATAGCACTCATTCCACACAGCCTCAGAATATTGCCTGTTTTTTTCTCCACGCAGAATCCCCACTTTAGAAAACCCCCAAAGCCCACACCCATTGTCCTAGTGTCAAAAAACGCTCTCGCAAAAAGAAAAGAAAGAAAAACGCTGTTTCCTTTAATTTATAAATCAAAAGTAACGCAAAAGTAGCGTGCGTTATTTCTATCAGTAACGGTAACGCGTTCCTTTTATTTTGAGGTAAAGTAGGTCGGTACCGCGTTCCTTTATTTGGCAAGTAACGACTAACGTATTTATTTTTTTTTTTTTTTTTTTTTCAGTAACACCTACAACACTGCTTTAAAGCCCATCTCGGTGCAGGCGCGGCTCAATTCTTAGCAATAATGGCAGTCTTGCGAAAGATGTAGCAGATTTTTGTTCATGGCGCAATGTGGCGCAAATGGCTTAGCACTTCCATCACTAGAGCCTTTCATAATCTCCAGCTCCTCTCCGTTAGTGCGCACAGGTGGTCGAGCACCTTCTCGCCTACCTCCTTTCTGATTACATGCCCCTCCCCCCCCCTCCCCCCCACCGGTTAACCAATCAGCGTCGAGCACCTCACTCCTCCTCTCCCACTCATCAACCAATCAGTGTCGACCCTCGCGGCCACGCTTTTACCTGGGCTTCCCAAAATGCCGAACACTTAGCCAAAGAAAGTTTCGCGTTAAACAAAGCCCGTTTTACGAATATTTTATACGTTTGCAAAGTAGTTTAGAAACAGGTACAGGTTCTGATGCGATTACATATGGGATATGACTGATCTCAAATGCACAGACAAGATTCTTCATTCCCTACGTAAAGACCGAAATTACTAATGCTCCGCAAAGAACCGGACTTTGTTCTTTTTTTTTTTTTCTACGGTTCTTGAAGGGATTCCGCATTTCTACGCGAACAAGAAAGCAGGCACATAGCGAAACAGTAGTATCTTTACGAGGAAGACTATTGAAGCAAAGATCGCGAATAAAAAGATGCGAAGTTGCAGTATACGCTTCTGTGATTAGTGCATGCGTTGGAGTACTGATGTGATGAAGATACTTCTATAGCGAAGTTGTTTTCTGGATGAGGACTGACTATACGAGCTACACCTAGACCCTGACATATACAAAAAAAAACCAGCCACCTTGATTTCCGAGAGTAAGAAGAGTCCACCGACACCGAGTTGACAATGGCTGCTAACATTTACTTTTAAATGTGACACTGCTTGAGACAAACGAGATAAAAAAAGAAGGTCGGAGCTTATGTATTCCAGTTAATTGTGTCACATACTGTTGGCTGTGTTGGATGTTTTGTCACCGAGAAAACCAACCCCAAATGCACCTATTAGCGGCGAGAAGTTTTGGTGGCGCCCTCCTGTGGTTCCCCCTTGTGACGTCATTACCTTGCAAACAACAAGTTCGATGGTGTTTGTTATTAGCATGGTGGAAGCTTGAAATCATTGCGCTCTCAAAGGAACACTGCCAACACCGTCAAAATTAAAGTTCTTTCATTCCTCTTATTTCCGTCGATGATAAATCCCCTATCCGACATCAGTAGGTCATGAATTTAATTCCGCGATAGCATTGATAAAAGCTGCCGTTTCCACGGGACGACTGACGGAGGCTCCGTGATCGAATTTGGCTACGCACTCGTACTCGTAGCCTCTGTACCCCGCAGAAAAGCGCGCTTGACGAGGCAGCTGCGGCTTGGTTTAATTTGAAATAAAATGATTGGACACGTTTTATTTTCAATATTTCTTTCCAGGAGCATGGTTGCGCTATAAGCACGCGGAATTCTACGGCTCTAGCAAATTTAGCCAAGATCATGCGCGGTGTTCACTCGAAAACGTAACGCACAACTAAATTCGGTCCGAGCAGGTCATTTTTAGCGTACGCTATACTATTGCGTATTGCGTACGTAAGAGCCAGCAACGCTATACTAAAACTGTCTATTAATGATAGCACTCATTCCACACAGCCTCAGAATATTGCCTGTTTTTTCTCCACGCAGAATCCCCACTTTAGAAAACCCCCAAAGCCCACACCCATTGTCCTAGTGTCAAAAAAAAAAAGAAAGAAAAACGCTGTTTCCTTTAATTTATAAATCAAAAGTAACGCAAAAGTAGCGTGCGTTATTTCTATCTGTAACGGTAACGCGTTCCTTTTATTTTGAGGTAAAGTAGGTCGGTATTGCGTTCCTTTATTTGGCAAGTAACGACTAACGTATTTAGTTGTTTTTTTTTTTTTCAGTAACACCTACAACACTGCTTTAAAGCCCATCTCGGTGCAGGCGCGGCTCAATTCTTAGCAATAATGGCAGTCTTGCGAAAGATGTAGCAGATTTTTGTTCATGGCGCAATGTGGCGCAAATGGCTTAGCACTTCCATCACTAGAGCCTTTCATAATCTCCAGCTCCTCTCCGTTAGTGCGCACAAGTGGTCGAGCACCTTCTCGCCTACCTCCTTTCTGATTGCATGCCCCTCCCCCCCCCTCCCCCCCCCCCCGGTTAACCAATCAGCGTCGAGCACCTCACTCCTCCTCTCCCACTCATCAACCAGTCAGTGTCGACCCTCGCGGCCACGCTTTTACCTGGGCTTCCCAAAATGCCGAACACTTAGCCAAAGAAAGTTTCACGTTAAACAAAGCCCGTTTTACGAATATTTTATACGCTTTGCAAATTAGTTCTCGTAAAAGAAAAAAAAAAGAAACCTTTTTGAATTAGAAACAGGTACAGGTTCTGATGCGATTACATATGGGATATGACTGATCTCAAATGCACAGACAAGATTCTTCATTCCCTACGTAAAACCGAAATTACTAATGCTCCGCAAAGAACCGGACTTTGTCTTTTTTTTTTCTACGGTTCTTGAAGGGATTACGCATTTCTACGCGAACAAGAAAGCAGGCACATAGCGAAACAGTAGTATCTTTACGAGGAAGACTATTGAAGCAAAGATCGCGAATAAAAAGATGCGAAGTTGCAGTATACGCTTCTGTGATTAGTGCATGCGTTGGAGTACTGATGTGATGAAGATACTTCTATAGCGAAGTTGTTTTCTTGATGAGGACTGACTATACGAGCTACACCTACACCCTGTCATATACAAAAAAAAAAACCAGCCACCTTGATTTCCGAGAGTAAGAAGAGTCCACCGACACCGAGTTGACAATGGCTGCTAACATTTACTGTTAAATGTGACACTGCTTGAGACAAACGAGATAAAAAAAAGAAGGTCGGAGCTTATGTATTCCAGTTAATTGTGTCCCATACTGTTGGCTGTGTTGGATGTTTTGTCACCGAGAAACCCAACCCCAAATGCACCTATAGCTACAGAAGTAATGCTGGTAACAGATGTTTCCCCATTACGCTCAAAATATACCAGATAGAGGCAATATAAGGAAGTGCCTGAATTTGGAATATCTGGCAGGTAAATATATCACGTAAAAAGGCAGAAACGCACGGGACCATTCCCGAATTCAAGAAGCTGACACGTCACACGCAGCCAAAGCTACAAGCGCGAGCTAGCCACCGCTCCTGGTTTTGAGACGTGCATTTCTAGCGCGAGCGCTCGTTCTGCGGAAGAACGCTTCAAAGCAGCGGCCTCGAGCTCTCGTGCTTGTGGCATTGGCTGCAGTCTCAGCTTAAAGCCGGGGTCACACTGCTCATACATCATACAAAGGACAGTCTGTAAACACGAGTCACCGCAATATCCGTGGTTCGAACGCCGCCTGCCAAGGCTTCTCCATGAACTCATTGCCATCCGGCATTCGAAGCACGGATCTCGAGGGTGACTATAGCGTTCGAATCTGTTTGCAGGCTGTCTTTTGTATGATGTATAAGCAGCGTGACCCCGGCTTAAAGGGATACTGAACCAAGGAATTTAGTGTCCATAATAAGTGGCGCACGTTCTTTCCACGAGCCAGCAGCCGCCGGTGTGCGCGAGCACACGCAACGAAAATGACGTCAAAGACCTTCATTTGCGGTTAAGATGACAGTGAAATGTATGGGCTTCGGGCCAAAGGAGAATAAAGACAAGTTTTTCATCTACACAGTGGTGTCTGGTGTAAAAGGTAAGCGATTAATTGGTCTAACAAGCACGTAGCTTTCACTTGTAGAGATGAAAAGCCTGTATTTATTCTCCTTTGGCCCGAAGCCCATGCACTTCACTGTCCTCTTAAGCGCGAATGGGGGTCTTTGACGTCATTTTCGTAGCATGTGCTCGCGCACACCGGCGGCTGCTGGCTCGTGGAAAGAACGTGCGCCACTTATTATGGACACTAAATTCTTTGGTTCAGTATCCCTTTAAGGGTGAATGGAGTCTAAACCGTTTCATTCTTTACGAAATCAGAGTCCAGCGTGTGAACATCACAGCCCAGCACGCGCATGGTCATGTCTTCTGAAAGAGAGCGAAATACGCGCCATTTCCACGAGCTCTGAAAAAGGCCCCGACCAGAAGCCCGTTCCTGGAATCTATATAGGGGGCACGGGCGGATCCAAGTATTCCCCAAAGGGGGGTGGGGGGGGGGGGGGGGAATAGTATCTAATGCTTGAGAACCCCTCCCCCCCTTTCTATATTTTTAAGCATGCAGAATTCAAGAAAATGGTCAGGACATCCAAGTATTCCCCGAGGAAAAGGGGGGGGGGGGGGGGGGGGGGAGTATCCAATGTTTGACATCCCCCCTTCCTTTTCTCCCGCGTTCAAGCATGTGCAGCAGCGTGCGCGTGAACGTAGCTTTGACAAGCTCACATGAGCAGAGAAATGGAGGCTGCCAGATGCCCTGCTTGCAATCGTCTATTCACTTTCGACCATAGCTGAAGGGCTTCCACGGAGCTTTCGCAACGTGCATTCCACACCATCAGGGTTGCCAGTCTCGGGAACCTATAACTGTGAATGAGTTCTGAGCATGCCCGGTAAACAGTGCACTCAAATATGGTGCGGACAACCTTTGGTGGCTCTGCAGTCAAAGCTATGGGCGCACGTGCGCACCCACAAAAGCTGTGCACGCGCACACGCCTCGTGGCGCCATCTTTCGACGGTCTGCAACACTACAAATGTCTTTTTGTTTTGCGTTTTTTTTTTATGCGTTTACATTCTCACTTTCAGGTTTTGACACGGAGTTCACGACCGCGCTAAGCGCAAAAGGATATACATCGATAAAAAAAAATATTTAGCCATATATTTGTAATTGCATATTTAAGCACCTGGCGGCCGAAACACGAAACTGTAAACAAGTGAAGGGGTTGCGCTGCGATCACCGATACATACCCGGCGCGGTGTGGCAAATCCCTCACCGGACGTTCACACAATTATCCCGCGAACCGAAATGTGACATAAAGTACAATCTCCCAAAATATGACACACCAAGTCGTCGATGCAGTGAATTGGGCGGTGCTACGCGGACACGTTGACTACAGGCACTTCATTCTCAAAGAAAGGGTAGAACAATAAAACTTTGGCTGCGGCGAGTTGGTTCATATCGATTAAAAGGTTCAAAGGCGCGAACAAAACAGGACGAAAAAAGACACACGTACGACACAGACAGGCGCCAACCCCCAACTGATATAATGAAACACGAATCATCGCGTAGAACCAGAACAGATTTATTTCCGCACTCTATAAGCAATGCGGGCCTGATGAAAAGCGAATCCCGAAAAGCCACCCGGAACTACGTCGTCGACTGGGTCTTTCATATTGTTGGGGACTGTACGTCGCGGGAAACGTCTCACAACGGCACAACACTGCTCCTACGCCATACAAAAGACACGATGTTCGCTTAACTGCGTACATGCCTCAAGGACGTTCGAAGCGCTTCATGTAGGCTTCGAACATGTGTGCAGGCAGGTTTTGTGTGACCAACATGTGACGGGACCGCCATACAAGGAAGGAACGCGCCCCAGACACCGTCTGCAGGCGGTCTTCTGCGTGATTTATTAACCAGTGTGACCGGGGCTTAACGAAGTTCTGGTCACATTTAGACACCTCTTTCTTTTTCCACGTCTCCAAACCACACCTTCGCCGCTGCTGTTCGTCGTGCGCCACAAAAGACCCAACCCGTTCGGCCAAAGCGAAGCACGGCAGCGGCGCCTTCCCCGCAAACAAAAACAGTAGCCCGCCATCGAGCCACGTATACATACACGCCCAGCCGCCACCCCTACCCAGACAGCAAGAGTCCAGTTTCTCGCGCGCGCGCAAAACGAAGCAGAGAGCGCGCGCGCGGTCGTCTCCATTAATTCATTACAAAAGAGACCCGATCGGCGCCGACCGCGAACAGCGGTCATCGAACAACAACCCGAGAACCAGGTCAGACAAACATCGTACGCCCCGAACCACTTCGCAACCGCCACCACAAGAGCAGCAGCAGCAGCAAAGAACGTTACAGCTACCGCAGCACGCGGCGCGAGCGCCTCGCGATCGTACCAGATGACCGAGCGCTCGCTCCAAAAAAGCCCCGCCCAGCCGCTTGCGTCGCTGCCCCGCGAGCGCGCGGCTCTTCCCTCTCGAACCTACCTATCCGTCTGAGCGGGTTCGACGACGAACTCGAACAAGCGCAAAAGCAGCAACAGCAACGAGCCCATCGATGTACCGAAGCTGGATATATAATGCCACGAGCTATTTAAGCCAGCTCGGGTTGCGCGTGCTCGCCGACAATACATTAATCAAGCGCGACCTTGCGCTCCGCACGTGGGAAGGACGAGAGACCGCAGTGCCGCCGGCAGTGAGACTGAACGCGTGTCGTGGCGTGGTGTGAATGTATCACCGGATTCGCGGCGTTTTTATTCCATTCCCTACCGAAAAACCCTGTACAACTTTTCACAATCTGGATTATCGAACTGGAACTCTAACTGGAATTGTTTCTGGAAACCTGAAATCCAGATAGAATCTGAATAGATTTCCAGTTCCATACTCCCGATATTGAAAAGGCATCGACGATCGCAGGCGGGGCATCTGGCCGCCGCCATATGCACGTGCGGGCAAGCACATGCAACAGACTCTAAAGCTCGAATCAAGCACCCTCGATTTTGTGAATGAAAGGTGACGTAAAAGGACCAACGTCTTTTCCCCTTTCTGCTCTATGCATGCTTTCGAAGACGTTCGCTTTTTCTGGTCTGGAGAGGCTGTGTAGTGCCGCCATTAGAAGGTTGGGTTTGACTTTGCACAGGGTGGGTAGACTGGCGTTTGGAAAGGGTCTATTGCAAGCCTTTCAAGGCCACGTTCACGCGCACGATTCGCGTGCTGGTGCCAAGGGACCGACTGGTGCCACCAGTCGGGGCGCTAGGCTTGCAATCGACCTATTGCTAAATTCGCAACTTTCAGCGATGGTGGTACCACGGTGTGAGAATCGCGCTCCCTAGCTCCTGGATGATCGGCTTTACAATAAAGGTGCTTGTCAACTCCTTCCTGACGTGAAAAAATAAACTAAGGCTCCAATACTTCTCGCATATAGCAAAACTAGAATTACTCACGCGTCGCACACCTAGCCGCGTAGTGCTGTTCTACGACAATCATCCAGATGACAGCCATTTTGATAGGTACCAGTGCGCCCCTATATAGACCTTTTCTTTAACGGCGCCGCCATCTTGAGAATTGCGGCGCCGACGACGCCGTCTAGCGGTTTAGAAAAAGAAATACCGGCTAGTTCTGGCAGCACACCTATCTGGGTAGGCAACGGTGTGGGTATGGGGGGAACTTGGCTAGACTTGGCTATGGTGGGCTGCAATAACTTGGTTGGAGCTTGTCCGGTTGAATCTAGCTGGCTACTCACAGGCCATCACCTTGCCTCCTCGAGAGAACGACGACGAAGACGGTGGGGTGTTTTGATTGAGTTTTCACAGCTAAGTATATATGAGCAGTTTAATGTAGTCTATGCAGGTAAGCTCTCGGCATTTGATAGCTGCATCTTGAGTGGTGGCATGTAGACTTTTTCATACCTTTCACATACCATGGGGCTTGCAGTGATAACCTAATTGGACCACCTGCACCGGGAATTAAAATCGGTCCTCTTGTCGTAGACGAAGTGGTCGTGAGCTTAAACGTGACGTTGAGCCTGATACGAATCTCTCGCGATTGAAGCTCGCAGTCGACTGACTTCATAAATAAGGATTCTTGGGGAAAATGCGAAGCTCGATAACATTGCAGCCACACTCGCGCTGCAGCTTCTTGTGCTCATGGCACACTTTCTGCTATTGTTCTTATGCTTTTTAAAATTATTTATTCATCCGACGACCACGCAGTGGTAGCTAGACAACCGTAGATTTTCGGAAATTGCAGCACGGTAAAAAGGAGCACTCGGAACTACATCATGCACGACGTCCGTTTTTAAGCCTTTTCGCCCATACCCTTGGCGGTTGCATACCCTGTGTCAGCGGGCAGCCCAAAAATGCACCAGGTCGAGGGTACGTCAGTTACTGGCTGGTTTGAGGTTATGCAAAAAAGGTCTATAGGTCGTGAAAGTTGCGAATTACCCAAGTACCAAAGAGAATGCAGGAATTGGTGTTCCATGCGTCGCACGTGCTGGCCTCCACAGTAGTAACGTTTCTAAAGAAAATGCCTAAAACAAATTGCATTTTGCACGCGCGTTCGTCAACGCTTTATTTTCGTTATTTACTTTGAATCTTTTGTACGGGGAAGGCGTGCGCGTGTGGCGCGTGGAACACCAATCCTTGCATTCTTTTTGATGCTTGGGTATTTTAGCAATAGGTCTATTAGCGGCGAGAAGTTTTGGTGGCGCCCTCCTGTGGTTCCCCCTTGTGACGTCATTACCTTGCAAACAACAAGTTCAATGGTGTTTGTTATTAGCATGGTGCAAGCTTGAAATCATTGCGCTCTCAATGGAACACTGCCAACACCGTCAAAATTAAAGTTCTTTCATTCCTCTTATTTCCGTCAATGAAAATCCCCTTTCCGACGTCATAGTCAGCGTTCGGCCAATCGTGGAAGGCCGACCACAGCGACGCTTTCGGTCGCGCACGGGGCTAATAGGAGGTATTCACTGGCCGCCATATTTGAGGTCACTGTTTAGAGCGCATGCTCAGAACGAGCTCGCATTAATAGGCTGCCAAGACCGGCAATCTTGGTGGTGCGGAATGCACGTGGCGAAAGAACTGTGGAAGCTCGCGTTCAGCACGCGCTCCGCAGCCGAGCACACAGCTATGGCCGCCAGTGAATACTCCCTATAAGGAGTATTCACTGGGCGCCATATTTGTGGGTGATGTCTAGAGCGCATGCTCTGAACGAGCCCACATTAATAGGCTGCTAAGACCGGCAATCTTGAGGGTGCGGAATGCACGTTACAAAAGAACTGTGGAAGCTCGCCATCAGCACGCGCTCAGCAGTCGTGCACACAGCTATGGCCGCCAGTGACAAAAACGAGCTTTTGGCCGGTGCCATTTTGAGCGTTCGTGCGTATGGCGCGTGCTTTGCTCGCTTTCCGATGCGACGAACACGCACGTGCTGGGCTGTGAAGATCGCACGCTGGACTGTGATTTTGTAAACATTGGAAAGGTCTATAGACTTATTCCCAAAACTTGAAGCGTCGCATCGCGGCGTAAAGCCACGTTAAGCGTGATCCCAACCAACGGGTTTTTGTGTGCGCGTAGACCGTGCGCTTCCATGAAATTGCGTGTTTCGTGACGTTTTTGCTATTTCCGGGGCGCTCACTGAGTCACAACCATGCGCGTTGGTTAGGACGGTGCGTCTTCGGGCGAGCGCGCACGCATGCACGAACGTACTCTGGCGGTGAAGTGACAACCAATCAAAATGCAGCTTCGTCCTGCCTCTGCGCTTGCGCAGCAGCCTTCTTTTCGGCTGCAGAAGTCACCTTCCTCGAATCGGAAGCAGGGGGGAAGTTCATAGACGTAGCCATACTTGCAAGCAAGCAGAGAGCCTCTGCGCCAGACGGCGAAGAAATGCGGAGCCGGAACTAGTGCCCTCCACCGATTGGCCGGGAGACAGGAGCACCCTACTACGTCATGGCGCGTTTTCTTGTGCCTTGAGAAAAAGTTGAGAATATCCAACTTTCTTATGCGCTCCCGCAAGACGCACGGAATCAGCGCGACGTCACGAAATACGCAATTTCCGAGAGCCTCACGGCCTACGCGCGCACAAAAACGCGTTGGTTTGGATCGCGCTTTATGCATTGTGGGAAACAGTGGGCAGGAGAATCCATACGGGCCCCGTTCCTGGCCCACAGGTTCCCAGAATGCAGCGAGCGGTCACATATTTATGGAAGTAGTCCATTGCCCATACTGGGTTTTTTCGGTAGGGTTGCGTTCTCTGTTCGGAGTTGTTGGTGCGCCATGTCGATCCGATGTACGGCACGTGAAAGATAACCCACAAAAAAGATGAAGTCCATGTCGGTTTAATATTTTGTGATTTCAAAACGCAAAAAAAGCAGTATATAGGAAAGTAATGCAGAGTACGTGAGGATCGCATTTCGGTTTAGTACACGACCCTTCGAAACAGGAATGAAAGCTCGTTCCTCGTTCCTCCTAAATCTTAGAATGAGTTTCTGTCACAAAATCCAGTGGTTCGAGTGTATCGCGTTCACGTTACATTTCTATTATTAAAATGTGTCGCTACATTAACCGCTACTTTGCGTGTTTCAAATGAAGTGTGTTCTAAAAAAATGTGTAGATAAAATAATACGAGCAAGCTAAGATATCCACATCGAACTACGTATCGTGTCGCCCCGATCGCATTTGTTACAGTTCTTTGTATTAACTAGCTGTCTGACATTCTCCCATCCCTTGAAAGCGGAGGTTTAAATAGTGGATAATAAAAAGCCCAAGTGCCTAGTGAATTCATATAAGGGGTAATTTACACGAAAAGTTAAACATTGGGGTACCTGATCTATTGCTTCATTAAATGTTAGCTGGTATATATATATTTTTTTTTTTATTGTTGGGACAACATGGTAGTGTAGGTTCATGAAAGCAAATATATTTGATTCTTTTAGTCGACACATGTTTGGAGCACATTTATTTTGGAATGCCTCTTATGGGTTGTTACGGCAATTGGGCTGCCTCCGTTAACCATGAGACACGTTTTAAAGCCTTTCAGTTTAGTTCTAGCAATCCCGATTTTTTTTAACAGCCTGATTTAGAAAACGTGGAAATATGTCAGTCAACGTTTATGAAATGACCACGGTGATCAGTGTTGCCAAAGTATTTACATTTTTATAATTAGTAACAAGAAATGGCTGTAACCTACTGAAATTGAAATGCCAGTGGTGTAACGAAGAAGATAATAATTAATTTAAACAGTTTCGTCCACAGTATTCAGTATGTAATCACGTACACTCGAACCCCCTTTTACGACGGCCTTACCAAACGCAATGTTCACTTCGCTCAAAAAGTTTATATCTCATTAGCCAAGGAATAGGTATACAATTGCGCACCTTTTTAACGTGTCAGTGGTGTCCCGTATAACTTATGCCCTACTTTCTTCAATTTACTTAAAAGAAAACAGGAGCATTTACAAAAGCAATATACCTTCCTACTTTTTTAAACCTATTCAAATGGAGCGAAACGTTTTGTTGAAGCATTTAAATTTGCTTGAAATGTTAGTTGTCTCACTAATCAACGCGTCAGTCGTCTCGCAAATGAAACAAAAATTAACAACGAACACGTTGTAGTATATGTCGACTTCACCGAGTAATATCGGTGCCAATACGGATCAGAAATTCCAGCTGTTCACTCCGGTTCTTCTCATCAGCCACGTTACATTCAACGTTGTATTCTTCTACTTGGCCGAAGGGGAGCTGACAACGTCCCTGCACAATGTCAAACTCCATTAACCATGCTCCCTCAGCCATCTGGGAGCACCTCAAGGTGCTCCCGTTCCAGTTCCACAGATGCAAAAATGAAACGGCGGCGTTCTTCTCCTCCTCCCAAACGGAACGCATTCCAAAAACGTCGTTTCTTTGAACGTCCGTTCCGTTTACAACACTGCCCCCTTTTACGTTCATTTTATTTTCTGTGCGTTCTCAAGTACAACGATAAGAGCGGGTCGGTCCCAGCGCATCGGAAGAGCCCTACACCTATCTTCGCCGCGCAAAGCAGTGTGGAATAACCGCGAGGTCTCTTGGGATTTTCCAGAAAGTGTTTGTTCTGTTTCTTGGCTTCGCATTTTAGGTCGCCCTCACTCACCCTCACAGCCACACTCACCTAAGCCCCTCACTCACCCTCACCCGCACAGCTACACTCACCCTCAGCACCTCACTTACCCTCATCCTCACAGTCAAACTCACTTTCAGCCAGTGTTGGAACTAACGCTTTACAAGTAACGACGCTACTGGTAACGCGTTAGTTTTTAGAGCGCAGCTCTTAGGCGTCCGTTTCCGGCTTGAGCGGCGTCGCCGTCGCCGTAACCACGCGGTACATTATGGGACGCGTGACGTCACTGATGACGTCATCAGTGACGATGACGATGGCGTCATCAGGGACGATGACGTCGTCAGTGACGATGACGTCATCAGTGGCGATGACGTCATCATGATGACGTCACGCGTGACGTCACGTATGACGTCATCGTGATGACGTCATCGTCAAGTGACTTTACAGGGGTCACGTGACCCCCGCGAGGCGACGGCGACGCCACTCGGAGGGAGGAGTAGCAGACAGGATGAGGAGGTGAGGAGGAGGGAGCAGGGGTATACTTTCCCCTCAGTACCCTTCCCTCCTCCTCCTAGAGAGCTGCGCTCTAACTCGGCGTTACAGGGAGTTGTAAACGGCTTTCATTTTTTTACTACTAACGTATTCGTTAGAATCCCAAATGACTAACGTGTAAAGTAATGTCGTTTCATTTTGCGGTATCTCCTATCAAATTACGTTATCCGTACGTTACTCGTTACTTTAGATTAAAAATGGCCGCATGATTGTTTGGAAACAAAATCATTTTTATTCTGTACACTACGTAAAAGTGGCAAAGAAACCCCAACAAAGCTATGTATAAGCGACGCCATTTTAAACTTCTTCGGAAGACACTTTTTAACGTTCCCACAACCGGGCCCAACAGGCGCTAGATTATCGCTGCGCGAAACCCCTAAGCCTCAGCGTCCCTACACACTCGAAAAAAAGCCCGTGCGTGTACTTTCCCGCACAACATTCGGAGAGCCAATCATCGCAACTTACAGAGGCAGCTCAGCGAATGACGATGCCGAAACATATGTTTAGACCAAAAAACGCAATCTGAGTTGTGGCATTAAGTAATGCAAGCGTGACGTTTTGCATTGCTTAATGTCACAACTCAGACTGCGTTTTTTGGTCTAAACATATGTTTCGGCATTGTCATTCGCTGAGCTGCCTCCGTAAGTTGTGGTGATTGGCACTCCGAGTGTTATGCGGGAAAGTAGACGCACAGTTTTTTTTTTTTTTTTTTAGAGTGGAGTTAATCCAGCTGGTTACATCCTTCTTTTCAGAACAAACAAATTCTCGTTCTGTCAACAACAAAAAGGATAAACAGAAGTTTGGAAGTGTTGACGTTCCCACGCTTTGAACCAAAACAAGTGTGTTAACGGTGGTCGGGTGCTGAAGTGTCGTTAATTGGAAATGCGACGCTGGTTTGTGAAGGAATAAAATAACGTTTATTTTACCGGATTAACCTTGATTACATGAAGAGTTTTTTTTTTTTTTTTTGCGTCCGTTACGTGGCGTGCATCCGGCCGTTCTTTTCATAGCGGTTTCTTCTTCCCAGGCAGGTGCTATGGGCAAAGATCAGTTCACCGATTCGCGCTCGCAACGCGCCACGTGTTCGAGGGTATACATTACACGTCCTGTCGAGTCTAGACAAACAAGCTGGGCTAGCTAAACGTGATGAAGATTACACACATTACAGATGTCCGAATCGCGCTCGCGAAGCGTCACATGTTCGAGAATATACATTACACATACTTCCGACAGTGAATCTTTTATTAACCTGATCAGTGCAATTTGAATTTATTTGTTCATACTTTTGGCATTATTGAAAATTTATTGTTGTGTGTTGTTTTGAATTGTTTATTTATATTGTTGGTTGCTGGCTTGTACGGTTTATGTGAGTTTCCAACGTGCAAATGTGATCTGTATCCCACAGGTCTGCTGTAATGCTACGGGCGTTGCTGAGTACAACTACTGAAAAATAAATAATCACTCTGAAAAAGTGTATACTTGCCCAAGTTTATACATGCGGTTTATTATAAACAGCCGTTATATTCTAAGAGTGAAACACAAAGTAATGAAGAACTAACGTAAAAGTAACGTCCGTTAGTCATGGCAAGTAACGACACCTGTATTTCGTTACATATGCAAAATGGCGACGGAGCTCTGTAACGCGTTAGCTTTTTCCAAGCTAACGAGATAACGCTATTTCGTTACTTATTTTCGGTAACGGGCACAACACTGCATTCAGCCTTCAGTCACCCTCACTGAACCTCACAGCCCTCACGGTCCTCAAGCCCCTCATGCGCTCACCGTCCTCACGCCGCACACACTCATACCCCTCACGCACTCATGGCCCTCACGCACTGGCCGTCCTCACGCCCCTCACACACTCATACCCCTCATGCCACTCACCGCCCTCACGCACTCATGGCCCTCACGCCCCTCACGCCCCTCACGCACTCATACCCCTCACGCACTCACGCTCCTCAGAGCCCTCACGGCCCTCACTCACCCTCACACTCATGAATTTTCCTAGTTCAGAGACTCATTCACCTTCACCTCACCTATGAAGATGAGGGTGAGTGAGGGTGAGTGAGGGCCCACATGAGTAAGATTTGCCGAGGTATGCCCGTATCAAATATCGGCGTGTCGGATGGATGCTTCACACGCACGGAGGTCGCGATCCTGCCAAGGTTCAAAATTCGACTCGATTGAAGTTGAACTGCGCATGCGTGGAAATGAAAACAACCTGACACCGCATGGCGGAGGAAGTGGCGCAACATTTAATAAATATCTCGTTCTGTACTAACAAAGTGCTAAATCATTAATAGTTTATATGTTATATTTTTGTATCCTGAAAACATCCGTGATTGTTATCCAAAAATGTAAACCAAACTAAAAGGTGTCCCCAAAATAAATGCACAGTTGTTTTTTTTTTTTTCAATTAAGGAAATAAATTATACGCATCACCAAACACTCAGTCTCCGTCCAAATATAGTGCTAGCGGTTCGGACCAGGTGCCAACGTTTCAAAACAAAGCGTTGAGTTATTCGAAAGATATAAATCATTTTCGTGAAATCTTCAACGGAAAAATGGTAGGCAGACATAGCCGACGAATACATGTGGTTAAGAGGAGCCAACTACCAAGGATAACGGGACCCATTCTCCATTATAACTTTCGATTAAGATCGATAACGGTTAGCTCTGTAATGTTGGCGTCTGGTTTTGAGCGGTAGCGCTACATTTGGGCAGACATATAAGCATTCGGCGATGCATAATTTACTTATGCGATTAAAAAAAAATATTTTGCCAAGTTTAATATTGACGGAAGTTTGCGACATCCCTGGATTCACGTAAAACAGAAACGCAGAGCCTCTCCCATTCTGGAGAACCAGTCACTGTAATCGACGGCTAGCTCCGTGATTGAAGATGACGAAAATATGTTTAGAGCGAATGAGGAGTTATGTGATGTGACCGTGAGCACGACGGAAGCACGTGAAAAAGTCGCACTCAGCGACACATCGCAGACTATTTTTGTAGGAACACATTTTTAGCCTTGTCATTCGCCGAGCAACCTCCGTTGATCGGATGGGCTGATTCTGTAGAGTATACTCCAGTAAAGTATACACGGGCCCGGCCGTATTTACGAGTGAATGCTTTGCTTGGGCAATGTCTCCTCCGCACAGATGGAACTTTCCAAAACCACACGCTCGCGCCCGAGCCTTTAGGGAGTTTTAGCAAGTCGTTTTTCAAGCACACGGTTCCGAAATCACGAACGGTACAGCTGGTCCGTTCCGTGAAACCGTGCGTGAAATTTGACATACTTTAGCGAATCGTGAAAGTTGCGCGACCGTGTAAACGATGATGATGATAGTGCTTAACGGTGGCGCCATCTTCTAGTGAACATGTGAAACATTCTGCAACGTGTAAATCCGTGGCGGACACCATGGTGGCGGCTCGTGTTTCCGGCGTACGACTGATGTAAACAAGACGGCCGATGTAACATTTGCCGGTCGGAATTTCAAGAACTGCGAAGCTAGATGGAGTAAAAAGTATCTAAATGAACTTAAAGGTATGTGGTGTGTCTCCTTCATCCTGAACTTGAACGATCGTTCGCGTTGTGTGCCGTCGAACCAAATCATTTCGTCTGCTCGCGGTCGCCACGGCAGCTAGTCTGCCCGCAGATCGCAAAAATTTACTAGCATGCGTAGTTTAAAGCATTCACGATCGCTTACCGTTGTGAGCAGTCCTCGAAATGATTTGGTTCAACCTCTCAAATGAAGCAGACTAACAGGACGGCAAATCTCCTCCCGCTGTCCTAAGCCTAACGCTCGGCTGGGTCGGCGAAGGCAGTTGCCGAACCGACCGCCATCTTTTTTTTTACCCGAGTCGTGAACGGTGCTGGCTGCGTTGCGGATGACGACTCCAGCGGCCGGAATGGGAGAAACGAACGAGAAGAGCCTCCCGACGTCCCGAACGACTCGCGCGCGCATGCGCAGTGGCGTCGCCGATGCGTTGGAGGGCGAACCGTTCATGTGGAAACGACCTGCTAAAACTCCCTTTTATCAGCACTGCAGATGTTTGTGAGATGTTTATGTTAATGCTTATTTATCGATTCTCACCAACGGCAACATGTCTTCCCGGTGGTGCATCACAACACAGGGTTCAGAGGAGGAGGAGGGGCGTATACCCTCCCTTCCGTAACCTCCCCTCCTCTTCCCCAAGAGCTGCGCTCTAATTTCGCATTGCAGAGATTTGTAAACGTCTTTCATTTTTGTTTTGTTTTGCTCTCCCTGTCTCCCTCTTCTCTCTATATATATATATACTGTAAGCGACTTAATTTTCGCAAATCGAGCCAAAGCTGAAAGTTTGAAATTATTCGCGGGTTCTAATTTTCGCGAATTTAGTGTAGCTTCCGTAGCTTTCACATATTGCCCGAATTGTTAGCGGGACGTATTTTTCGCGAATTGTAGGCGAGTCGCCAAATTCGCGAAAATTAGGTCCTCGAGAAAGTTTAGTCGTTTACAGTATATATATATTTTTTTTTTGCTTGGTAGTTTTGTTATTTGGCGAGTTCCTTCCGTAGATTGCAGCGATTGGATTTCCCAAGTGCTTTCCGGCAACAAAAACAAACAAAAGCGCACCCAGTCTTCGTTTTTTTTTTTTTTTTTTTTTCAAATACGCTTTACAACTATTGGTGACCGTGGGGATGCAGAGCCAGCATCCACCTCAGCGCCCTCCAAATTACTCCGCCGATGATACACACACACCCAATAGCAATTCGAACGCGGCCGCTTTTGATAGGCGTCCCAAGCAACAGCATCGGACACCCGATGAATACTAAACACCAATCGACCAATCGAACAAAAAAAAAAAATCATCGCCAATAAAACAAAATAAAACTAAAAAAGTATCGAAAACACGCTCACCTCTCTTCATCTTCTAGGTTTACCTGTACGGTTCGGTGAGCAACACGTGCAGCGCCCGGCATTCGGGGTTGCTCTCTCTTCTGCGAACACGCAATCTTCCCCGCGGTTTCTTTTTCTTTTTTTAAAATCTAGTGTGGCTTATTTTTGCGTTTGTATCGGCCGTTGGCTGTTAACCCGGCGCGGACCACATCGGAGCTCTGCAGCGCGTGTTAATTGGCGGCCGAAAGCGGCCCCCGTAATGATAGCGGGAGGCCGCAGTACGGCCGCATATGCTATTTTCACCCCTTTGCTGAAAGCCCGGTGAAAGCTATCGTGCACGTCGAACCAGTCGCAAGTGGATCTTCCGCCACGTGATCCCACACTCCCGCTCCACACCCAGGCGTAGAGAGCGGGGTCACGTGATGTAAAGGAGGCGGCTGATTGGTCCAGCAAGCGAGTAGCTTTCACCGCACTGTCAGCTATAGCTCGGACGAGACACCGCGTCGTCTCCCATATGCATGCCGCGTGCGCGCGTATGTGTACAACACGGCGTGCTACGTGCTTGCGGGCCATTACGGCGAAGCAGAGTGCCGCGTCTCTGCTGGCTGCCACCCCGTTTGATCCTGATCGAAGTTAACGCTGCGCGGTGTTCGCGGTATACGTGAGCCGGTTGAGATGGAATGCGTCGTTGCGGTATGGACTCGGGAAGCAGCAGGGAGGGCAATGAACTGTGAACCACGCGAGCGTCCATTGGCGCCAAACGAGAATCGGAGCAAGTGCAGGCTAGTGGTATACTATTCGCGACTCCTGCGAACTGTAGGGGGCGCGCTGGTCAGGCAAAATAGCGGACGAAAGGAGGTCGCTTTCGTCGTTCAGCACGCGGACCACCATAAATTTCTTGCACTGCAGCGTAAAATCGGTGTTATGAAGGCAAAGCGATTTTTCGAAGGTAGAAACCTTCTTCTATAGTCAGTGCGTAAGAATGACACGGCGGAAGCAGAAAGATAATTACTGGAAACGGTGCTTGTTTCTAAGCTGCCTACGAGAACCAAGCAGCGATAGCAGACGACATAGTCAAAACGACCTCCTTTCCTGAGCTTCTCGGCGTTGCCACAACGCGGCGTCGATTTCGCTGGCGTCTCCAATATACGCGAGCGACAGCGATAGCAAATATAAGAAATCTAATCCGTCTACTTCCCCGTAAAGCGTTCGGTTAAACCACGCTGTAAAAAAAAAAAAAAAATTAAATAAAGTATATATTTAAGCCCACTTCCCCGGAGAACGCGGAGACGGCCGATCACTGCCGAGAACGGATGAATCCAAATAAATGGCGAAGCTCATGACTACGATTGAACCTTAAACAAAAATGCGATGTGCGCAGGGACAATCAGCCTTACACTCTATAAAAAAAGGGAATAGTATTCTCTCCCTTAAAGAAGGAACTCTCGTGTCCCATACGTTCCTCCATCAAGGGAGGAAAGTTCCTCCTACAAAACGGGGAGGAAAGTTCTCCCCTAATAAAGGAGGAAAGTTGCCACTTATTTTTGTTCCCGGAGAATACGTTGCTCCCCTAAGAGGGAGGAAAATTGCCACCTTTCTTCTCCCAATGGAGGAAACTTTCTCCCCCGTGTAATTAATATAGCTTCCACCAGATGGCGCTCATAACGGCAAAATAAAAAATAAGAGAAGCGGTAATGTTTTTTTTTTTTTTTTAAATTACGCCCGACTTTTAAACGCTACATGGTAGACACACATGCATGACTGCACACACAGAATACAATCTACTAAAACTCTCTATTGTTGTAATGTACATGATAGACTGTGCATAGTGCAACAGCAATGAACACGATTATTATTAATGCGATCTATATATATCCAAGCAATCAAGTTTGCCGTCACCTCCTTTGAACACGTTTGCGGTGGCAGCGGCGGTTCGACCGTGGCTGCCGCCGCGAACATGGAGGAGGGAGTTCTCGTCCCTTTTTCAAGCGCCACCAGACGGCGCTGTATGTGGAACGGGAGCCATTTCCACCCTTCTGTTGGCGACAGAGAGGCACATCGCTTTTTCCTCCATTTCTCCTACCTTGTTTTTCTTTTTTTTTTTTTTTAGTACGTACGTTTTAATAGATTCATATTGAAAGACCGCGACTTCTAGTATCTGTTGCGTTAATTACCCGAGTGCGCCAACGTTTGTGCACGTACTTTTGACCATGCGTTGGACCATAGCCTCTTATATACTCACAAAGCCTGGCAGTTCGACAACGGAGCCATAGAGTGCCCGGTCGCAGATTTGAAGCGCGAGGATCTGGTAGCACAGAGCATATCTCGTGGAGCCTGTAGTCAGTGCACAGCTTTTGCAGCGGCGAGGACCCGAAACACGGTTTTCAAACACGACGAGAAAAAAAAAAGCGATAGCGCGAGGAGCACGATCAGACGTTCCATCGGTCGGGAGAAGTGTGTTTCGTCGTCTCGCCGCAGCGGGGCGCCCGTCTCGTGGCTCTCCTCTCATCCGTTGCCTGCCGCTCTACCTTTTCAATTTCGGCGGCCACTTCTCGTGGCGATCTGCCAGGCTTTTTCAGTATAGAGGAGGCTAAGGTTGGACACGTAGTTCCCCACAGCGTCGCTTATTTTGCGTTCGCGTCTCACAACCAGAATGACGTCAACACGCAGCGGCGCCAACGAGCACGCGTCTGGTTCTACGCTCCGTATTTGTGCCGAGATTAAGCGCACTTAGGGCGAATCAGGGATTCGTTATACTTCGTTTCACCTTAAAGGAGCGGTGCAACGATATTCAATTGGAATGTTTTTCACTTTACACGAGCTTACTGGCTCTAGCGGGACTCAAGGATCGTCGCACGCAACGCCACTGGCCAAAAAACTCCTTTGTTGCGGTGAAATTTCGAGGACAAAAGCGATCATTTTTATTCAATCTCTCCTTTGCAAAATTTGATGACGTAACGTGGGGATCGCAGTACACCCATATGACGATATTTGAATGCGGTTCATAGATTGGACCCGAGCATGGCGTGGGCACTCGATTTGGGCTCGTGATAATTACTAGCTCGAGAAGCATTCGGGTAGGGGGCCCGTGTCCAATCGCTACAACGATGACAATAGCCGAGCCATAACAATGTCTCGAACTCAGCGCGTGTCCTGTGCTTTGCCAACCCCAGCGCGTGGCTATGATCAACATTGGCGGCATATAATCGGCTCCAGATCACGTGGCCGCTTGTTCTGGCTGCGAGTTGAGGGGGTGAACGCTGCTCTATTTTCTTTAATTTTTTACTGGGACTTCTATTGCGTGGGGTGAAAAACGAACGCGTGTTTTATAGGTCATTAACGTCAGGGATTCGTTCTAAGCGGTATTTGGGCAAAGTACAATAATTGTTGCATAGCCCCTTTAAGTCCAGACACAGCCAACGCTAGGAGTTGTTGATACCAATCAGACAGCGTCAAAAGTGCATCAACTTGGTGTTCGTCCTATTTATGCAAGTGTTCTATCATCGCTGAAGCAATCATAAACAGAAAAGACCCAGTGACTTGCACCTTTGACGCTGTTTGATTGGTCCCAGTAACTCGTAGCGTTGGCTGCCTCTAAGAGATTAAACTATGTAAAAAGCAACCAAGCAATCAAGTTTGCCGTCACCTCCTTTGAACACGTTTGCGGTGGCAGCGGCGGTTCGACCGTGGCTGCCGCCGCGAACATGGAGGAGGGAGTTCTCGTCCCTTTTTCAAGCGCCACCAGACGGCGCTGTATGTGGAACGGGAGCCATTTCCTCCCTTCTGTTGGCGACAGAGAGGCACATCGCTTTTTCCTCCATTTCTCCTACCTTGTTTTTTTTTGTTGTTTTTTTAGTACGTACGTTTTAATAGATTCATATTGAAAGACCGCGACTTCTAGTATCTGTTGCGTTAATTACCCGAGTGCGCCAACGTTTGTGCACGTACTTTTGACCATGCGTTGGACCATAGCCTCTTATATACTCACAAAGCCTGGCAGTTCGACAACGGAGCCATAGAGTGCCCGGTCGCAGATTTGAAGCGCGAGGATCTGGTAGCACAGAGCATATCTCGTGGAGCCTGTAGTCAGTGCACAGCTTTTGCAGCGGCGAGGACCCGAAACACGGTTTTCAAACACGACGAGAAAAAAAGCGATAGCGCGAGGAGCACGATCAGACATTCCATCGGTCGGGAGAAGTGTGTTTCGTCGTCTCGCCGCAGCGGGGCGCCCGTCTCGTGGCTCTCCTCTCATCCGTTGCCTGCCGCTCTACCTTTTCAATTTCGGCGGCCGCTTCTCGTGGCGATCTGCCAGGCTTTTTCAGTATAGAGGAGGCTAAGGTTGGACACGTAGTTCCCCACAGCGTCGCTTATTTTGCGTTCGCGTCTCACAACCAGAATGACGTCAACACGCAGCGGCGCCAACGAGCACGAGTCTGGTTCTACGCTCCGTATTTGTGCCGAGATTAAGCGCACTTAGGGCGAATCAGGGATTCGTTATACTTCGTTTCACCTTAAGTCCAGACACAGCCAACGCTAGGAGTTGATGATACCAATCAGACAGCGTCAAAAGTTTAATCAACTTGGTGTTCGTCCTATTTATGCAAGTGTTCTATCATCGCTGAAGCAATCATAAACAGAAAAGACCCAGTGACTTGCACCTTTGACGCTGTTTGATTGGTCCCAGTAACTCGTAGCGTTGGCTGCCTCTGGACTTAAAGGGGAAGGGAAACGTAATTCCAGCGCTCATTTTCTAGCTTGAATGTGTTGCATGTTGCACCCTAACCTCAAAAACACCAGTCTTTCGTTGAAAGGCCCAAGAAAACTAATTTTAAAGCTAAATAAACGGTCTTTCAATGTGCACCTGGGGATGCATGCGGAGCCTATCTGGGAGGTGATCTAGCAACGTTGGGGAACTTGCTACGTAGTCGTGACGTAGCAGATTCCTTCGGAGCAGCGCCGCTCTTTGGAATTTCAACATTTTCCTTCTTAGCTTTTCTCCTCAACTCACAAATCGCGCATTGAACCAAACAGACCAAGAAGACGGAAAGCAGGGACTCCCCTTTTTCTCGGACCCTTGCTTGTGCACCCGGATACAGCCATTCTCCCCATAGAGGGCCTAGAAGATTAGCCCGTCGCTCAAAACTCGGACAACAAGTTGCTCCCTAGCTTTTCCTACCCCGTTCACCCCTAAGCTGACAGTGCTGTGGAAGCTACGTGTTCCTAGGGCCAGCCACACGCTCGCCACCCCACGGGTGCCCACGGGTACTTCGAATGGCTCGGTTGTAACGCGTTGACGCTATCCGTTGCGGTGAGCGGACGTGTTTCCTGGTTCTCCTCGAGCATCCGAAGCTAAGTGCCAGTTTTTCTTCTTTTCTCTCTCTTTTTGAGAGTTGATAGGAAGTGACTATGCGGTAGCAGTGTTAGGTTGAACAGCAGCAGTTGGGATTAGTAGAGGCTACTACGAAGTTAGTTTCGTAGGCTGTTTGAATTTTTGGCGGGAAGTGACGGTTTGTTCCCGGTCTAGATATGGGTCTAGATTTGGGTCGGCAGGACAAGGGTGGGGACGAGTTGGTGCAGTGTGAGGGGTGTGGGCGGTGGTGTTACTTAGAGGAGACCGGTTTCGGGAGTCTGGAGGAGGCGAAGGGGATGAGTTTCGAGTGTCGGCTTTGTGTGAAGCTTCAGCAGGTAACTGGGGAATGGGAGGGTAGAGTTCGGGAGATTGAGGCCGAGCTTAAGGCAGAAGGAGAGAAGCGGGTGGGTCTCGAGGCCCAGGTTGAGGAGCTGACTAGGCAGCTTAATCATGAGAGGGAGCAGCGGGTCGGTCTCGAGAAGCAGGTGGAAGAGCTGGGGGAAGTATGGAAGGCGGGTTTAGAGGAGTGTAAGAGGGAGTGTGACAGTAGGGTAGAGCGCCTGGAAGGGGTAATTCGAGCGAGTGAGAGTAGCGAGGGAAGAAAGGAGGAAGTGTCAGTTCTAGCGGGACGAACCGCCGGTCCGCAGGCTGGGGTCGCTGGTGGTCAGGAGTCCAGCCTGTTGAACGACGGGCTCGATGACGCTGGAGAGCTAAGTGACCCTCAGCTCAATAGCGCCTTCGAGCAGCAGGCGTCGGGCAGTCAGGTGACAGCAGATAAGTCGCAGGACAAGGGCGCGCAGGTACCAGGGGGATCTAGGGTACTGGTAGTGGGGAGCTCTAACGTAGCACGGGTTAAGAGGGGTGTACTGAACAGGGTGAAGAGAGACCAGAGGGTAACCGTAGAGGTCCAGCCAGGGAAGTGTATGGTGGATGCTATGACCGCAGCACGTGAGGGGGTGTGGGATAACCGGGAGGGAAGGAACCTAGTAATAGTTCACGCGGGGCTTAATGATGTGCTCCAGGGTAGGAGCCAGAACCTCGGAAAGCAGCTAAACGTGGGAATGCGTAAGCTGAGGGACGTGTCTGAGAATGTGCACGTGGTTGTGTGCACCATTCCAGAAGTTCGGGGGCAGTCCGGGGTAACGGAGAGGAGGGTTGTCGAAGCCAACGGAGTAATTAAGGGTATGAGTCGACAGCTTCGGTACGACGTAATGGAAGTAAACAGGGAAGTGTACGAGGCTGGCTCCCGCCCTTTTGCAGATGGCATTCACTACAGTGAGGCCACGGGTTACAGGGTGGGGGATAGGATGGGCCGCACGGTGACTGCTTTTTTGGGGGGACCAAGGGCCCTGGGGGTACTGAAGTAACTGAAAACCCAACAAAGTCAGGAGAGGCACCCAGGGTTAAAAAGAGGAGAAAACGTAAGAACAGGTATAAACAAACAACACAATCAGACATTGGATATATTAACATGCAGGGTGGTAGAAATAGGTTAAAATGGGAAGAGGTAGAGGAGCAACTAAGAAAGGAGGATTTAGTGGTGTATGGGTTTGTGGAAACGCATCTCAGAGACATGGAGCAGCCACCTTGCAACCCTGACTATGTGTGGGAAGAATGCAACAGAACGGAGGGACTGAGGAAGGGAGGTGGAATTGGAGCATTTATTAAGAAGAACATGAACTTTCAAAGGCTCAGAAAGGAGTGCGCCGAACACTTGTGGCTGAAAGGAAAAGTCGCTGGGGAATCAACACTCCTTGGAGTTGTTTACTTATGGACAGGGAAAGGTGCTAAAGAGGAAAACAGAAAAATGATTGATTGCATATCAAGAGACATTAGTGAGCTAGGGGAAGGCTCTGAAATAATTATTATGGGAGACATGAATGCCCATATCGAGGGTCTGGATGGGTATACGGACTCAACTGGAAGCATATTATTAGAACTGGTGGAAAAGCATGACTTAGTTTTATGTAATACCAGTCAGAAGTGTGACGGGCACATAACATGGGAAACTGGCAATCTACATTCAACTATAGATTACGTACTTATGTCACACAAAATATATGGTAAGTTACAAGTAATGAAAATAGATGAAGAAGGTTCCAAAAGTCTTGGTAGTGATCATAAACGTATTAAGCTGAATTTTGCCAGAGAAGTAAATGCTGAAACTAGACAACATAATTCAAAGCAGACTTTCTGCAGCGACAAAGAGTTGGAAATAGTTGCTGAAAGAATAGAGGAAGCAGTTTCAGGGCAACGGTATACAGATTGGACCTATGAGAGCCTAACTGGACTTTTTGTTCTGGAACTAGACAAAGTTCAGAGTAAACGAAAGGGGAAGCGAAGACATAGACCAAAAAGCTGGTGGGACAAAGAAGTGAAGCAAGCGATACAAAAACGTCAGGAAGCCTCTAGAGAACACAGGCATTCCAAGCGTAGTGGGGAGTCGGAAACGGAAGTAAAAAGAAGATGGGACACTTTTATAACATTTCGCCGAGAGGCATCCAGTTTGATCAATGCGAAAATTCAGAGAAAGGGTGAAGAATGGATGAGTAATGTAAGCAAGAAAGATAGAAACGCAGCCAAGAAGTTTTGGGAGCACTTGAACTCACTCGGTGAAACGACGCAAGCTAGACAGAGGTTCATACTCTCGCATCAGGGAGATCAATTAGAGGGAGATGATGCGATACGATATATAGGAGCAGTGATGGAGGAGAAATTTCGGGAACGGGTACATGTGGAAGATAGGAGAACCGAAGGCAGTACCAGTCCAGCTTTTGACATCGCGGATTTTGGACAAAGAGAATGGGAAAAGGCGGAACGAAGAGTCCCTAGTGGCACGTCGACAGGCACAGATGGTATCCCAATCAAGCTGGTGAAGAATTTGGGTCCTAAATCTAAGGCAAAACTAAGGGAGGTAGTGAGCACTATGGTAACAAAAGGAAATATTCCAGATGAATGGAGGCTTAGTAGGATGAGTATGATATATAAGGGAAAGGGAGATAAGTCTGACATTAGGAATTATCGTCCCATAACCGTGACACCAGTTATTTACAGGTTGGTAATGCAGATTATAAAGAACAGACTGGAGGAATGGGTAGATTGCGAGGGCATACTGGGCGAGTTACAGAACGGGTTTCGGAAACAAAGAAGGTTGGAAGACAATATATTTTCTCTAACACAGTGTATAGAAATTGCGCAAAAAGAAAACAGACAGCTCTGGCTGGCATTTCTGGATATCAAGGGTGCCTATGACAATGTGAACCAAAAAACTCTGTGGGACATAGTGGAGAGCTTAAACCTAGATGAAGGGCTAACAGCAATATTAAGGAACATTTACAAAGATAATAAGGTGATTATAACATGGGAAGGAAAGGCAACGGGGAAAATAGAGATAGGACGAGGCCTTAGGCAGGGGTGCCCGTTATCGCCTTTGCTGTTTATGTTGTATCTGAGAGGATTGGAGGATAGACTAGAGAAGAGTGGGCTTGGATTTGACCTTTCGTACAGTAAGCTAGGCCAAACAATTCAGCAATCTTTACCGGGACTGATATATGCGG
Source organism: Ixodes persulcatus (assembly GCA_013358835.2). Taxonomy (NCBI): domain Eukaryota; kingdom Metazoa; phylum Arthropoda; class Arachnida; order Ixodida; family Ixodidae; genus Ixodes; species Ixodes persulcatus. Next base: position 895,178 of record JABSTQ010009150.1, read on the forward strand.
ATGATATCGTACTAATGGCTAACAACAGGATAGATTTGCAGGAATTAATGAGCATCTGTGGTAGGGAAGGAGAGGAATTAGGTTTAGAATTCAGTAGTGAAAAATCAGCAGTCATGATTTTTAACAATGATGATGTTGAGAGACTGAAGATACAGAATATCACAGTTGAGAGAGCTACTAAATACAAGTATCTAGGAGTATGGATATGTGGTGGTGCAGAATATCTCAGTGAGCATGAAAAGTATATAATAGGTAAGGGCAACAGAAATGCGGCTGTAATGAAAAATAGAGCACTTTGGAATTACAACAGGTATGAGGTGGTGAGAGAGATTTGGAAAGGGGTCATGGTGCCTGGCTTGACTTTTGGAAACGCAGTGCTATGCATGAAATCCGAAGTGCATGCAAGACTAGAAATAAAACAGCGTGGAGTAGGTAGGCTGGCTTTGGGGGCACATTGCAAAACACCGAACCAGGGAGTACAAGGAGACATGGGATGGGCGTCGTTTGAGGGCAGGGAAGCTGTGAGCAAGATAGAATTTGAGGATCGCTTGAGGCAAATGGGTGGGGAGCAATGGGCACGAAAGGTTTTCAGCTATTTATACATGAGGAGTATAGACACAAAATGGAGACAGCGCACTAGGAAATTAAGAGGAAAGTTTTTAGGCTATAGTGGGGTTACGGAAGAGCAGGTCTCAGTTAAGAAGAAAGTTAAAGCCACAGAAAGAGATCGGTGGCTAGAGGGAATGCAGACAAAGAAGGCTCTGGAAGGCTATAGATTAAACAAAACAGTTATTGCCAAAGAAAGCATTTATGACAATTCTAGGGGAAGCTCATTGTTGTTTGAGGCAAGGACAGGTGTTTTGCGAACCAGAACATACAGAGCGAAGTACCAGGAAATGGACACAGTGTGCGCTGCTTGTGGAGAGGAGGACGAGACGGCTGAGCACTTGATACTCTACTGTAAAGGGCTTCACCCTATGCATACCGAAGACAACATAGATTTAATAAGGTCATTGGGTTTTAGAGACAGCGAAGGAAAAGTGGATTTCAAGACAGTAGAGATTACCAAGCAAAGATTAAGTGAATGGTGGCAGAAAGCGAGAGAAAACTAGGCATTTTCTTATTAACTGATGGCAAGGGGGATTTATAGCCTCACTTTCTTTTCAGTACAGAGTGAATATAGTTTTCACATTTAAATATTCTAAGCTTAAAGGGTAAGACAAAATGGCTAGGTGGCGTAAGCTACCGCCCGATCCAAAGGGCTCAGCCGTATTCATCCATCCATCCATCCTCTCATCCGTTGCCTGCCGCTCTACCTTTTCAATTTCGGCGGCCGCTTCTCGTGGCGATCTGCCAGGCTTTTTCAGTATAGAGGAGGCTAAGGTTGGACACGTAGTTCCCCACAGCGTCGCTTATTTTGCGTTCGCGTCTCACAACCAGAATGACGTCAACACGCAGCGGCGCCAACGAGCACGCGTCTGGTTCTACGCTCCGTATTTGTGCCGAGATTAAGCGCACTTAGGGCGAATCAGGGATTCGTTATACTTCGTTTCACCTTAAGTCCAGACACAGCCAACGCTAGGAGTTGATGATACCAATCAGACAGCGTCAAAAGTGCATCAACTTGGTGTTCGTCCTATTTATGCGAGTGTTCTATCATCGCTGAAGCAATCATAAACAGAAAAGACCCAGTGACTTGCACCTTTGACGCTGTTTGATTGGTCCCAGTAACTCGTAGCGTTGGCTGCCTCTGGACTTAAAGGGGAAGGGAAACGTAATTCCAGCGCTCATTTTCTAGCTTGAATGTGTTGCATGTTGCACCCTAACCTCAAAAACACCAGTCTTTCGTTGAAAGGCACAAGAAAACTAATTTTAAAGCTAAATAAACGGTCTTTCAATGTGCACCTGGTGGATGCATGCGGAGCCTATCTGGGAGGTGATCTAGCAACGTTGGGGAACTTGCTCCGTAGTCGTGACGTAGCAGATTCCTTCGGAGCAGCGCCGCTCTTTGGAATTTCAACATTTTCCTTCTTAGCTTTCCTCCTCAACTCACAAATCGCGCATTGAACCAAACAGTCCAAGAAGACGGAAAGCAGGGACTCCCCTTTTTCTCGGACCCTTGTTTGTGCACCCGGATACAGCCATTCTCCCCATAGAGGGCCTAGAAGATTAGCCCGTCGCTCAAAACTCGGACAACAAGTTGCTCCCTAGCTTTTCCTACCCCGTTCACCCCTAAGCTGACAGTGCTGTGGAAGCTACGTGTTCCTAGGGCCAGCCACACGCTCGTCACCCCACGGGTACTTCGAATGGCTCGGTTGTAACGCGTTGACGCTATTGACACCACCACAACGCTGACAACGCCACCAAGGGCAAAGCTCATAACCACGCCAGCCACGTCACGAATGCGGGGAATCTTTTTTTTTTTCTGTTTTTGTTTGCGCCGGATATCCCATAACGCATCGGGCTCTCCGTTCGCTTCTCTTCGGGCGCTCGCTCGAGTGCACCGTTTGGAACGAAAAATATAGCCAGTCGTTCAAAATACAAACGTGCCATTATCATTTACGGTTAATATCCGTCATGCTTGACTCATTTCCGAACAAAATTTGAATATTTCAATTTTTGTTTCCGTACCCCTTTAAGCTGAAACGAAGTATAACGACGACAAAATAAGCAGGCCTTTAATTCTATGTGGTATCGACCAACACGCGGCCCTGACGTCACGCAGCTGCGGTGGCGCTGTCGAAGGCACTGCGCATGCGCAGAGGCCTCACTTCACCCGAATTCGGTTTCTGCGCACGCGCAGTGCCCACACCTGGTGTGGGCAAACGCGGGCTTGTTTGTAAACAGCGTGTCCGTCTATAGGCTAGGCTCCTGCGCCTGCTCGTCTCCTGTCGTTTGAAGCGCAACGTAGTATTTTGTTTCAAAACTGTGTGTTCCACAGAGAGCGGTGAAAAGCCATCTATTAGCGGCGAGATGTTTTGGTGGCGCCCTCCTGTGGTTCCCCCTTGTGACGTCATTACCTTGCAAACAACAAGTTCGATGGTGTTTGTTATTAGCATGGTGGAAGCTTGAAATCATTGCGCTCTCAAAGGAACACTGCCAACACCGTCAAAATTAAAGTTCTTTCATTCCTCTTATTTCCGTCGATGATAAATCCCCTTTCCGACGTCATAGTCAGCGTTCGGCCAATCGTGGAAGGCCGACCACAGCGACGCTTTCGGTCGCGCACGGGGCTAATACTTCGTCTCACCCTAGCATGGACTAACCGCGAAGGCTGTGCTAGCGCGAGCGGCCAGCCTTGACTGCCTTGACTAGAGCACTTGCTGCACGAGCGCTCGTGCAGCCGCCGCGGCTTCATTCAAAGCGACTAGCTCGCGCTTTTAGCACGCGCGGCTAACAATAGTCCATACTAAGGTGAGACGAAGTATAGACCTTTCCAATGTTTACAAAATCACAGTCCAGCGTGCGATCTTCACAGCCCAGCACGTGCGTAATCGTCGCTTCGGAAAGCGAGCAAAGCACGCGCCATACGCACGAACGCTCAAAATGGCACCGGCCAGAAGCTCGTTTTTGGAAAGGTCTATAGACCTTTCCAAAAAGGAGCGTGTGGCCGGTGCCATTTTTAGTGTTTGTGCGTATGGCGCGTGCTTTGCTCGATTTCCGAAGCGACGAACACGCACGTGCTGGGCTGTGAAGATCGCACGCTGGACTGTGATTTTGTAAACAATGGAAAGGTCTATAGACGCTGTGCTTCAGAACATATGAATTCCATAGAATACACTGTAGTTACCATAGCAGCGGCGTCTCCCAAAACGGTGGCGCGTCGAATGACGGGAGCCGGGCCGCGAGGGGAGGGAGGGGTATTTCCCGTAGAAGCAGCGTGTATGGGCAGTTCCGTAACAGAACTAATCTAATAACGTTGAACTTGAGACTCATTCACACACTTGCGTTCGGAGCGACCACTGCGCTTACGAACGAATGCAACCGGTTGGAACGACAAGTTGCCATAGAAAGGAAGCGACAAACGGCCGTTTCGTTCGTGTCCGTTCGCAACGCAAGGAGTTGAGCCGGGCTGAACTTTTTCGTTACGTTCGGGAACGACGGGAGCGACCGCGCCGACAGACCAATCACAGGCCGAGGAGAGTTTGGACGCGCGCGTTGCATGCCGGTCACGGTATGGTGTCGGTGGTGATCATGGAGAATAGAAGACTAGGAGAGGGCATGACGTCAGCCGCGTAGCCTCCACAAGCCATGCTCTCTTGACGCTTCGCCTCTTTCTCATTTTCCTCCTTACACTCCTCACTTATCAAGCCCACGTGACCACATCACGTGACTGTAGCGTGGTTGACGGTTGCGGGTAACAGGGAGCATGATGGTTTCTATTTCTCAGTCATCAGAGCTAGAAACTGTGCGTGTCGCCCGCGCCCAGCCGACCGATTCTACGCTTGCTGCGCTTCGTTATGTACCCTCAACAATGAAGCAAATGCATTATGATCCTACCGTATTATGTTTTCTACAGACCGTTGCCATCCTGGCCCGTCACGACCATTCCTCTGACTACGATGAACGCCTGCGGACTTTTGGCTGGCACCGCCTGAGCCACCGACGAACAGTGGCGCGTGTCGCACTCGTTGCTGTTGCCGCTGGCCCATCACTGACCGGCTCCTACCTAGCATCGGTCCCCCGTATCTCTAGCCGGACAGGCTGTCCTATCCCTCTCCGCACCTGCACCCGGCGACACGAAGCTTCGCTGTTCCCCTCCGCGGTGAGCTCGTACCTATCTTTACAGAGCGCACGTGCCCGCGCCTGCCCGGGACTGGGGACGAACTCCGAGACTTTAGCAGGACTGCGTCGCGTGCCCTCCGAGCTCAGTAACTTTGTGTAACTACCATTTCCCCCTCCCTTTCATTTGTATATTCATCTTCATCATTTCACCTGTTGACACACAGCCGAGGAGGCAGCCAGCACTTGGTTGTACGGGCTTAATTCTGCCTTTTGGCTGCCTGAGACACTCGGCTGTGTGGAAGTTGTGCCAATAAACACCTTGAACCTTGATAGTATTCAACGTGGAACGTCAACGCTGTAACGATTGCCTGTCGGCGTGTTTTGGGTAACGTACCGTGCATCTCCGTGCATCAGCGAAGAGTATTCTTTTTTTCTTCTGGCCGGTAGTCAAAGCCGACAGTTTGGACCAATACTTACGCATTTTTACGGCGATGATTTCCGCGCCCGTCTGCAAATGACGCACTCAGGAACAGAAACAGTAGGGCGCCATGCCCTGGCTATACTATAGCTACAAAAAAAGTTAGCTGTACGTGGAGCTGTTTCAAAACTACCTTAACACACTATAAAAATAACAATAGTTTATTTTTCATGCCACGCACAATATGTAATGCTGCATACGGTGGCAGTCATTTCCATCGTTGACGGCGATTGATCCCGTGTTCTGTAATAATAAGAACTGTAATGTAATTATAATTCATATGAAGAGCGAAATCATGCAGATATCGTTTACCTGGACAGGCAAAGCCATGGATGGAACGGCATCACTTTTCAGGCTACAACCAGCTGAACCGCTCCTGTAGAGGTCCGCAGTTTTGAAGTGCACGGAGCACACCACGCTGCACTTCGATGGGGTCCAGCCGCCGCCGCGACCAACTGCCCAAATCCACTGTTTGCGTAGTTCGTCGACCGTCGGAAATCTAAGAGAATTGTTGATTGATGCCTGTTACCGTGAAACTATGCGCAGCTATGCGTGTGTAATACGCCAAGGGCTTACCGGTGAAAGGTAACTCCCGCCGAGGAAAGGCCAGTTCGATTGTGGCAGCCGACCACAGGCACCCATCCCGTAGCCGGCGGAAATCAGCGTCCCGGCAGCAGGCCGGGCTTTCGTTTTCTGAACCGCCCGCCTCAAACGCTTGCCAGCGCTTGCTTGCTTCACGACTTCATGTCTTCACGCCTTTGATCTGATAAAACCTACCGGACGGAGCTGCTTGCTTCACGTCTAGCCCTCGATCTAATAAAACCTACCGGACGGAGCGCGCGCAAGCCTGCAAGGAATCCTTCTACAATCAACCATCCATCTCACACGTGACATGTCACGCGCACCAATTGCCAGAGAGATCTAAGGTCACGTTGGCCACAACATCGTTTAAACTTTTTATGACTAGGCTTCACCAATATTGCAACGTGCCCTCTCCTAGTACTTCTAACCTCCTTGGTGGTGATCGTCGACGTAGACGGCGTGGTGGAAGCTCGTCGTTCTGCGTAGAGCGCTTCGTAGAGCGCTTTCCTTGACTGTGAATTCTCGTCGTGTGTAGCGATGATAACCCAGCTCGTCCTAGAAGGGAATATCCATCTACTCTATAGGGGTGTGCAAATATTCGCAATCTTCGAATAACGAATCAAATATTACCCTATTCGATTCGTTAATCAAACCAAAAATAATTTTTAAAAGTTTCGAATAGTTTTCAAATAATTTCTGAATAGTCGTTATGGTGTCGCGCAGCGAGTTTCTATTTCAGGGGCCCTACAACGCGCCGGCGCGCCTGCCGTAGGTGCGGCAAAATGGCAATACGCACCTTCTTCTCCTATACAAATATCATCCTCAGCGGGCGCTATTTAGCGCGCATGCTCGGATCGAGCTCACTCTAATAGCCATGCTAAGACCGGCAATCTTGATGGTGCGGGTTGCACGTAACAAACGAACTGTGGAAGCTCGCCGTCAGCACGGGCTCAGCAGCCGCGCACACAGCTATGGCCGCCAATGAATACTCCCTATTAGCCCCGTGCGCGACCAAAATCGTCGCTGTGGTCGGCCTTCCACGATTGGCCGAACGCTGACTATGACGTCGGAAAGGGGATTTATCATCGACGGAAATAAGAGGAATGAAAGAACTTTAATTTTGACGGTGTTGGCAGTATTCCTTTGAGAGCGCAATGATTTCAAGCTTCCACCATGCTAATAACAAACACAATCGAACTTGTTGTTTGCAAGGTAATGACTTCACAAGGGGGAACCACAGGAGGGCGCCACCAAAACATCTCGCCGCTAATACGCGTTGCTGTTGCTTCCACTTTCGCACGAGGCTGATCGTGCATGCTTTCGGAATGCGTGTCGTGGAGACGTTTCAGAACTGGTTGCAACGGTGCCGACGCTCACTATGTGCGAAGTAGAAACGGTTAAAGCGGGAAGTTCTTAGAAGAGAAGGCGCAGCGGAGTGTGGAAGTTCTTCGATCGCTCCAGCGCTGCTTCGTCGAAGTGCATCGTGTGTAGCGCCATCCTGAAAACGCAAAGAAACATGACGACGCCTTTATTGAATCACCTGAAGCGTCATCCAGGGGCCCGCAAGTAGTATAAAAGCGCAGCTGCTACGGCAGAGCAACGTAATGCTCCAAGTCCAAGGAAGCAAGTATGATGCCGGATTTCAAGCCCCGACTAAGTAATCAGAGCGTTTGTGCCAGTGCACTAACAAAGAAAATTAGGCTGCTTCATCGCAACTGGCTTGCACAGCAACAGAGTCATAGAGGAACCAGCTCTTCTGGAGCTGATGAACGTGCAGTGCCCGAGTACAACGGTCCTTCTCGAACAACGTTCTCGAGGACTGTCGTGCCGGAAATGTACGATTACTGCTAGATATATGCTCTTCACACTTTGTGGACTTCGTGGCTTACAGTTTTGTGCTTGCGTGACGCTGCATGCAACGCCACACTGCGGAGAATCTGCGTTCTCTGATCGAAGACGTCTTTGAGGAATTGGTCATACCTCTGAAGCTTTCTTGCTTTGTGGTTACTGATAACGCCCGGAACTTCGTTTCTGCGATTGCCCGAAGTCCGTGGGTACACATTGCATGTTTTGTACATACCTTGCAGCTTTGCGTTCAAGATGCCAAGAAAGAAACCAAAGGGTTCGCAGATGTGTGCACCTAAGTGCGAGCTATAGTGGGGCACTACAAACGGAGCAGCAGTGCAAGGGCAAGACTGCAAGATATACAAAAGAGGATGGGCATAGAAGTTCCTCTTGAGCTGGTACAAGATGTACCCACAAAACAGAATAGTAAGTACGTCATGCTGGCACGCCTGCTGAAGCTCTAGGCCGCTGTTACGTTAGACCTGGCAGAAACCGATACCGTTGAGAACTGGACAACGGACGACAGGCGTCTCTTAGGGGCCTTGGTGTGGGTGCTGCAATCAACTGAAGATGCCGCAACAGCTGCTTGTGCCGAGCTTTCCCAACACTTTCCATAGTTGTTCCACTTGTTCACTGTGACCAAGATGTTGCTTTGTGAGGGCGCAAGTGCAACTCAAGACAAGGCGTTTTCCCAGAATCTTCTCAGATCAGTGAAAACAAGGTTCCTGGACGTAAGCACACAGTCACCTCATGACCTTGTCACCTTTCTGGATCCTCGATTATAAGAAATGTGCTATACAACAAGGAAGGAAAAGAGAATGTAGAGTTCCTACTAAGTACAATGCTTCAGGATGTACCAGACTCAACACAGCTCACGTCCGAAGAAAGCTGCGCCGAACAGCAATCTCAAACCAGTGAGCAGCAATCTCAAACCAGTGAGCAGCCTTCAGTGTGGAAGATATTGAATAGCTTAGCATTGTCAAAGAAGAATGATGCACCAAGTTGTCTAATGCAAGAGGTCTATGACTAGCTTCAGTCTCCAGTTTTGCCACGTACCAACAGCCCACTTCACTGGTGGCAAACAGGAGGCAAAGACAAGTATAAGGCCCTCGCATGTGCGGCGCGACAATACATGGCAATTCCTGCAACCCAGGTTGCAAGCGAGAGACTGTTCTCAGCGTGCTCAAACACTGTGACAAGCCGACGAGATTCTCTTGCTGCAGAACACGTGGAAAAGCTTGTTTTTCTTTTTTTTTTTGTGTGTGTGTGTGAGAATTATAAGTACCTCAAGCTGACGCAACAAGCCTTCTCATTTTCGTATCTGCGAAAATAAGATGTCTAGTGTACTGTCTCATCTCACTCACATATGGGGTATGGCTAGTGAAAAGAAATCTGATAAAGTGTAAGATTCCTCTTGCTTTTTTCTTCATATCGCACGAACTGTGATTTTCTCTTCAGCATCCACGTGAACCTCGATATTGTTTTGTATTCTAACAATTCAGTAGCTTTTGTCTCTATGTAATTATATATCCTTGAACTCTAGTCATTATCGTCTAACCGCATTGTTACAATATTTTAAAACACATATGAAAAAAAAAATTATCTGTACTTTTTTTTTATAGCAGTCTACTTACTATTCAAAAATTATTCGTATTTGTATTCGATTCGGTAGCACAATTATTCGATTCGTATTCGATTCGGTTTCAAAAATCACTATTCGCACATCCCTACTCGTGCGGCGATGTTGTGGCGGCCCCATCAAGACAGCAGAAACGCTCGTGCCGTCCTGTTTTACATCGACTACAGTGGTGCTTTCTTACCATTCATGTCCTCGAACTTCGCCCGGATTTCTTATTTTGCGCGTTCCATGCGTGTGCGCAAGAGCAAGGTATTATTGGTGCGTATTGTACTTATGGCGTGCATGAGGGGTGTGAATTGTGACGCGTTTTCATCACCCGAGAAAAGTGATTAGCGTTAGCAATCCTGAGCGCTCGCAACGTTTATGTGATCATGAAATCATATTTCTACATTGCTATTTCGCTGCTAAGATTACATCGTCCTTTGTAATCGTAGAAAAGGCGTGTAGAGAGATTTGTACTATAGGCAAAGTTGTGTGTTAACGTCGTGATCGTTCAAGATGGCGTACTACATCTTTTTTTTTTTTTTTTCATTCCCTCTACCCTGCAAGCCTATCCTGAAAAAAAATATAATAAAAAAAATAAAGCTTGAGGTTATAGAAAATGGTCTGTTTATTTCCTGTTACGCAAGTGAGTGGCAGCGCGTTCCCTTCATTTTAGAGGAACCACTGAAAAAAGCTGACGGCGGCGGAGAAGCGGTCGCCGCGCTGACAACCCTATGCGCTTGTTGATGGGGTTGCAAGAGTGCACACGCGCGGGGCAGAGCGGTCGTTCCGGTCACAATGGACGCAGTCGTAGATAACGCGTTCGTGGCAGATGTCTGAACCAGCCTTTAGCGTAAAGTCAATTGACTCTCTGACATCATGAGTTGATTTGATGTAACAAACACACAAAACACGTGTCCAGCTCATTCGCAAAGCATTCACAGCATTTCCGAGTTTATCAGATCTGATGAAGACATGCTTAATTTTTTTTTCAGATAGAGTATAACCTCCTAAATAGGGGCCACTCAGAAACCAATATATCCGTTGGTGAATACTGTTCAAGAGCCGCTAAAAAAAGTTTAAAACCGCGACTAAAAATGCACCTTCTTGATGCCCTTGTATAAACAAATTGTAGAAAACGTTTGACCATTGACCAACCATGGCTAAATGGACTTAGAAAGAAACTCACCTGAGATGTTCGCCGAAGGTGTAAGCATACCAAGGAACACACGTAGAATCGAGTTCAGTCACCGGAACGCAAGTCTCTGACACTCGACAAGTCGTCACAAGAGGTCAAGTCACAAATACGAACTCAAGTGGGACGCTCTCATAACGGTATTCGAATCAAAGAACGCGTGTTCCTGTACAGTCAAAGTATATGACTGCACACCAGCCGCTGATGTCTTCTGCTCCTCTGTGTATCTAACTCATGCAGCGGAACAACTGACCGACATTTTAAGAAACTGCACTGTCAAAAAAAAAAAAAATCTAGTTGTGTTGTTACGCTATAGAAGAAGCGATTCCGATTGGCTGCCACATCTCCAAACGAACCATCTGGGCTCGAATGACTAAGCAGTTTTGTAGCGTCTCTGCTGCCGTCTCGAAAGAACAGGAGCGTCACGGAGTTGGCGTCCCAGCGAACATAAATTGCTGAGTCATTCCTGAGCTTCGCAGGTGCATATCTATATTTGCGCACGGTCGGCGCGAACGCTGAGCCGGAGTAGAGGATGTAACAGCTGGTGGGAACGCTCGCGCATTCGCGAAAGCAACATGAGGTTTGAGATTTCAAATACTTCTTTCGGAAGCACGCTTCCGAGGCGTCTCCTCCGTCGTTTGCAGTTGATCGGTGGTTTAAATAGGCCTCATGCGCTGCAGCTTTTAACAAATTGTGGCGCCTTTTTTTGAGTAGTACAAGCTCACCCGATTGGGCTCCGTACCACTCGTGGCGCCCTCGCTGAGCTTTTTATTCTTCTTCCTAGTGCTGAAGAACAAAAAATAACATTTCGACTTCCGATATTTGCTGGACTCCATACCATAAAGTAATCGTGCGGGATTCAAGCCAACTCTGCTAGGGTACGCGTCTATATATCTCTGGGTGACGTCAAAACATCTGGCGTCGCAACGAATTTTTCTTTCTTTGGAACGCGTGAAATTGACGTCCTTATATTTCGTTCACCATTAAGCTAACACCAAAGCCAACGTTGACTGCAGCCAATGCGACAAGCATGAGAGCTCGAGGTCGCTGCTTTGAAGCGTCCTTCCGCGGAACGAGCACTCGCGTTAGAAATGCACGTTCAAAAGCGCAGAAGCGTGGGCTAGCTCGCGTTTGTAGTTTTTGGCTGCAGTCTCAGCAGTTGACAAGCTCCACGAAAGAGTGGCGTTCAAAATCGGTTCTTTGTTGCCAGCACACGAGCAGGTGAAGGCGGATAGAGAAGCCGGATAGCGTTCCTAGCACCACCGGCGTCGCGACGCCTTCATGAAAGGGAAGAAGGACAATTTTCGAACGACGCTCTTTTTGCGCCGACTTTAGCTCAAACTTTATGTTTACCATAAAAACCCCGATAGAATTCCGTTACACCGCAGGTAATCGGCATCCAACGTTCCACAGATTCCGCAACTTTGTCAATTGGGCGGCTGATAGTAGGCTCGTTGGATTTACCCAACGTTATTAGATTAGCTCATTTATGGAACTGCTCATAGATGCTGCTTGTACGGGCACTACCCCCCCCCCCCCCCCCCCTCCCTCACAACTCGCCTCTTGTCGTTCGACGCGCCGAACGGCCGCTTTGGTAACTGCAGTCTATTCTATCGAATACGTACGTTTCGAAGCGCAGCGTCTAGATGGCGTTCCAGCTCTGCTCTATGGAACACAGTTATGAAAGGAAAATCTAGATACAGCTTCAAACGACGGGAGCCGGACTGAAGTGACTGAGGGGGGGTACCCCCTTCCGCGGGGAGTTCCACAATTGAGGTAATCTAGTAACGTTGGATTTACCTGCATCTCCTGCACCGGTGCAGAAAAGTGTGGGGCGGTGTACTTCCGGTGGAATATCAATGCACATACCGGAAGTGCCTTACACTTTTTCTGCACCGGCATTTTTTTTATTCTCCGCAGGTTTGTCGAATTCTTGCAGATGATGCAAATCGAACAGAAAAAAAAAAGTCTTGCGTACGTATTTTTGTTGTAAAACGTCCACGCGTTCGATCTTTTTTTTTTCAGTTTGGGCTACTGTATTTATTTTTGTGACTAAAAATAAATCGCAAAAGAAATGACACACACAAACAAAACGAAATGATCGTCCTATCTATTTATTTTTGAAGACTACTAACACATCCACCAAGATATGTTTCCGCGTTGGTCCTCCAGAACAGGAGCAGGACGATTTTACGTGCTCCGAATGACCAGGCGGTGGCAGAAACGACACCGAATGCCGAGCACACACGCAACCCGAAATGAGGCACCGTGACTGACGTAGGCGTCAAAGCTTGCAGGCGTATAAAAGTGAAAAAGAAAAGAAAAACAGACGACCTCTGTGCACTTCGAAGACTACATTTTTCGATGTGATGCCGCTATGACTGCCGGCTGTCTGATACTACTCGTGGAAGACGTTTCATCTTCCGTTTTGCGAAACCCAATCCTTGGGACAGAATGCCCGAAGCGGTGCTGGCTACTGGCTACGCGTAAATTCCCCACAAAAAGCAAACAAACAAACACACGCGTATATCCAGACCAACAGCCAGGGTGCTGAAGATGTCTGCAACTTGCACCTGCGAAAAGAAAAAAAAAAACAGAATTGAATTATTAGTTTTTTTTAAATATTACGTAGTGTTTTATCGCACCTCTTGTGTAACTTTATAAAACTATATAAAAAAACTGTTCGTCTCCTTGGGAAATGCCAAATACGCACTAAATGGATAGATGCGACTGTCTGTCTCGCTGTGCCGCTGCTTTTCTGGCAAGTCAAGTGAGACCATTACGTCACGTCACGCGTCACGTGACGTCACAGTGTCATGTGACGTCGTGGTATCACGGTGGTGTCACACCAGCATGATGGCAAGCTGACGTGACGTCCCCGAGATGTCATTGACCGCATCGCAGCACGGACGCGAAAACGCAAAGAGTTGGTCCTATAGCCGATTCACACGACGGACCGAATCGCGAATTTTCGTCCGAGGACCGTGTACCACGTGACAGGCACGTCACCGATTCCTGCGATCCGCGCCTCGTCCGCGGACGCGCGGACTGATAAAGTCGAGCGCCTTTTTCACTCGGGGATTTTTGACGGGAGGTTGACTTCAAAAGCGTTGAGTCTGGCAACGGTACAATGTTTTCTTGTTTTATTTTTTTGTTGCCTTTGGAAGAGAAAAACAAAAATGGCGCATCGTTGTGTTTTGTGCGTTCGCTGGTTCATTTTGTCGGGCGATTCTTGCTTCCCCGCGTGAAAGAAAATGCAGAAACTTTGTCCGGCTGACGCGAAGGGGGTTCCGGTGTACTCCACCGGGTTCGTGTGAAGATGCCCCCGTCAAAACTCGTCTAGCACGCCGGGATTTAATCTATTGCGTTAATGTTAGGGCAAAGGAAAGGGAAAGAAAGCTGGCGCTGCTGATTTTTGCAATAATGCAACATTGCAATAAATTCAATAATCACTCTTCCCTGCGCTCTTCTTTCATAATATTACTACGGTTGCACTTGTCAATCTTCTTTCACTACCATTGCATACACTGCGCAGCATGTCCACATGGGGAAAAGTAATTACCTAGATATGTTGGAAGACAGACCCTTTCCGGACATTTGCAAGCTGGAATGATGTGCCACATCACTGCAGCAATTCGGAACTAGCATGGGCCTTAAATCAGCAAAAGCAGTCGTCTGTCCAGTTAAGCGAATTCGAAACTAACAGTACGCAGAGAGCTGGTCAAAAATTGAGTTCGCCGAAACCAGTGGCCCGGATGGTCGCCGAAACCAGTGGCCCGGATGGCGAACGTTGCGGGTGCAATCCCCGCTCCTGGCCTGATTTTCGCCAGCTCTCTTTCCCTTTCCCTAACATTAAAGCAATAAATTAAATAATCACTCCCTCCTCTCTTCGTTCACAATATACATACATATATATATATATATATATATATATATATATATATATATATATATATATATATATATATATATATACTTTAGGTATGATGTCTTCGATAGGAATTAAAAATTAGTGTACTTTTAGCGTACCACTTACGTCCGGTATGGGCCAAGGCCCGTTACGCGTGTCACGGCAAGAAAAAAAAAAACGGCGAGAAAAAAAAAATAAAGTATCCAGTTTCTGCCGGAGACAAGTTTTACAGTCGTAAAGACAAAGAAAGTAAATACGTCCATTACAGATTGTTTTCAAAACCCTATGAAGCAACGTAGGGCGGTCGCCATTTGTTGGGCACGAACCTTCTGGTTGGATCCGAACCCTCACCGGACAGGCCCTACGCAGCGCCTCGTGTCCAATACATCCTGAGACCGCGTGCCCAAAACAATGTCGGGCTCGGATAACTGGCGCCGCAGTTACATCCCTAACGGGATAAAAACAGTAGGGCGCGTCTCATTCCGTTGTCCGTCCCTCCAGCACACGCTCGTTGCCTCATCCCTGCCGCTCTTACCCTGTCAGTAACAGCACAGGGTCCGATCGGGAAAACGAAGCGCGGTTTTTCCGCCCGCGAAAATGAACTATACGCATTGCCCGAAAGTTTTAGCTCCGCGAGGCATGACGTTGCCTGGATCAAAAGATCGGAGAAAAATGCAAAATTTCTTTATGAGCCCACGTCCACCTAAGTCATTCATCGAGCCGAAAAAAACTTAAAGGATTTTGAGTGCTTGCAGCATTAATTGCAGTAAAAAAAAAAAAAAAGATTTGTCAGCGAAAAATTTACTTTCTAACAAGCTTTTAATACGAATATAATTGATACAGGCGTTTACAATGTCATTTTTCGGTTTGATGAATATTAGCTAGGCTTAGGTGGACTCTGGTTCATAAAGAAATTTTGTTTATCTCTCGTATCTTTTGATCCATCGTCACGTTTTGAAACGCGTTTTTTTTTTTTTTTTTACCACTGCTGGCGTTACGTTTTCACAAAGTTACAGCGTTTTGCAATGCGTAGTTCATTTTTGCGGGGTCATAAAAACCGCGCTTCATTTCCTCGATCGACTCCCAGCGGGTGGTGTGCGCACTTCCGAAAAAGGGTCTATTTTGAGAACAGCGGCCACGAGATTCGATGCTCACGAAATAGAATGGCCCTCGAGTCTCTCGCTACTCCAAGTCCCTCCCCCCTCATCCCCATCAATCCTCCTTCCCCATCATCCAATTATCACGCTACACCTGCAGCCAGCCCGCGCGTATACCCCCCCCCCCCCTCCCCCCCCAAACCACCCGAAACACAAGGAGAATCAAAGAGCCACGTGCCCACGCACCGCCACCGAGTCACGACCCCGCACCACTTCGGCGTGCACAGCGCCATCGCCATCGACGCTTTTTTCAAAAATAAAAAAAAAATAAAAAAGGGGGAAAACGGGGCGAGGGGGAGGAAGGGGGCGATTCTCAATCGCCGAGAATCACCGGGGGCGATCACGATTCCCTCCGAAAGAAGGGAACGATCGAATCGCGTCGGTGGGTGGGTTAGGCTTAGGCGGCGGGCGGATCGAGGAGTGTGTGTTTCGGCTGGCAACGTTGGAGGAATGCGGGCGGGAGGGAGGGAGTGGCGGCCTCTCCCGGAAAAGGGAGGGGACCGCGAGCGCGTGGCAGCCACGCGCCGCATACCGGAAGTGACGTTTATATCCGCACCGATCGCTTTACACCACGACGCCAAGAGGGGAATAACGGCGCCTCTTTTCGGTTTCAAGAAAGATACAGTTTTTTTTTTTAATTTTGTTTTCTTTCTCCTATAGAGAGCAGAAACTTATTGTGTTTTAAGCACAGCGATGCGATTGGTACCAAGCTATTTCGGAGCACCTTTTGCAGCAGCGAAAAGTCCATAGTAGAGGATAAGCACACGTTTCATTTTCCTTCGTACCAGCGCGAATACCGTATGTTAAGATTTATGTGTTTATGTCTACCGTGATTTCCCGCTTCTCTGCAACATTTGGATGGCATCAACAGCATGGCAGGTTCGAGTCTCTAGCTTGCAGTTTAACTGCGTGTGGAAACACAATGCACGGTAACCATGCTGATTGATGAAGGGCGGTAAGAAATGAAATGTAAACCAAATAGTACATTTCAGTGAAATAATATTAGAATATAATAATGTCGAGCTCCCAAATTGATGTATTTCTCGAGTTCTGAAGGTTGTAATAAAACTGGAGTTCTTAATTTAGATAGAACCCAAAGCTTTTCTCGCAATACTCATGTATCCTTAATAAACCTCGAACGTGAAAAAAATCTCTCTCTCTCTCTCCCTCCTTATATATATATATATATATATATAGGGTGTTTTTTTCTAAGCTTAACAGAATTTTTAAAAACAAACCATGAACGCTAGGTTAATGCGGTCGGCGCAGGTGAGTTATAAGGCCAGGGGGACATAGTATATGGGACTAATCCTAACGATCAGTCGGCTAATTAGTTAAAATTCGTTAATTAACTTTTTAATTAATGAAAATAGACATATAGTTCCAGAAAGACTTTGAACGCGTGAGAAGCGTAGTAGTGCACTAAAGTTAGCACTCGTGGAGCACGTACAAAGCTAGCGGTTGCGATAAGGCGCCCGCGCAATTTTTCCGTCGCTTATCTAGCACCAGCCTTGTACCTGCTCCACGAGCGGTAACTTTCGTGCACTACTACGCTTCTCACGCGTTCAAAGTCTTTTTGAAAATTACTGATTTAGTGGTTTTGGATGACGCTGAGCAAGTTTCTAATTGGAACTATATGTCTATTTTCAATAATTATAAAGTTATAATTAAAGAATTTTAACAAATTAGCCGACTGATCGTTACGATTAGTCCCCTATACTATGTCCCCCTGGCCTTTTAACTCACCTGCGCCGACCGCATTAACCTAGCTTTTATGGTTTGTTTTAAAATTCTGTTAAGCTTAAAAAAAAACAGTATATATATATATATATATATATATATATATATATTAGATCACAGAAAGTATAAAACATAGAGAGGACGAAACACAGACGACTACATTATGAAAGAATGTAGTCGTCTGTGTTTCGTCCTCTCTATGTTTTATACTTTCTGTGATCTAGTACATCTTACCAACACGCTCGTTAGGAATATATATATATATATATATATTGTCAGACTATTGCGGTCTATCTCGCCGCAGCTTCATTCAAAAACCGTGTGTAACGTCCCGCTCTGAAGGAGCGCTTTCCCCTTGGCACGCGGGTGCACTGCGGAGAAGGAAGATATGCGAAATTGCGACGCCTACGGCTGTCGCTCCATAGCAGTGCACCACCGCGCGGTGACAAGCGCGCACAACGGTGCTAGCAGCCATCCACGGTATCCGGCCAGAACAGACAACGAGCGCGACAAATATTGCGAAACTTCCGAGTACTTGTCGACGTTCGATACAGAGATAAAATAGAAGATGATGTTATTTGAGACGATAATCGAAAGTTGTGGAAATTTGCACGAGCCCTACTGGGTTGACCCGGCCGTGTGTTGCGTGGTCTGATTTATCATATTTTTCAGTATTAACCGAGTGAAAACAAGTTTTGGCGGAATGCTGGCGCAAATTCCCCACAGCTTGGCAAAACATGTGGCTGAATGTAGCAGGGTAAGACCTTTGGTGCAGTTGGGCGCAAATGGCGCAGCGATCGCTTTACTCTAAGCTCGATGAAAGTCCGGGCATACTGCGCAAGGTGGAGATGGAATGAACTACGCGGAACGACAATCCCTCGCCCGTGCAGCGCCCTTTGCGATTCCTCTGCAACGGAGTTCCCACTGACGTTATCTACGGTACTGAGGAGACTGATCCGTGTTATTTCGGCGCAGTAAAAAGGACATTTGGAGCACAAGCATATACTTTGTTCTTATTTATTCGACTGCGAACACTGTATTAAAGAGGGCCGTTCAACGATATTGGGTGGGAATGTTTCTCACTTCACGCAAGCTTACTGGCACCGGTGGGACCCCAGGATACTCGCACGCAAAAGGTCACTGACCAAGAAGCGTCTCTGTAGCGGCGTAATTTAAAGGATAAAGGCAGTATTTTGTTTTTTTGTTTTTCGGTCTCTTCTTTACAAATTTTGACTACGAACTGGTGGGTATCAATGTAGATGAAACTCAGTTGACAAGCTTCCTAGAACGCCTGGCGTCTTTTAGTAACGCTCTTACACATTATTCGCCCACCCAATGGACAGAAGTGGCGAAACCCTTGAAACGCTGAATGTACATTACCTGCGGTGGAAAAGGGTCCTATCGTTGGTTCTTATGGTAAACGTAAAGTGTTGCGCAAAAGGCGCGGACGCAAAAAGAACGTCATTCTAAAACGGTCCTTCTCCGCTGCCCGTGGAGGCGTCGACGCTGGTGGCGCTATAGAAGCGCTATCTACCCGTCTTCCTGCTCGCGTGCGGGCAACAGAGAAGAACCGATTTCAAACGCCGCTCTCGCGCGGAGCTTGCCAAACTGATAGATCTAAGAACGACGGTGGGGACCGCATTGTGGGCGTTGCCACAACGATGCGATCCCCGGGGGTGCGCCATCGAGCCTTGAGAACCTTGCGGTGACGATATTGAAATGCGGCTCGTGCAACGGACACCAGCACTGCGCGAGCATTCGATTCGGGATCGTGACAATCCACGCCTCGACACGCATTCGGGTAGTGGCGTGTGCCCAATCGCACTGATAACGAGAATAGCCCAACCTCGACGATGTGTGGAAGGCCAGCTACCCTGTGATCTGCAAACCCCAGCCCGTGGCTATGATAAACATTGGCGGCTCAATATCATTTGGATACCTGTTCTGGCTGCGAATTCAAGAGGATAAAGCTGCTCGTCTTTTATTTCTTCTTTTAACTTGTTTATTTTGCGATTTGTTGCTTGGGAAAGAAGAAAAGCGAGTTGCAAGGGTTATGAATGGCAAGGACTAATTTTACGCGGCATTTACTGAGAGTACAGAAGTTGCTGTCAAAGAGAAAGACAAAAAAAAAATCCATACTTCTGGTGCAAGGCAGAATTGTCAGAACATCACTCATTAAATTTAATCTATATAATTTTAATCCCTGATACGCGCGCGCAAACAATACTCAACGCAGAACTGTTTTTTCCCCGAGCACGCGGCTGCATTGCGGTGAAGCGTATAATGCGTGGATCGCAGTGTCCCCTCTGCGAATGTTGCTTCTCCGCAGCGCACAAGTGCGCGGGGTGAAGCACACTCAACGAAGTTAACGAGCCCCATCAAACAGATTATGAAGAAACAAAAATATTGCAGAATTTCCGAGTACTCCCAGTGTTCGATACAAATATTAATCGAATGATAAATTACTCGGAAAAGAAAAAAAAATTAAAAAATTCGCGTAAGCCTACCATAACTATCCAGGAGTAGCGAAAAGACCTGAACGGTAGTCATTACAACTAATCAAATTACTTCTAATCGATTAGTCTTTGGAGTAATTTTGTAATCATTTGATTACTTTTATGAAGAAGCAATCACAAGAGTAGCCTGATTATTTTAAAAGTACTAAAATTCCTTGCGACTGTTACATTTTTTCCCGTTTCCTTCATTGAGGCCCTTTGTACAAGTTTGCTCCCTACCAAGGAATTATCGAACCAAGCTTCCGACAGGAAGATGGTTTACCGAAATTGGTGGAATAGTTAAGAAGATATGAAGTTTATAACTCGGCAAACCTAATACAATAATGGACAGTACGAAAAGACCCGTTTCCAAACCGGCAGAAAAATCTCGTTCTGAAAACACAAAGTAATCGGAAAAGTAAGTTACTATTTCAAGAAACAGCCAATTACCTTTCTTCTCACGTAATCTATTTGAACACTTTTAAACCAAAAGTAAATGTAATAGATTAATTTTTTCTCCGAGTAACGTGTATACGATTGGTAGAAAGACCTGTATTCGAGTTTCCGCGGCACTTAAAAAAGCGAAATTAACTTCTGTCAGAATGTTGCCCTAAATTCCTCAGACCTCGGGGAACATGCACCGGGATGTAGCGAGGTAAGCAGTTTGGCAGAGTTTGGCGCGACACTGCTATAAAGATGCGAGATTTCGTACTTCATTTTTTTCTACGAACAGAGCAGAATCCGAAGAAAAAGGGACGCCTAGTTCACAGAATTTAGGAAGAGCATTACACGTACGCCTTTCCGTTTCTTGAACGAGCTGCAACTATCGCAGCCTATAAGGAGTTACCGAAGAAATAGAAGCACCGCGGATAAAAAACAAAAAAACAAATATAAACCTAGATTAGACTACACCCGAATAAGCGAATGAAACCAGATACAGCCCCACTACATTTCAAGAACGACGCAATACATCGCGACACAACAACCAACGACCCAACCATCGATCATATTCCGCAAGCCCGGCACGGTTCCCTACCATATACACTCGCTACCGTGTGCTTTTCCCCCCAGTCCGAGGCAAACCAGGTGACGAACCAGCGACGACAAACACCGAGGAGCACAAATCGACAAACACGATGAGTCCAACCTAAAAACCGCACGAAACTTAAAAAAAAAAAAAAAAAAAAACAGCCGGCCGATGCCACCAAACAGCCACGTGGTGCGCCGTTCGGAGCACACCGAACAAAAAACGGGCCGGTCGAGCCGACCACCGACGCACGGGCGGGCACTCCCACACCGCTCACGCAAAAACATCGGCGAGCCGGTGTTCTTCTCCGTCGACTCGCTGCTAAAGACCTAGTAGCGCGGCTGCAGCGAACAGCAGCAGCGGCAGATGTGCCCCACCAACCAGCGAGCAGACACATCGTGCAGGCACAAGACATGCAAGGCGGTGTCCAGTGTCTTTCTCCCCTCCACTGGCTTGACCCAGATTCGCGTCCAAGCGTGCAATATGGCCGCGCAAGATGACGAGAAAGCGTTTTCTCTTTCAGCCAGCCGTCGGCATCCAACTCGTCAACGGGAGATGCCGTCCCCGCCGACTCACAAACACGGCGCACACAAAGGGAGGCGGCCCGATGAAAAGCGGGCAGGGATGACCGCCTTGCCGATGGCGAACATGCAGCGGGCCTCCCGTAATCTAAAATAATAATAATAATAAAAAAACTGCGTTTGGCAAATCTACCGAAAGTAAGAGCTGGGGAGACCCCAGACGTTGTAGCGAAGCGGCAGGTTCGGCGCAAAAATATGGAAGTCCTAGCTGCCCTTCCAAGACCACAAAAAGAAGAAATAAATAAAATAAAAGCGTTTAGTGAAGTATAACTGAAAGTAAGAGTTGGGGCCCCCAGACGCTGTAGCGTTATAGGAGAAATATGGATGGTGCACCCTCCCCCGCAGTAACACAAGGTATCTGCTCCGCGAGTTTCTTTGTGACGGCTCCGCGGACGTTCACGGGCTGCCCCCGATCAACAATGGACACTGCGATGGGTTGGGCCCCCGTCGGGGATAGTTTCCGGGTTCCTGGGCGGCCGAGCGTGCCAGCGCGAGCGCACCCTATAGGCGAAAAAGGTGTAAACTGTGCTCGTGTTCGCCGTTTTCTTTTTTTCCGCCCGGACTTTTCCTTATGGTGATATATGTACAACCCCGCGTCACTGCTAGCGCGAAAACGACTTCGGCACTTTTTTTACTCGGAAAGTGTACTGGCGGTCATTGGTGCATGGTCACTGGTGGTCACGTTAACAGTGCCGCCCAGTGTACGACGCAGCAGACGTACTCGTGCAGTGGTGCAACCTGTTTCTACGGAGCACCCGAATGTCCGCTAAGGCGAAGCTGGACACTAAGGGCTCCGGAGCGTCCAAAAGAATCTGGTCCCGACTCAAATTCGGTTCGCTCTAAAATTGACTTCTACGGATTACCCCCGGTTTCACCGAATGGACAACGTTTACGTGGATGCAACGGAGACTAATCGCTGATGCGCTATAGAGATTGGCACACGAGGCATACAGAAAACGATGCGGCCGAGTGATCTGAAGGAATGACTTCCTCATATGTGGACGTTACCCGGAACATACTGTTCTTTGCTCTTATCTCTATTTTGTTTTAAACGAGGTTTAGCGCGAACTACGTGGAGACATCGTCTTTTCCTTATAATTAGACACTCACACCAGCAGCACGCACATGCACAGCCGCAGGCAGCAGGCTACGAGTCTCCTAGTTGTCCTCGAGTACCAGGGCAGCCACTCCGAAGTTGAGGTTCTCAGGATCGCGGGCAATGTAGTCCTTGCACACCTTGCTCGCATCCTGAAAAAGTAAATAAACAAATAAATAAATAAAATGGCTGCGAACTATGCACTGTCAACACCCTGCTTCCGAGACATTTCCTGCAGATGCATAATATATTATCTATCATCGTCAACTAGAAAAGAACACTGTAACTTACTTAATTTACGGAGGACCTAATTTCCGAAAAATTTCGCGAGTTGAAAATTCTTGCGAAAAGATTGATCGCGTGAACAGATCACCACATATGGTACCTATCGTCGTGAACTTGAAAAGACTAAAGAAAAGACT
Source organism: Ixodes persulcatus (assembly GCA_013358835.2). Classification (NCBI taxonomy): domain Eukaryota; kingdom Metazoa; phylum Arthropoda; class Arachnida; order Ixodida; family Ixodidae; genus Ixodes; species Ixodes persulcatus. The sequence goes on from JABSTQ010009150.1 coordinate 918,052, forward strand.
ACTGCAAATCACTTAATTTACGAAGAACCTCATCTTCGAAAAACTTCGCGAGTTAAACATCCTTGCAAAAAAAAAAAAAAAAAAAAAATTGATCGCGCAAACACATCGCCACACATGGTACCAAATACATACATCGTGCCATTTCCAATCACGCGAGTTGGAACACGCGAAATGTTCCCGGAACACGCACTTAGCATACTTTTCGAAATTCAAGGACCTCGCTGAAATTGAGTCATTTAGAGTAACTCTTTTTAGGAAGTTCGCTGCCAGTCGGCACAAAAAGGGGCTGAGTACGAACTTTGATACAACGGGCCTTCCAACAAAAACTGTAATTAACTTCTTTTGAAAAAAAAAAAAAAGAAAGACAGTTTGCAATACAATTACTGTATCTTCGGGATAACTTTGTCGACATGTGTCGACATGTATGAACCAACTTCGTGCCCTCTTGAAAGCCATTAACCCTATTGAAAAATCTTATTTGTATGAGAAATTTCGGTGTCCAATAAACACATACGAATCATATCGACGTGAGTGTACGAATAAAACGTTATAATCAGCAATATAATTACATGTGTTGTACACGTTCCTCAAAAAAAGGAACGAAAGCTCGTTTCTCGTTCCTTCCGATTTTTGGAAGACGCTCCCATATCACGTTCCATCCGTGAGAAAGGAACTCGTTCCTGTTACAGTCTAAAAAATGCAACGTATCGTTACATATACGTCACATTTGTATTTTGTTAATTACCATATTTCGTTAGATAGAACAGTTTTATTTTAATCTATTTCATCAAATGACAACCTACGAATTTGAATACCGTGATGGAAGGACACCAGAAGAAGAAAACAAGCGGAAGCAAGGTTTTATTTATTGATATATTCACCGTTAAAAATTTTAGCGTTTCACCATATTCACGCTTGTGGTGGGCGATTCGGACGAGCCAAAGGTACTGTTACCCCACAATGCCCGAACGTTTTTACAACGACCTCACACTTTCAATTTAACAAAGTCCCTTGTCCCGAATTAAGAACAGTTACTTCTCGCTGTTGCTGTCCGAAAGTCGAGCAAGAGGAGAAGAGGGTGGACTTTTGGAAGGTCAGTCTTAAACACTACCAGTCCTTCTTCGTAAAGGTTGGATTCGTTGTCCAGTTTGAAAGGAAGAGTGAATAAAGGTTAATGTATGTGTATCTTCTACGTCACCAATGTTCGGGATACAAGCGTGCGTTCAGTGTCTGGTAACCTGTTATTTTGTTGTAACCGTAGGTCTCTTCATGGAAGTTCAGTGATGGCTGTAGCAATGTCCACTAGTTCTCCTGCACCGAACTATTTATTACCAAGCGAGGACCCCACGGAATATACTCCAAAAATAAGTAGCAAAAAAGCTAACGAGATGCAGCTCTTCGTGAAGGTATTGTTCTTATACTTTTTAGAGCTTTCCCCTTAAAAATATAATAAAAATTAAAGCACTGGACGAAAAAAAAAAGAAAAGGAACGCCATTCCTTCTTCCGTTTCCTTAAAAGCGTAACGAGTTCCCGTTCCAGTTCCACCGATGCAAGATGAAAAAACGGTGGTGTTCCTCTGTTCCTCCTAAAAAGAACGCGTTCCAGGAACGCCGTTCCGTAAAACACTGGTAGTTAAGCAAAATTTTAATAAGAGATTTGCTGCCTGTCGTCCGAATATGCTACAGCAAATGCCAGAAGTCAGAAAATTCATTTTTTTCACCGCGCTATTCAATGTCAATGTTAGGCTGTCCAGAGTCATCCATACCGACACTATGAAAGGGGGAAAAAGGCGCGGAAAGCTGCATGCCAGAGGAGAGACATAAGTGTGACGCGCCTGTCCCCTCATGCAAAACCTGCCGTCCGCCGAAGTCGATAGCGTCGTCATCGAGGAATCACTTCTTTATCTCAACCAGTTCTTTATTTATTTATTTTTTTTATTACAACGACATTACTTCTCGAGCTACTTTTGAAGCTTTCTTAGGAATTCGTTTTTTGCCTGGACGGTTATTTGGAAGAGAGATGCCACAACACGAAAAGATGTCACGTCAAAGAGAGATGTAACGTCGCGAACGGAGCGTCTACATCCATTTCTCGCAGAATTTAGAGGGCAATACTTTGGTTGAAGCCTCAGCATTTCTATCGCGTTTTCTCGATCAACGTGTTGGATGGGTAAATGCCGGTTAGGTGTCGCTTGTCGGCATCCAACTGGGAAGTTACAAGGACCGTCTATCCATCCATGCGAAAGTCTGTCACTTTGAAATTTAAGGCTGCTCATTTAATAAAACAAAAAAAAGTGTTTTTTTTTTTTGTTTTTTGTTTTTTTCAGACAACACTTTGTTTACCTCTAAGCTAAAACTTCAGTCTAAGCTAACGCCAGCCGGACCAATCAGCTCCTATCGGTTGACCCAGCTCTCTGCGCCTGGGTAGGGCCGGGAGCGTGATGACGTGGCTTATTAGGGCGAAATCAGGTAAACATACAAATATCAACCACCCATACAAATGAGAGAAATGAGCCATACAAACGAGAGAAAAACAACCGTACAAATGGGCAAAACCGGCGGTTGAATGCGCATTTTATTTTCTCCTCTCATTTGTATCGACGGTTGATATTTGTATATTCAGCTGGTTTCGCCCAAATATGTATCACCAACCAGCTGAACTTTTCCCCGACGTGGCTTGGCTTGGCGCAAGCTCGAGAATAAGACTACGATCGTCTTTCTCCAACTGGAGTGGAGCGGAGTGCGGTCGCGTGTAGGGAGGTCCGTTTGGAAATACAAAGATTACGCCTCGGAAATCTGCTTTTGCTCCATCGGAGTCGCCCGGGCGGCTCCGCTATAGTTCCGGCATACTTACAGCGAACGAAATGGAGCCGGTGTCGACGAAACGCGCGTCGATGAAACGCCGCCCACAAAACGCGTTCCCAAGAAGCGTCTTTCGACGAAACAGCACGGACCCCGACGAGTCGGGGTATACACTCGTTCCGCGATCCTTATCGGCACGCTGCCGCCACCTAAACGGAGTCGCTACCGACACCGTCGAGCGGCACGGCACCGGACAGTGTGCACCGCACCCCGATCTTGCGGAGCCCTAGAAGCCACGGGCGAGCGTTGTGCGGCAACCAAAGGGCGGCTGCTGAACCGGATCTTCGAAGCTGCCTGGTGGTAGCCGTTGCGTCCTGCTGCTGTCTCCCTCGGGAGGAAGGCAGCAGACAAGGCGGGCGAAGTAGGCAGGTACGTTCTCCCGCTGCAGCGACCAATAACTGCCTCCGTATTTATAATGAAGCCAGCGCAGCGCGCGGCGTACACTCTCTCGCGTGTTTGGTAGGGGGGCAAGGTACGTGCGTGCGTCTGCGTGTTTGTGCGTGCCGCAATCCGCGCGTATCAAAATGTACGAGAACGCAGGAGACGGCTATGGCATAGCCTCGGGGCGCAACTACGGGTCAACGCATAGGGCACACACACGCTTGCGTGGACCTCTCTCGGGACGAGCTTGTTGGATCTCTCGGAAATTAGTCTGCTTTGTTGCTTTTGTTGTTTTTTTCTTTCTGTCTCGCCTCCTCTCCGCTGCTTCGGGTTTGAAGTGTACCTCGCTCCGGTTCACCAGGCTTTCGCGTGTTGTCTCGCGTTGGCTTTGGATTGTTTTTGATGGTTTTTTTCCCCTTGGCTCGGCTAAAGCTCGGCTGCTGTTAGCTGTTGCTGCCAGGGATGGTGATCGTCTCGGCTGCAGTTGAGCCTGAGCGGCGTAATGAAATGTAATGGGACCTGGTTTGCTTTGCTCCCTGCCTGTTTTATTGTTTTTGTTGTATACTGGTGTTGTGTTGCAGGGTTTGCGTGTTGCGTTAAGGGGGGGAGGGGTGTTTTCTTTTTGTCTTAGTGCTGCGCATGCGCACCACGCACCCGGATGCGCTGGGCACCTGCCGCTGCTGCTGCTGTGTCCGCCCCCCTCCCCCTCTCGATCCCGGTCCCCCCCCCCCCCCCCCCCCTTCCCCCTGGGGGGCATCCACGTTGCTTCTGTGGCCCTTGATACGTTCTCTGCAGCGTAGCTTCTGAAGATTGTCTTAGCATTTTTGTTTTGTTTTTGTTTTCTTTGAGCTTTGTTGCGTGGGTTGCGTCGTCGGAGAGTGAAGGAAACGTGCGTGGAGGGATGCGAGGAGCGAGAGGCCATCGCGAATATAAACTCTCGTTCGGGAACGTTTTTTGGAATGAGGATTTTGAGACCCGCGACGTTCTTAATTGCTGTTTTTTTTTTTTTCTTTTATTATTAAAGTTTCGAGTTTCCCTCGCTTCACATAGTCCCGACTTAGTCTGTGTAGCGTTGGCTTTGGGTGTATATGCAAGACGTGCGATTCGTTGTCTCGTAGCCTGTTTGTCAACGGCAACGTTGAAAACTGAAAGCGCGCGTGAAGTCGGAGGCTCTGTATACGGAGTAAGTTTTTTTTTTTTTTTTCTCTCTTATAATACATAATAGCTCCGCTTCAACGTCTGCTGAAATCAGAGAGTTTTAGAGAAGCGTTTTTGTACATCCGATAAGGTACGGTGGTCCCTCCGGTACCAACTGCGCATGCGCGAGTCTCATGCTGTAGCACATGCGCAGTTCGTTCCGGAGGGCCCATCCTACCGTATCCGATGTGAAAAAAAACTGTTTCCTAACACTCTCTACTATGAGGATACCGTCGGTACGTATTTCTGTATCATCATCATCATCATCATCATCATCATTTATTAAACCTTAAAGGCCCTTAAGGGCATTACACAAGGTGGGGGTACTCGCTGAAAAAACACATTATATAAAAGAACAAACAAGTATAGTTCAAAGAGATACAGCAGGTTCTTCAACACACCGTACCCCATGTAAGACCAACGTTTTTCACCGCGGGTAGGTCAGAGACTGAAGGTAAGGGTTTCTCGGTCCAACAGATAGTGTCACATATACTGCAAATACGGAAGTACTATCGCTCGTACTTCTCTGCATCCTGTGACTCACAAACTCACAATAGCGCGAGTGGCATGCTATCTGAAACACACGAACGAGCAACGTCCTCCTAAATGCGTGCGTGCAGTGCGCAGTCCACGGCTCTCCAGACAAAAAAAAAAAAAAGAGCTTTTCGACAAACGAGCTTTCAAACACCAGTCCTGCGCAAACGCAGTACCTTGCTGCGACAACACACGCATCGCAGCAAAAAGTCACCTTGGAGACTTGCTCTTGCTGCCCATGGCCCTCCGAGATCCCGGAGGCCATGCGCTGCCTCAGTTCAATACGAACACATTCCGACAGGTGGCACAAGTCGCCGTCCGATTCACGGGGTTCACCCGACCCCCGCTCTCTGCGTTTGAGTATGCGCACAGAGCGTGATGCCATGTTGCAAGGTGGACGGTTGACTGGCCTCACGAGCCCGTATCGGACCTTGTCAGCTTAGCGGTGAACCGAGAGAGTTAACAAAGCAAAAGTTTCTCGGCTATAACCCAACACCAACTAACATTATCAAAGCCCGTGCACTAGAAGTTCGACGCCATTACAGTGAGATCGATTGCAGACGCTGATTGGACACGACAGCAGCGTCGGCGTTCGGCTGGCCCTCGTGTCCAATCAACGCGTCGAAGGGCGCTCGGCAACCCACGGAAAGAGCTCGGCAAATAACAAAGCAAAAAAAAAAAAATCGTTTGCGCCGTAGTTGTGAGCATGCCGTTTCACGCGCTTACGTCATGCCAGGCTTGTGCCCGTTACTTGAAAAATGTAATGGATTACAATTACAAATTACCGAGCCTCAAATGCAATAGATTACCGTTACAAATTATTTTCGCCGAAAAGTAACGAATTACTTTATCGTTACCTTACAAATCACTTTCGCGTTACCTTTCCCGTACACTTATCAAAACAAAAAAAAAACAATAGACACCATTTCGATGTTTGCGAAAATGTGCTGCAACGCTACTTTCCATTTCTCATGCGCAGGAGAATAAAAACACGATGTAAGGCGATGGAAAGAGGCACAGACTATACTCGGCGTTGTCTGCTTTTTTGGGAGGTGGGAGTATGTTTATACAGCCTAGAACTTAGTCTGCCTCAACGGGCGACTTTTGTCTTTCAGCTGTAGATGAGCAATTAAGCCAGTGCAGCACAACCGCTATAGCCTGGGGTCTTTAACGTGCATCATGCAGCAGTAATACACGACTGCACGCCGGTACGATGCTCATCCAGATCGAACCGGGCAGGGGTAGGGATTGAGTCCAGGAACCCTAGGTTCTCCAAAGCCAGCTTTCGCTCCACGTGATCCGAGCATATGTGCGCGAACCCACTCGGCCACCGATCCCCCAAGCACAAATGCCGAGTAAAGCACAAACGCCGAGTACTCGTTAACCACAAAGGTGGAACAAAAAGTTCGACTTAAACTAAAAAAAAAAAAAAACGCGGTTTTATTATTGCAAGGGTTTAATCGTCGCGCTCCGTAAACTTTGGCCCCGCCTTTCTGTTCGACTAGAGTTCCTGTATAGGCTCCCTACGGGAGCCAGAGTTGCGCGTTTGATTCCACATGCCGCGTGCCGCCCTCGCCGCTATTCGCCGAGATCCGATCACGTGAGGAGCCGTATCAACTGTCGTGCAGCAAAGTAGACGTTGCACGCGCCCCGGCGTACGTTCCCAGGCTTTTGAGCCCGCCGCGCGCCTCGAACGCGCGGCGCTGCTATTCGCCGAATTCAGTCACGTGAGGAGCTGGATCCACATGCCATGCGTGAACGCGCAACTCTGGCTCCCGTAGGGAGCCTATACAGGAACTCTATGTTCGACGAGCCTATAGCGCCCCTAGCGTGACAAGGTTACATGGATGCAGATGACGCGTTCACAGGCTTTGATGATTCCAGGCGGTGTTGGCAGAACGCGACAGTAATTCAGCCATCTCTGACACCGCGTCCCCCTTCCACAAAAAACAAAAACAAAACAGCAAAACGGTACGGACGCGCTCGAAGCGAGCACCCTCGAGTCTCGCATTATCACCATCATCATCATCATCATCATCGTTGCCGCCGCAGCAACACTCGCACGCTCCCAAACACGCAATCAAGAAACGAAGCGCCAGTGGCCGACCAGAAAGATGCCGACAGAAGAAGATCGGCCGGCATGCACAAGAAGAACAACCCCGAGCACCTCCGCGCCAATGGGCGTGTCCCAGCACACTGCTGCTGCCTCCAGAAAGAGAGGGAGGAGGGAAAAAAAAAGCCTCGACCAGGGATGACCTTGCCCGCCAAATAACAACCCCCCCCCCCCCCTTAGGCCAAAAACAAAAGGGTCTATGGTGCCCCCCCCCCCCCCCCTTTCCCCCCTCTTCCTTCTTGGAGGATAGACAGATAGCTGGATCAGCCAAACCGAAGAGGCAACGATGGATGCGCGAGGAGGTGGGATGAGGTGGAGAGGGGGGGTCAAAATTGGACGTCGCGACCCCCCGAGCATCCGGGTCGATACCGTCCCCGGCATGTGGTTCTCTCGGCTCTGATTATACTCCGTTCACCCCCGAGCAGACAGTGCGGCGCAAGCTACCTGCTTCGTTGGACCAGTCCTACGTGGATCTTTTCCCACGTGACCGCGCTTCCGCGCCCATACCCACGCACAGACAGCGACGTCGGGTGATGGAAAGGCGAGCGCGTAGCTCCACAGCGCGTTTAGAGGTGAACGGAGCACGGCCATCGCCCGATCCCTCCGCGTCTTCTCGAACGCGAGGTGTTGTTTCGGCGAGGAGAGGGGAAGGAAACGATGGACGGAGAGAGCCACAAGAGACGCCATGGCGATATCGCCCCGCTGGAGTCTCTTTGTTTCGACGTTCCGGCGGCGTCTTTCTTAAGGTCAGATGCGGAGAGCCCCGCCAAGCGACGCCCTCTGGATCAAACGTGAGCAGCGGACAGGCGTGAGAGAAACGAGCGGATTCGAGGCTATAGCGCCAACGTTCAGGACAGGTCGCAACTCTCAGTAAGGATCCACTGAGTGTAAGCGAGTCTATCCGGCGAAGAAGACCTAAGTTAACACTCGAGACGGCGTCAGTGAATAATTCAACCGACTCTTTGACAACAAAAGAAGCAGAGAGAGAGATCTACGGGCGCGTGAGGCGCGTACAATGCATTACTGTTTATTGCGTGAAGGGATCGAGATATACGCGAGCAAACGCCGCATAAAAATGACTTTACGTCAAACGTGCCGTCTTTCTTTTTTTCCGTTGGTTTGCTTTAGACAACGGCCAGCAGCCACGCCTTAAAAGCTAGTCTGGCCACCGTGGGTGAAAAACGCACCTGGGGGCCACTGGCAACCGTGGGCACTCCATTTAGCGATTCTACACCACCGGGTGATAGTTACAAAAATGCAGAAGGCAAGGCAATTGGCGGGGAGGAAAAATCATACTTTTGGTTTCTAGGCTATAGGTGGCGCAAGCTACTACCCATTATTCGCGTTATAAAGGGCACGGCCGTTCGAATCCATCCATGCATCCATCCATCCAAGGTTAGATTACCAGACGATATACCCGCCAAGCTCCAAGATGGCGGCGCCCAGAGCCCATACTTACTATAGCATTCGCGGGTACGGGCACTGGGCGCCGCCATCTTGCAGCTTGGTGTCTTTTTCGTCTGGTAATCAAACCTCGCTAAAAGGAGTGCCAACGGTCGCCAGCGGGCTCTTGGAGAGTGGCCGCTCGCAACATACCAGGAAACCGACAAAACTTTTAGAGTTACGCGTGCGGTAACTCAACTATACGACTACGGGCTGTACACTTATCCAGACGAGCATAAACAGAGCCTCGCCGTGAAGACGGGACGCGGCCGATCCCTGCGAGGTTCGTCGTGAATGGCAGCTTACAAGCGGGCCGCCTCTTGAATGAAATCAGCGCGCGTACACCGGTGGCAAAAATACGCGCATCGGCAGCACGACTCGGAGGAGGCTGCATTCACGCCGCTCGGGAGGGCTACCAGAGGAAGGGAGCAGCTTCTTCCCCATCCCGCCGAGATCGTGACCAACTCGGACGACTGAGCGAGTCGCGCGTGGCCCCCGACGAGGGGTGGGCAACGTCACGACTACGACGCGCGCCCCAAAGCACGATTCGGACGTCGCTCGGGGCGCTACGCGATCGGCCCCCGGACAGGCGAGAATGGGCACATTGAAATACGATATTAAAAGGGCGTGGGAATCGGGACCGTCGACGCTCGATGCAGACTCTACGGGAAACTTTAGGAACACGATTTGCACGCAAACACGCCAGCAGTTTAACTTATTTTTTTTTTAATCTCCTTTTGGGACGGAGAAATTGCAGTCCGCCTTTTGATCGAGAAAGCGAGTTGCTTAATTGACGAATTCCGTCTGTTTCTTTTGTTTTTCTTGTTTTAAAGAATGTTCATTTATTTTTGAATAGCCGGATTATTTCCCGAAACACTAGGTTTTCATGACCTCGCGATTGCGGTAGGGTGTCATGACCTCGCGATTACAGCAAACAAAATCCTTCAACAGCTGTGCTATTCGTAAATTTGGAGAAAAGGGGAGAGGGGGGGGGGGCAATGCGTTTAGAGCACGCTCTTGCATTTCTCAATTTATGTGAAATCAAACTACGCAACAAATTGTTCACAACTTTCGTTTGTTTATTTATTGGCGATGTCTATCAACAGCAACATGCCTTTCTTGTGATATCTCAGGAAAAAGACAAAACAAAATAAATCATATCATATCATATCATATCGACCTAGACTGTTATAGGCTAAAATGGCCTACCATCTGAAATCCTGGTACTCGATAACCACACCTCGTTTCGTAATGCTATAGCTTCCCATTTCAGCTACTGGGTCGCGTCGATAATTTCGCATCGTTTTTTGAACTTGCATCAACCTTTCCTCGCCACTGTTTGTATGCTTATCGTGTCTTGTTGCTTTTGCTTCTTTTTTTTTAATGCGTCAGCACTGTTAGCTGCCGTGCACCCATCGACATGGGTGTTTCTTGCGATCTTCTTTACGTGAATACTCCCCCATTCGTAATTCCCTCGACAGAGGTGCCCTTAAGGGTATAATAAATGAATGAATTAATTAATCAATTAATGGATTCTAAAGGCTGGTCCACACAGCACCGTTTTCTTACGTTACTAAGTCACCGAACCATTTGTATCTCGAATGTCGCGTGCCAGGCTATCTCCCTGAACTTGAAGCCACGCTTAATATGAGCACAAATGCACCGGTCACTAGTATGCAAACATTCGTGAAGTAACGTAAGAAAACAAAACTGTGCGAACCAGCGTGAATACTATATCTACATAAAGACACCGCAAAAAGGAAAAGCCGCATCGATCCTGAAAAACAGGTGGATCGGTTCACAATGAGAACGAAGCGTAATAAATTATAATTCATGTACAAGACCACATATATGTGCTGCCGGAAAGAATGCTATCGCACTTGGAACCAATAACAACTCCCTCAGCTATACTCGTGCGATTCGGCATTGTCCAGAAAAAGGAGCTTATAGCCACGCTGTACAACCTACGAAAGCGGTATGCTCCCCCCTCCCCCCCCCCCCCCCCCACACACACACACATACGCACACACGAAACACAGTGGACTACACACCTGCAGCACCAACGTACCAGGATAATCGAACGGACCACGACGACGTCGTGCCCAGCGAAAATCGAGCATCGGCGTCATCTTGGAGAAGGCGAGCACCGAGAGCCACCAAGACGCGTGTTACGCCAAGAAGCGACCCATCGGCAGGCTCAGCGCCGCGCCCGCAACCGCAGCTCGATCAAGAAGCGGGGGGAGGAAGACGTGGTGGGGGGGACCAGGTTAGGCAACGCCGCGTGGTAAAAAAACAATAACTAAAAGACCCGGACACCACATGCAGCGCCCGCAAATGGCTTCGCAGCGGGACGTCCCGCTGCTGCCGCCGCTGCGTTGTCGACGGTCGAAGCCGTCCGATATAGACTCCCAACTTGCTCACCGAACTTGCACCCTCACCGCGCTTCGCTTATATTTTCTTTTTTTAAGTTCCCGGGTTCATTCGCTTTTGTTTTTGGGAAAGCGGAAAAACGCCGTCCTGTCTTCTGTCCATGCGTGCCCCGGCGCTTCAGAAGTGCCGTGTCCGAAGCGAGCACAAGCCCGCGCGGCGAGGTGGATGGACTGCGCTGGACGTGGCGCAGTCGTCTCGGTTCCAACGCAACTTCCAGCAGCAGTCAACAGCGTCCACAACAACCAAGGCTCGTAAACAGCCCGAGCCTCCTCTACCTCCACGTAACTCCATTAGAGTATAGACATTTGCAAGTACGGCCTCTGGGCGCCGCCATCTTGCTGCTAATGCGTGCAGATCGTCTGATAGTCGAGCGTTCCTGGGGCGCACCCACGGTTTCCAGACTGGTCGCCCAAACAAAGCGTTTTCCATCCACGGTGGCCAGACTATAGGTCTCGAAGCGCGGCGAGCGTCTGTAGTCACCGACAAACGCGGAGCGTGGCGAGTTCCGTGCATCTCATTATCGCTTCGCAGCCAATCAGATTGCGGCGTTCTCCGATAAGAACGTCGAACGACCAATCACCGAGCGAGAACGTCATACGTCACGCCCCGGATTTCTTAAGCGGTTGATCCGGCCAACGCGGAGAGACAGTTCTGCGAAAGGCCGACACGCGCACGGATATACTGCGCACGCGCACGCGGCGTTGCTGACGGTTGCAAAAAAGTCCTAAATAGAGAAAGTGTAGCGCCAAGCTCCCCGTATATATGGTCGCCATTTTGGTTCGTGGAATGAGCAGTTTCTCGACCTCTAGAATCTTTGCGAGTCAATCCGAAGTCCCGGTGACAGGCTGCTTTATCGACACATTTATTCAATACCGAGATTCTGTTATTCACACACCGACAAAACGCGAGCACGTCTTCGCGCTGCCACGAGATGCGACGTCGGTGCTTGGCGACGTTAAAAAAAAAAAAAAAAAAATATTCCCTGTCTTGGAATATATGCGAGAAGAACACTATCATTGCGAGAGATCTGTGGAGATAAGCACGACTGATAAGTTGATTGCATGCACAGTGCCAAAGACGCTCCTATTGGCGAGGAACGCTTTCAATACGATGCATGCTCTATAGTCTATAGACGTTTCCACTGTTTACAAAAATCACAGTCCACACGTGTTAAATCACAGTCCAGAACGCGCACGTTCGTCGCTTCGGAAAGCGAGCAAATCACGCGCCATACGCACGAACACTGAAAATGGAACCTGCCAAGTGTCCTTTTTTGGAAAGGTCTATAGCGATCTTGGAGCGACTGGTTCGACCAGAACGACCCTTTGGAAGCTTACAATGAATCAAGGTGGTGATTGGCCATGGGAACTGAAACAGATCAGCCAATCACCTTGCAAGGTTCGGTCATCTGTATGTTATTATCTCTTCGTGTCCGGCTAGCAGGCAATGAAGGCAATGGCGCTACTTCCCCAGGATCCGGTCACTTTGAACGCAGAAGGCACATGTACCCACACCCATGGATATATGCTGATAACAAGGGCGCCGGGCATACAGGGTATGCGCGTGCACGAACGTGCACGATGGTAACAAAAACAAACAGACGCACTACCGCACACGCACAGTATAGTCACAGACAGGTTAAAAACGGCAGGGAGGTCTTTCAGTTGTCCCGCATCCCAGTTGTCCACGCATCTTTCAGTTGTCCCGCAGCTGTCCGCATCCTTCAGTTGTCCCGCATCCGTCTCGCCAGCTTCATTCAATCAGGCGCGCACGCGCAGTCAAAGCACAGTGGAAGGCAACCAGCACGTGCTGAAGGCCGGACATAGGAAAAAAAGACGTCACGCCGTTCTCATTCTTTTGGCAGACGCTGCTCATTACAAGTAATCAAATAATTTGTAATCGATTACTTTTTGGAGTAATATTCTTTTATTACGAGGAAATCCCCCCAAAATATATATATTTTTTGACACCCTGTACTTCCTGAAGAAGTGTGCGTCGGTGTGCCGCAGGACCAGGTAAATGTCGGAGTTACCATCAATGTAGCCCATGAAAAAAAGGGGGTAAAAAAAAAAGCACACGCACCAAGGTACGCGCTGCAATCCGAACATTGCGATTGGCTCCGAAAGGCCCACAGTCTCCGTCTCGGTCCAAGTCGCATCTGGCGACGGGAGAGTGAATTTCGCCGCGAGCCCGTTGCTAATGAGCCGAGAGAAAGCATTCCGTTTTGGGCGTCTGTCCGCGTTTGATTCTTTTTCTCTGTCTGTATTCCCAAACGACGATTGAAAGTCCAAGGAGCAGATGACCCGGACTTCGCGTTCCATTGGCCCGCGGGGAGCGGGGGAAGGGGGGGGGGGGGGGGGGGTCCCCACAGGCGAGTTTTGTGTGAGAAATGGTCCCCGAGGTGAAAAAAAGTGCCAGCTGCCGCTTTCGCGCGCAAGTTCCGCTCAAGAATAGAAAACAACAACACGCCACCACGAGAAAAAAAAAAAAAAAAAAAAAAACACAGATGATTTTGCGTTACCGACGAGTAACCAATCATTAGTTAATCACAAAGGTACATCAACACACGGTGTACAACCACCACTGCTTAATTTTTCTATTCGTTTGTTCAGCTTTCTTTTTTTTTAAATTTAATTCTAAGAAATACGTATACGCGAGGGTATAGTTTCCCGCAGGGAGCCACTCATTATATAGACGCTGAGAGTATGCTCCGCAGCCAATGAGATTGGGCCATTAGCCGATAAGAATGCCCGAAGAACGAATCACAAAGCGAGGAGCGTGCACGTGATAAGCCACGCCCCGGCGTTTCGTAATTAAGTTGTCACTGACTTATTATAGCAATGACGCGATTGGTCAAAGTGATTTTGGAGCGCCTCTTGGAGCAGCCAAAACGCGATTTTGGATCAGAAAAAAAAAATATTTTTTGGATTACAAGCATATATTTCAACGCTTCGGCTCGGCGTCTCAACTCTTCAGCGCCTCATGCTTCTGCGTCTCAACACTGCAGCGTCTCCGTAGGCCGGGCGTTCGAAAGACACGCCCCGCCCTTCTTTCTCTGTCGGGGACTAGAGTATTCAACCGAAAAGCGTATTAATAAATAATAACTGCGAGTATTAAGTTGCATGTTTTGGTTGCAATAGAACTGGACAATATTTTATTCGGTTGAAGACACGGATCTTGTAATCTAATTGCGCATCAATGGAATCTTTGATGGTAGTGTTCTACGATGATGCGACATCGGCGTGAGGAGCGCTTGTCCCTAAGCACGCGGCTGCTCAGCGGCGAAGCAAGACACGCAAAATCACGATGAGCCCACTCCACGGGTGTTCCTTCTTCGACAGTGCACAAGGGCGAGGAATGAAGCAAACTCAGCGGAGCTATCAAACCTTAGCAAAAAAAAAAAAAAAAAATATATATATATATATATATATATATATATATATATATATATATATATATATATATATACAGGGTGTTTTTTTTTTAAGCTTAACAGATTTGTTTAAAAAAATTCCGTGAAAGTTACACTTATGCCGCTTGTGGAGGTGAGTTATACGGCCAGGGGGACATATTATAGGAGGCTAATCGTAATGATCAGTCGGCTAATTAATTAAAATTCGTTAATTAACGTTTTAATTAATAAAAATAGACATATGGTTCCAATTAGAAACTTGCTCAGCGTCATCGAAAACCCCTAAATCAGTCATTTCCAGAAAGACTTTGAGCGCGTGAGAAGCGTAGTAGTGCACTAAAGTTACCACTCGTGGAGCAGGTACAAGGCTGGGGCTAGATAAGAGACGGAAAAATCGTGCGGGCGCCTTGTACCTGCTCCACGAGCGGTAACTTCAGTGCACTACTACGCTTCTCACGCGCTCAAAGTCTTTCTGAAAATGACTGATTTAGGGGTTTTCGATGACGCTGAGCAAGTTTCTAATTGGAACCATATGTCTATTTTCATTAATTAAAAAGTTAATTAACGAATTTTCATTAATTAGCCGACTGATCATTACGATTAGCCCCCTATAATATGTCCCCCTGGCCGTATAACGCACCTCCACAAGCTGCATAAGTGTAACTTTCACGGCTTTTTTTAAACAAATCTGTTAAGCTTAAAAAAAAAAAACACCCTGTATATATATATATATATATATATATATATATATATATATATATATATATATATATATATATATATATATATATATATATATATATAGGGAAACTTTTGAGTAATGCCACTTTTTGATAGGAAGATCGAATCAAGTAGTACGCAGCACGTAACAATGATTGGTGTTTTTTTGTTTTGTTTTTTTTTAATTTGCACGAGCCTATTACAACACGATGGCGGTGTGATCGGGCCTGAGCTACCACTTTCGGTATTGAGAAGGAGCCATTAACATTTGGCGCAACGTAGGCGCAAATTTCTCCAACTTGGGTTAAAGGTAGCAGGATGTAGCTGAACAATCATATAACTGCAACAGCGTTCCACGGAAGGAATTCTGCGAACGACGTGTTCGAAAAACGCAAAGAAACGTTTACGCCGAAAAGTGATTACGTGTCCGGTGTGACGCTGCGCCACACGCTTCGCATGTTCGCATCATGGCCAGACTTCGTGCTCGTCATATCGCAAAGGTCATTTTGCAGGTCGAAACCAGTTTCCTGTCTCGAAGTAGACCCCTTTCGAAACTCAGTCTGGTAACTTTGATCGCTCTCATCACCCAAGTGTATGGCACTTGTGCCAAACAAAAAGGCGGCCTTCTTGAGGCCGACGAAGAAAGAAGCCGAAGATACTGCCAAGCGGAGGCTGTACGAGGGCCCGTACGTTCGAGACGTCGGTACAACCGTAGCCTCCTCTATACTCACAAAGCCTGGCAGTTCGACGACGGAGCCATATAGAGTGCCCGGTCGCAGATTTGGAGCGCGAGGATCTGGTAGCACAGAGCATCAAAGAGCCATTTCTCGGGGAACCTGGACGTCAGCGCACAGCTTTTGCAGCGGCGAGGACCCGAAACACACTTGTTCGCTCGAAAGAAGTGTGTTTCGGCGTCTCGCCGCAGCGGAGCGCCAGTCACGTGGCTCTCCTCCAATCCGTTGTCTGCCGCTCCACCTTTTCCATTTCGGCGGCCGCTTCTCGTGGCGATCTGCCAGGTTTTGTCAGTGTATAGGAGGTTATGGTACAACACACGACGCACCCGTTCTCAGTTCTTACGTTCACACCATCGAAATCGAAGCAAGTCAAGGAACAATTACGAGGCGATCCAAGAACCAACTCTCATCTGCCCTCGACTTCCATGAGCGACGACGGTGCCCGATGGAATACAGTTACGTGGCCGCCATTAGTATGTCGAAGGGGAAACGTCCTGATCGAGGCCACTGGACGGCACCGTATTTTCGAAAAAGGGATCTCTATTCTCCGCACGCACTGATTGGCTCTCCGATTGCTCGGTAACAAAGCGGACGAAAATAAATTTTCTAAACCGCGTTGACAACTTGACACGCGCCAAGCGAAAGCCCGACCTATATTGTCACCAACAGCTTAAGATACGGAGGGAGGACCTTATAAAGTTCACGCTTCGTGATTGGTTCTTCGGTGTTCTTAACGGCGAACGCAGCAACCTGATTGGCCGCGCGAGAAGATAATGAGATGTCCGAAAGTCGCAACGCCCCACGTTTCCCAGGCTACCAACAGTCTTGTAGACGTTATTCGAAAAAAAAAAAAAAAAAAAGTACCGGTTACGAGCAATTTTAGTACTTCCAAAAGTCATCCCGGACCAATGGAAGATGGCGGAGGTACACTTCATCCCAAAGCCCGGCAAATCGCCACATATTGAAAACCTAAGACCAATCTCTCTTACATCCTGTATCGGCAAAATCATGGTGAGAATCGTACTGAAGAGACTTCAGAACCACCTCGATGCAACGCAACAAATGCCGGACACGATGTTTGGATTCAGGAAACACCTCTGTACCCAGGACGTGCTCATTCAACTCATCCATCCTCACTCTAGACTTGAAGGGAGCGTTCGACAACGTGGCACACGAGGCGATCCTCCGAAACTTAGTCAACACAGGCTGTGGGGAAAGGACATATAACAACATAGGTGACTTTCTCTCTAACCGCACAGCCATACTTAAGATCGGGGACATCACCTCCAAAGCACCCATCAACTTGGGATGCAAAGGGACTCCCCAAGGTTCGGTCCTCTACCCCGTGTTATTCAACATCGCGCTGCCTCCCTGAGCAGTTGGGACGAATACCGAACTTAAGCCATGCCCTGTACGCGGACGATGTGACCCTTTGGACGGCACCGACTCCCTCGGAGGCTTGCAGGACACGCTCCAGCTCGCCGCCGAGACGGTGAATCAATACGCAAAAAAGTTGCGGACTGTCCTGCTCGCCACAGAAGTCCGAGCTTCTCGTGGTGAGGAGACGGCGAACCAAGAAGGACGAC
This sequence comes from Ixodes persulcatus, assembly GCA_013358835.2. Classification (NCBI taxonomy): domain Eukaryota; kingdom Metazoa; phylum Arthropoda; class Arachnida; order Ixodida; family Ixodidae; genus Ixodes; species Ixodes persulcatus. Next base: position 935,464 of record JABSTQ010009150.1, read on the forward strand.
GACAACATCCACGTCATTCTCGAAGGGCACGGCATCAAACCAAGCAAGTCCCTCAGGATCTTGGGCTTGCTAATTCAAGCGGACGGCAAGAACGACGCAATGGTGCACCAGCTCAGTAAGACCTCTGAGCAAGTGATGCATATGATACGCAGAGTCACGAACCGACACAGAGGCATGAGAGAGAGCGATACGGTCAGGTTAATTCAAGCCTTCGTCCTCTCGCGCATAACTTACGCTGCTCCCTACGTCACCCTGAGTAAAGCGGAACAAGACAAGCTCGACGTGCTCATACGCAAGACGCTGAAACAGGCAATCGGATTACCCGTGAACGCATCTACGGACAAGCTACTTCGTATGGGGCTACATAACACCGTGGGGGAACTCATTGAGGGCCACTTGTCAAGTCAAAGGACACGACTCGCTCACACTCAAACCGGCCGCAACGTGCTGATTAAACTCAAGCAGGTTCCACGGGACCAGAACCTGCCGCTGGCACTCCCGGGATCGTGGCGCCAACACATATTTGTTTACCCAATCCCTCGAAACATGCACCCGAACCACCATAAGGGCCGCAGAGCAGCAAGAGCAAGAGCACTAAATAAGACATACTCCCGAATACCCACGACGACGTATACCGACGCAGCCAACTACAACGGCAAACGAGCCATGGTGGCCGTGGTGACAGACGGGCACAAGTACCTGACCAGCGCCTCCGTCCCACGGGGAACGGCTAAAGAAACAGAAGAGCTTGCCATCGCCCTCGCCCTCACACAAACCAAAACTTCCACAATAATCACGGATTCGCAAAAGGCATGCCGTAGCTTCCAGTCGGGCTGGGTGGCACCTGTCACGCTACGTATCCTAGAAAACAAGGCACCGGACAGGCAGGTCGACATTGTGTGGACCCCAGCCCACTCCTCCATGAGACGCAACGAACACGCCCATCTCACGGCCCGAGACCTCGCCCACCCGGCCACGGAGGAGACCCTGGAACCCACACCCCTCACGACCTACCAAGAAATTACACAACATTACAGGCTCAACAGAAGAACATTACCCGCACCACACCCTTCCCTCACGAGAAGTCAGGAAACCACACTCAGATTACTACAGACTAACACATTTCCCCATCCAATTAGGATGCACCTGCTATTCCCTACACAATTCGACGCCCAATGTCAATTCTGCAACCAACCCGGCACCCTGAGACACATCATATGGGAGTGCGACAACAACCCAGACATCTCACCCCCTTTTCCTCCCCCTACCCCCGAGCAGTGGGAGACACTGCTGTCCAGCTCCCTCCCTCAAGATCAGCTCTTGCTGGTGGAGAGGGCCGATCGAGCCAGGACGGCACATGGGTACCTGAATTGAGGATCCACCCCACAGCGTAAAACGCTTAATAAATATGTTTTGTCCTCCTCCTCCTCCAAAAGTCATCGAAATACTCTCGCGATTATTTCCCAATACATGTAATCAAATTATTAAGAAATTACGCCAAAAAAGTAATCGATTACATGTAATTTGATTACTTACAGCGAGTACCGTACAGCTCAGGCAACCAGTGACAGATTCGGCCTTCTTTCCACAAAGTGCATGAGGTCCCGTCCGTCCCCGGCCCACCATGACCGGTGCCCCAGAGGTTCCAGCGCGTTTCGCGTCCGCGACCGCTCCATCACGTCAAAACGAGGCTGGGCCACAAGCGCGACACCAACCGCCACTCTCGAGAACAACCCCCAAACCGCGCGCACACACACGAGGAAGTTCATACCTCCATCACCAACGATACTGACGAGATAATGAAAACAACCCCAACAACGAGACAACAACAACGACGACGACGAACCCGGCAACACAACACGGGAGAGACAAACGCGTATGGGACGCTGACAAGCCGAGTTGATGCGATGCGGACCACCGCAAAAGCCGCGGCCCGGCAATTAGCCCGAGCGAGGGGACGGGCTGCGCGAGAGCGGGGAAGCGTTCCTGTTAATCGCTCCCGCGAGCTACCTGCCCGCCGTAACGAACGGGGGGCCCCCCTTTCCGGTTCCCGCGCAGAGCACCATACTTCCTCCCGTGGCTTATCGTACTCGCCAGCCATCGATAACTGTCCGGCACCGAAGCCAACCAGCGAAACGACTCCACCAATTTTATTATTATTTTTTTATCTTTTTTTTTTTTTTTGTTGTTTTCTTTGGGGCGCATATGTTTCGGCGTATCGATCGCTCGCATCGCGTTGCTCAAACAGCAAATAGTGCGTAATGGCTGGAGCAAGTTTCGACGAGCAACCTCAGTTGCGCACACATCATTTTCTGTCTTCTAATCTTAATCGACCCGGGCGAGCTATCAAATTAATCTCGTTCGATCGGTCGGTCCGCGGCCTGCGGGTTCCCGCGTGCAGCTGGGTTAAGCGTCCGCAAAACTACCGACTTTTAGTGTTACTTTTCTTCTAGTTCTTATTAATTTTGTTGTTGGCGATGCGTACGCGTATATGCGGCCATAACTCTTCGTAGGTTCGATATGGGGGCCTCTCCTGTCAGCGACGCCTGCGTGCCGAAACGCCAAAAAGGACGAAGCCGGTGCCGCGGATACAACGACCTTACACACGTTACTACAGGGTGCCCGGATGGAACCCGCGTTTAGCGTCCTATTCCGTCTACGGATCGAAGGTGGTTCCGAAGTGGCAACAAACGATGTCACAGAAGACGAAGTGTCACGTTTGTCGGATCCCGCGATCGTGGCAGGCGGCGCCAGAAGTCCCGGCGAAAAGAGCGAGCGAAGGCGAGTGTCGCGGTCGTCGCACTGTCGTCGAGTCCTTGAGCGACCTGCAGCAGGACAGGGGTCCGCCACATCCATAACCGCTTCTGTGACATCGCTGCTGTGACACCGCCAGGATCGCGGCCGGCGACCACATGACACTTCTATGACATGTCAACAGGCGAAAATCGAAGGAACACTCCCAAGCAGCACGGATTTTGGCCAAGCATTGGCCAATGGCTGGCGATGGTCTTTTGGCCAAAGGCCAAAGAGTGGCCATTCATCTACCAATGCTTGGCCGACGGCTGACGGCCATTGTCCAATGGCCAGAGAAAGGCCAGCCATCGGCCAATGGCTGGCCACTGTCTGGCCACTGGCCAAAGCATTGGCCAATGATCGGCCAACTCTGTGCTGCTTGGGAGCTTTTTAGGAGGCTGTATAAACACCCGTCAATGAGCCTTTCCACACACCATACTCGCGCCACATGGCATTCGCAACTCTGGCATCATCATCATCATCATCATCATCATCATCGATGATGATGATGATGATGATGATGATGACGATGATGATTGTGGCTCTCGTCCATCCTTTTCTATCACCTTTGTTGCTGTCATGCTCGGATCCCCTTCCCTTCTGATAACCACCCGAATCGCACTGCCAGTATTCCGAGAGGAGACGTTGCAGGCTGACAACATATCTGGAGCAGCGACGCGAGCTGCGACTGGAAGAACCACCCAAATGCAAACCTTCGTCGATCACAAAAGCGAAGCCAGACGGGACACACGCAGGTGCACTCGGCACTCGCCGACAAGATACCATGGCTAAATCGTCCATCCTTTTCTATCGGGTTAGTTGGGAAAAAAAATAATTAAGCCATTTAGAAACAACAGTCGTTTTTTAGTTGTGCCAAACCCAAAATGCTGTTGTTGTTTTTTTACGATGAAGAGCTGTGCATGTATGTTAAACCTCTTACTTTGCGGTGACGTTGAGTCAAACCATGAACCAACTAGCGAGGAACGCATGTTCAGACTCTCGAGCTAAAACTGGATGATCTTGAATACAGAGAAGGCAGAGACAACTTAGTAATACAAGTACTAAGATAGACCTTAAATGGAAACCCGTCCTCACTGAACGATCCTGTACTCAGATACATATTTGAAAACAAGCTAGAAGTGACGACAAGAAGTACGGAGCGCATCCATCGCGTGGAGAAACCGAATGGCCGCTCCCAACGTCAAGTCATAATCAAACTCCTGGATTATCGGGAAGAGAACAGAGCAAGCTATACTACAAAATGCAAGGAAATCAAAATGTGCACTAACATATCCATAGAAGAAGAGTTTTCATTTCGGGTGCGCTCTATTAGGATGTTTCTTCGCGACAGCTCGCGACCAAACAGAGAGTAAGGAGATCGAGTGTGTCTGTCATATGATACGTTGAAAGTGAACGGTGAAATCTACATCTGGGATCGTCAACAAAAGAAAACCAGGGTGTCTAGCAAATTATTATTGTGAAATTCCCTGACTTTTCCAGGTTTTCCTTGACAATTTCAGGTGAAATTCCCTGACCACTGTATAGGCCATTAATTATGTAACACCATTACTACACAAGGCATCGAGCATTGAGTACTGTGAGGACCATTTTACACGGGCCTAGATTAATCCAACTTGCATATTCCGAAATATTCGAGTTCGTCTAGTCCGGATTAAACCAGCGCTTTCTTGCCGCCAACATCGTCAGTGAAGAGGCCACTTAAGGAAACCCGATGAAAACACGACGCTCAAACACACACTTCAATAACCGAATGGCAGCATGGCCGCATGGCCGCCAGATGCACACTTTCGGATACTTTTGGCTTAAGGCTTGGATTAGATTGGGGTCTGCGGCCTTTTCATTTGTTACTACATCTCGTAGCTCTAACTGGATCTAGTCTAGTGTCGCGCCCTCAATCCAATCCAATTCAATGCTTGGACTGGATTTGTCGGCTGTTACGTTTGCATCGGGTAGCACACTTTACATCGGGTGACCAGAACCCGCGCTCCGCTCTAAGCAGACTTCATTGCCTATTCTTCTGCCCGTAAGTACTCGAGTCATTGCTCAGGGCACTCGATGGCGTTTCCGGCTCATTTTCTCTGACTGGCCTCGCTTTTTGACAATATCCCTGATAATTCCTTGATTTTTCCCGGTAATTAAAATTTCCCTGACCATTCCCGGTTTTCCCGGTCGCTAGACACCCTGAAAAACGATAAGGTGAAGCTCAGGCGGATTGGTCACCCGGAAACCAGGCTCTCAGCATGACAGATATAGACCGCATGACAGAGTATATGACCACGCTGTTTCAAAGGTATATAGACGGACGGTAAAAGCGCGAGTTTGCCCCACACCGGGTGGGGCACTGCGCGTGCGCAGAAACCGAATTCGCGTGAATTGAAGCGTCTTGCGCATGCACAGGCTTTCGTGACAGTGCGCCCACTCGCAGTCTGCGTGGACGTCAGGGCCGCGTGTTGGTCTATAGCGAGGCAAAAAAGAGGGAGATGAGGGTTATATCGATAAACGGGCAAGAAGTCTTGTTAGTAAAACTGATCAAATGGAAGCCCTGATTTTTTATACGACTCGCATGTTATTATGACATCAGAAACCTGGCTGCATGATGGTGTGTATTCAAGACAGCGAAGTGGTACCACCCAACTACAGGTTAGTCCGTGAAGAGAGATGTATCATGTTCCCCAGGTGGCGGCGTTACTATAACCGTAAGGTGACACTGAAAGCGTCTGGCGCAAGTTACTTTTTTTTTTTTTTTTCAACAGGAAAAACATTAGGATCTGTCAACACAAAATCCGGGTCGTCTCCAGAAGACTGAATGAAAATAGTTGGTTACTTGTTCGCTGACACTAACAATCAAAATAAATTGATAATAGGAGGTGATTTTAACGACTCTAACGTTAGTTGGTCAGATGGCGGTTTGGCCGGACTGGCTGAAAATGCATCTGATTAGTTCCATGAACTGACTTTTAGTCGTAGTCTTCGTCAGGTCGTTAAAGAACCCACACGCATTATTGACACATCATGTTCGTTACTTGACCTTTTGTTTGTTAGTGAACACTTTGATGAATGCAATGTTTTGTTCACGACGGGATATCCGATCATATTTAACGTGAAACGGTCTTTGGCTAGGTGTTCGACATTTCGTGAAGCCCAAAAGTGAAGCCTGGATAAAAGCATGGCCGCGAAGCTCGACACTGATTGGTTGACGGGTGGGAGGGGAGGAGTGAGGTGCTCGAAGGTGAATGGTTAACGCGAAGGTCATGTGACCATGGGGTGAGGAGAGGTGGACGAGGTGGGAAAGGAGGAATGGGTTAGAAGGTTCTGGAAAATTGATCAACGGGTTTATACACCAACTTATGTTTACAAACAAACCGGAGCGCCCCTAGCGGACGCCACCAACGCCGCGCATGCGCGATGGGGGTGTGGGCAAGAAGCTCGCCGTCGCCCATAAATAAACCATTGGAATGGGATGTTGTAGACGTTGGTGTGAGTCCCCGTGCTATTTTCGCGTTGGAATTGTTGATTCCACGTCTTCCTGGCAATGTCGGACTACTTGAGCGGCCTCAGCGAAATTATCGACGCTCGTTGCACCGCAAAACTTGGCGTGAATATTGTAACGTGCGGCGATTCATTCAGCGTGGACACCGCCAAAGGGACGCTAAAGCCTGATTCACATGGGGTTCTGCTCGCTATTTTCAGTCGCGACGTCGCTCGGGCTGCAAAAGCCTGAACCGTAGCCGAGATGTCGACGTCGATACTCCAAATCGCAAGCAGAATCGTACCGAGTGAATCAGGCATAACAAGTCGGTGATGGCCACTGGTAACAATTATCAACATATCCTTGTATCTACTGTTTACATCGAGCCTCCTTACCAACCTTCAAACTTAAGTCTTTTGAGGCCTGCACTTACTTCTTAACACAAGTACCGGGCCAACATTTGGTCTACGGGCCGGTGTCGTCTAAAAGAGCAGACGACAAGCAGAAGCCTTTGACAAAGCATACGACAGCCGTTTGAACATGAAGACGCACTGAACGTTCCGCAGGTGGTCCGTACAGCTTGACGGTTTTCCGGCATTCATGTTGGAACAAAACCAATAAATATGATGACAAGTATCCGTGAATTGGTAAACACCTACCAATATTCGGAAGCTGTACATTTTGCAGACATTTAGTTTTCCTCGACTACCATTTGCCTATTGCTATGGGACGTGCCGCAGCCAAAGGAAAGGACAGATGACGTTAGATGATTAAAAACAACGTATTTTATGGAGGCCGGTTCAGTACGAGGGACCTGACGCGCGATGGTCTTGCGACCCACTGCTACGTCTAAATTTTCGTGGCACATGCACATAGAAGTTTAAGATGGAACCTTTTAACTAAATACAATTTCTAAAACGACCGCGCAGCGGAAACTGGCGCGGCTTGGCGGTCAAAGTGTCGAAACGAAGGTACGGGGATACAATGGACGCTCGGCATCAGAGTTTCCGATCACAACCAATGACGAAGCACTTTAGAAACATCCTCTCAGGACTTTGATGCCACGCCCAAGCGGTGGCTGCGAAAAGAGGCGTGAGCAAATGCTTGGCTATTATTAGATGCGGAGCATCTCTTGCTCGGGTCTATGTCCCGCGTCCGCGATGTAGTCGGCACTCGAACTACGCACGCGCAACTCTCCTCCTTCCCTCTCTCCAACAGCTGCGCGTTACTCTCTCCGCTCTCTCTCTCTCTACCAGCTGCGTGCACTGCGCGTGCGTTGGCTTCTCCTCACACCGCGCGCGCACGCGCAACTCTCCTCCTCTTGTCTCCTCTCCTTCAAGTGTGAAAAAAATAAAATAAACGGCGAGCGGCGAGCGTTCCAACTTTCTCTGCCGCGAGCCGCGACGAAGGCTCGCGTAGGGGGTAACGCTAGGGCAGTCGGTGGCGCCATCTCTCGACGTCAGCACGCAACTGACTCTTTCCTCGGAACCAACACGATGCTCCGCATCACCCCATGGTTCCCCTCGGGAAGATGGTGTTTTTTTTGCTACAATGCTTGGCTCTTCGGCAGACTGATTCCTGCGAAGGCGCAGTGCATATGAAGCTACCGAGGCCACGATATCCAGTACAAAATGTATTTATTTATCCACGATTACCTGCAGCGCCTTGAGTAATTAACGCACGCAGAGGGTCTTGAAAACACTCGTGAGGTGAAAAAACAGGTCGAAACATACCCTGACCAAGCATATTCTACTCTAACGCAGCTGAAATAATCACAGGAGAAATATTTATTTGCTTATTAAAAAAAAATTGGAAAAGGGGGAAAAAGGAATATACATCTTTGCAAAAATGAAAAACAAAAAACAGTGCCATATATCAAAATAGAAAATAAAACAAAGATTCACAACAGTAGTTAGCAGTCCTCCTCCTCCTTCTCCTCCTCCTCCTCCTCCTCCTTCCCCTCCCCTCCCCTCCCCCCCCTAAGTTGATGATCTACTCTTTCTTAGACGTAAACAGGACATAAAATGTAGTTTTCTTCAGTGACACACATTTTAACATTACAAACATATAGAAAAAAAAAAACGCTCCTAGGCCACCAAAGTGTCATAGAAGGTAGGAAGCTCGTGCTGGATACGGGACAGCTCCCTGTCGTTCTTGTACTTTCGCCTTCTGGGCAGTTTGTCGGCGGTCAGGGTGCGAAGAAAGATCAAACAAACAAGAAAACGGAAGACACGAGCAGCTCTTTCCAAGTCTGTCGCAGGTTAAAACAGCAGGAAAAGCGCCGCCCACAAAGCTGCCTGCTCGTTCTGACTGACCGTTTCCTCCTCGCCTTCCCCCCCCCCCCCCCCAGCCTTCGCTCTGCTAAAGTGGAAAGGGCGGGGCATTTCCTGGGAAGAGCTCGCCCCGCTGTCCTTAACCTGCTGCAAGAGACTATAGCAACTACACTTTCAGATTTCCAAGGGCACATCGATGGGAGTCTAACTCTAAACCAGAAAGGAGCGAAAGCGAAGTGGAAGAAAGGCGAGGGTCAGAGAGGAAAGCGGGGCGAATGAACTGACAAAAAAAAAAAAAACGATTTAATCAGCGGAGAAAGCGAAGAGACATCAAAGCGACTTTGTCAGGCCTGGTCTCAAGAATGGGTCCCCACAATGATAACGACAAACACACGTCGTTGACCATCCCCGCCGTGACGAATGACACAGCGATTTCTTGTCAGAACCAACTGTTCTCCTCACCCAAAATTCTGGGAAACAATAGGACAACAACAGAATGATTAGAGTCATCCGAGGCCCGCGAAACATCAAAGCGGTGCTTTCGAAGACGAAGACACAAGGGGCGTAAAAGTGATTCCAAGATTGTATGCCCTGGGAGGTAAGCGGTACGTATACCACCGGGAACAAGGACGTTTTACAAGGAGTACGTCTTGGATTGTGTTGTGTTTTCTACAACCATCTGTGGAACCGACGAGCAATGTCTCAAAAGGTTCCGCGATTAGCGATGGAATTATAAGTTTGTATATCCTAAACGGACAGAAAGAAGTGACCATCATCTCCGTTGAGAATGACTCGGTGATTTCTCAGCCGAACCGACTGTTGCGCCCATCCAAAATTCCGGGAAACAATAGGACAGCAACAGAATGATAAAGAGTCATCGGAGGCCCGTGAAACTTGGCGATCAGACGATGTCAGCCAGCGCCGTGCTGGTTTACTTTAACGAGGAAAGGAAGAAACGCAACTGTCCCTTGTAATTTTTGCCAGCTAACATCTTGACAGGATATTAGCCCCCCCCCCCCCCCCCCCCCACACACACACACACACACACACACACCTATTGTCAGGAAATGTGTTATAAGAATTTCAAAGAAACGATTTCTGGAGTGAAAAAAAAAAAGTATATTAGAACTAACTGTAGCTTTACCCAAGTGTGTATACTCTTTAAAGTAATGATTGTACATTTCGGCACGAGTATCTGTAACTGGGTACACCCAGGTCGAGATGGAGGAACCGATTGAACAGAACCGTTGGCTTCGTCCACGTATAGATGGCGCTAAGCTGACTACGGTCTTAGAGTTCCTGTATAGGCTCCCTACGGGAGCCAGAGTTGCGCGTTTGATTCCACATGCCGCGTGCCGCCCTCGCCGCTATTCGCCGAGATCCGATCACGTGAGGAGCCGTATCAAGTGTCGTGCAGCAAAGTAGACGTTGCACGCGCCCCGGCGTACGTTCCCAGGCTTTTGAGCCCGCCGCGCGCCTCAAACGCGCGGCGCTGCTATTCGCCGAATTCAGTCACGTGAGGAGCTGGATCCACATGCCATGCGTGAACGCGCAACTCTGGCTCCCGTAGGGAGCCTATACAGGAACTCTATACGGTCTGTTACAGGTTAAGCATAGTAGGACAAGCCCCTCGCACAATAAGCCAAGACCTCGAAACACTTCCTTTGCTTTCCCTTCAGTAATACTCTCACTCGCTCCCTCGCACAAGGCCCTTCCCTCTTTCCACTTTAGCAGAGCGAACGTTGGAGAGGAATCATGGCAATCATAGAGCTTTGTGAAAGGGGCTTGACCCGCTATTCTTAACCTGCACCATACTGCTATAGTCGCTCGACCACGTCACCGTGCACGCGTTGGAGGAACAGTGCGGGCCTGAGATATCGAACACATCACCAACGGAGAGCCCTGCTCGTCTGAGGGGAAGGGACAGCAACGATTTCGGCGGTCCCCGCCGCATTTCGTGAGGTTTCTCCTTTCCCTCCACGCGAGCCGAGATCAAAATCTGCGCGTTCAATCAAGCCCTGTCTTCCTTCCCCCACTTCGCGTATCCCCCCACCGAACGAATGGCATCCTTTGATTGGCGGACCGGTTGCGAAGGCGGTTGCAAAACGGACCAATCGTAGTGCCCTCGTCGCATTCGAATTTTCTGAGGGGGGGCTGGTTTTCGAGGACGATACGTGCGGGGTTTCGACAGTCTGCTTCCACGGGCGCAACGAAACAAAACAAGCATATAAATAAACAGGCAGAATAAACGGCAGCTCTTGCTGCGGTACGCGCACGTAATCGCTCGGAGAGGGGCAGGAGATGCGAGGCGATTACCCGCTTGGTCGGGCGAAATGAGTGCGCTCTTTTATTTTCGGTCAGTTTGAGCACGCGCGCGCTTCGAATGTAACGCGCGAGGGTCACGAGTTCGCCGGTCTTACTACACCAAATTTTTGTTTGATGCGTGGCGCCCGAAAAAAAATATCGCCCCCGTTTTAAAAATGGCGTCGGACACCCCTGTAAACTGGGCAGAACGGCCCCGCTCGATCCGGTCGCCTCGGCGGCTATGCATGATTTACGCGTCTGTGATCTAAGAAATGGCGGCGTGTCCGCATTCCTGCGTAGCACTCACCAATCACTGCTATCTAGGGAGGCTGATCAGCGAACGGTGAGACCAAACATTTCTGAACCGGTGACGGGGTGCATTTTATAATCACCGGCTGCTTAAAAAACTTCTTTCGTGGTTGGTTCTTCGACGTTCTTGTAGGTTGATGCTGGAATCTGAATGGTTGCGGAGCGATAATTATTGTTCAGAAATCGCCAAGCCTTGCGTTTTTTTAACCTGTCAGTGGCCAGAGCGCACCGGAGCTAGGCGCACGTGGTGCGAAAGCTCGGGCTGCAGGACCCATGGATCCTGGCATAGCCTCCTTTAATCTAGAAAGCCTGTCAAATCGCGAAAGAACGTGACCACTGTAAAGGGAAAAGGAGATCCGAGAAGACGGCGCGCGCAGGGGGAGCTCTCTCTGGCAGCGCCAAACAATGAACTAGCGGTGAAATTCAGAAACATAAACACGCTTCTTTTCCCTTTTTTTCAGGAAAGGAGAGACATTTCGCGTCAACTCCCTTTTATTCCGCCCCCTCTAAGGTTCCTCCACGCGCCGGTTGCCTCCTTTCTTCTTTTTCCATTGCGGTTTGTTGTTTCACGGAGAGGCCACCGCGCGGTCTGTTGGCGCTGGCTAAAGGGTTACTCCAGAAGTGGCTCTGCGCTAGCATATGGCGGCCGCGGGTTCAATGGCTCCATCGTGGAATTGGCAGGCTTTCTTGAATAAAGGGGGCTACGATCATGGGCTCGGCACCCACCCCCGGCCCATTTCTGGGTCAATGGATGAGCATCGTATGTACCGGCAGGAGTCGTGGATCCCTATCAAGCGGTGCACGTTACAGACCCCCGGCTAGTGGCCACACTGCACTGCCTAAATGACTTGGAAACGCTACTTGCGCGGGGACAATAAGCAAGCGCAACGCGATGCTCGTTGTCCCAGTGCAGGATATGTTTCCGAGTCAAAGCTTCTTCTGAACACTAATGAGTTTTAGTAGATCGTTGTGATAACTCCGATAACGATACTCGATATGCCCCTCCCCCCCCCTCAGCGCCTGTGTACCTGCATCGTATCGTTATCGGGAGTTCTGGGGACGATCTGCGAAAAAACCCTATTGTCACTGGGTGAAGGCTCCCCGTCGACAAGAGGCATTCAGAGTTTCGACGCTTGCCGTTCCGTGTTTGGCCGGTCAGAGTTTCGAGCCGATCGCACCAATCACGTGTCTCCAAATAGTCACGTGACTCTTTGGGGGCGCGGGATTGGTGCAGAAGGCTGATCACTCTGACCACCAATCGAAGCAAACTGCGACCGCAGTACAGAAGACAGGAAAGTAAAAAAAATAAGTTGTAACAACGACAAAAACTTGTATGCAGGTTTTGACCCATATCCATAGTAATTCTGCCGTTTCCAGCAGCATGTCAAGAGGTAATTTAATTTAAAAGCAGTTGAAAAACGAAACAAAAAACAACAAACTCGGCGCCTTTCTTTCTTTTTTTTTTTTTTTCGTTTTGCCTGATTTTTTGTTGCAACCGTTCCCATTCAGGAAAACGAGGGCAACCAAAACGCCGGGCGCACACAAACGACACACCGATGTATCAGAGAGGAAATCCTATACCCCGTTTCGTTTTCAATTATGGTCCGACCAGCTAAAAAAAAATAAAAACGAAACAAAAAAGACAGACAGCGAGACAGAACTAAATAACAGGTTGCAGTGTCTCTTTAAAAGAGCCGCCTCATTCCATAAAAAATAAAAAAATAAAAGGGACACCCATTGATTTGCAACTCAAGAAGAAACTACTGCCGCGCGTATCGGCGTGTGTGTGTGTGCACACCAGCCCAATTGCTATATAAGAAATTGCATCCGCCCATTTTGGAGGGGACCCCATAGGAGAGTCCTCAATGAGTTCCGAGGGCGCGGCGCCATGCACATATACGCGAGGCGCATGATACATCGGTTGACACGACGGGCAAAAATAAAGGCCGGGCAGCCGAGCAAACAACGCAGTCGACGGCGCGTAGGCACACACTATCCTAATCGAGAAAGTCCGGGAACTATCAATGGGTCGGCGGAGAGCGGTGGCCTTCCCCATACGAAGAAGGTAATGTTACGCCATGATGCGCCGTGTCGCGCTTAAAGAACATTGTGTGTATGTTACACACAGTCCACGAAATATTCTTGGCAGAAGCGGGAAAATGTGACGATTTCACTCTCGCTCTCTCGCTCCCTATGCTTTAAAGTGCGCTCTTTTTTACTATATATATATATTAACAAAGTTTACTTAATTAGGCGACTGATACTAATGATTAGCCCCATATTGTATGGGGATAAAGCTGTGGAAGGTATACACTTATGCCGTTAGTGCAGGTGAGTAATACGGCCAGGGGGACACAGTATACAGGGCTAATCATACGGATCAGTCGGCTAATTAAGTAAACTTTGTTAATTAACATTTTCATTAGTGAAAATAGACATAGGGTTCCAATTAGAAACCTGCTGAGCGTCATCCAAAACCACTAAATCAATTTTAGAAATATTTTGAATGCGTGGGAAGGGTAGTAGTGCGCTAAAGGTACCACTCATGCATCAGGTACATACAAGGCTGGGGCTATGATAAGAGACGGAGATATGGTGCGGGCGCCTTATCTCACAGGTAGCCTTGCTCTCTGAAGATTACTTCAGATTACGTACGGGTTTTAACCTTTCTGCACAGCCGTGCACGCCACCCAGGATCAGATTTTTGTATGCAAATAAATATTATTATTATTATTATTATTATTACTGATTCAGTGGTTTTCGATGACGCTCAGTGAGTTTCTAATTGGAACCATGTTTACTTCTGCTAATTAAAAGGTTAGTTAACAAATCATAGATAATTAGCCAACTGGTTGTGACAAACTTCCCCTTACATACACAGATCCCCCCCCCCCCTTTTCCTCTGCTTTCCCCTTATAAGTTATAACTAGGTCGTGTACTTTTCTATATTTATCTATGTTAAAAATAGGCGGATGTTTTTCGGTGTTTATTTCCAAAATACCGGTGCCTGTCGGAGAACTGTCTCGTGCAAACGCCTAAAGCGGCTTTTATCGACGGAAAAAATCGCGAATAGAAACGAACAATCAAGAGGAGGAACGGTTCGACTTTTATTTACATCTGATACCCAATGTTCTTCACACTTCATTATTCTAATAATTGCATGCATACATTCCAAGGTTCGCATCTGTCATTGTTGCCCGCTCCTTCTTGTTAAGGACGCGCAATTTCAAGAACGCGCGCTGTACATTTGCGCCAGTCACGGGAAGTTCCAAAATGTACGAAGGGGCCTGGGAGAGTACAGGCCAGTCTGGCGAATGTAGCATCCGGACACGATTCGGCCCAAACAATATGAAAGACAGTCCAAAACACCCAACTAGGGTCCACAAAGAAGGAGGCCAGCCGTCAACGGGGCAATCTACAAAAGGGCACTGAGGACAAGCTTTTGGGGACATAAACTGATTGTCAAATGATTGTCAAAGTAACCAGCCCTGACAGAAAAAAAAAAAAAAAGAAAAGAAGAAACATCTTGATTACAAAGAGACCCTGTAAAACCTGAAACAATAACCGTAACCTAAAAAAACAACAACCGGAAACATAAAAAAAACAACCTATTAGCCTCCATGCCTGTTGCCTGTGTCACTGTCATGTGTTGGGTTAGTAAAGCTAGTGGCGCTTTGCACGAATCCTATCACGGTGTTCTGTCTCTATCTGTGCGTAACAGCGGCGTACAGTAACGACTCTTTACCGCGGTAGCGAACGTCGATTTCTCTCTTGGACAACGGTGCCACGGTGCGATGTTGGAGTTTCGCGGCACTGTGGGGTGGCGACCAGGTTCGGTCCGTCCTCGCAGGCGTCTGGTCGTCGTCTCCCTCGTGTGAATGCACTTGGGAGACGGACGAACCGCGGACATGTCGTCACGTGATCAATCCGAAGGAGAAATACGGTTCGGTCAAGTAGCTTGCCGCTGTACACTTTCGTGGAGCGGAGCTGCTTCTATGGGAATTTCGACGTAACGACATTCGACGTAGCGGCCAAGGTAGCCGTGACGGGGAACGCGATGATAATCTTATGATCCGCTTTCCGCCACTGCTAGCTTTGCGCCTGCTTCAGGAGCGGTAACATTGGCGCGTCCCCGAGTTTCCCACGAGCTTCAAGTCGTTCTAAAAAAGAGTTGATTTAGTGGTTTTCGATGACGCTCTCTAAATTTCTATTTAGAATCAGTATGTTTATTTTCACTAAGTAAAAAGTTAATGAACGATTTGAAATTAATTAGCCGACTTATCGCTAAAGATTAGCCACCCAGCATAATGTCCCCCTGGCCAATTAACTCACCTGCACAAACCGCATAAGCGTAAATTTCACGTTTGTTTTAAACAAATCCATAAAGCTTAAAAAGAAACACCCTGTATATATATACACGTCGAGTGTTTCAGGGAAGACTGACAAAAATTCCTAAGATTAGTGTATTCAAGGTAAAAAAGATCATTCTCTCGGGACCGCATTACTCGCGTCAGAAAATGCGCGATACTCAGTAATTCGTTCGCTAATTAATTAAAAGTAAACAATTAACTTTTTAATTAGTGTGACATAGACATATGGTTCCAAATAGGAACTTGCTGAGCGTCATCGAAAACCCCTAAATCAGTAATTTTCAGAAAGACTTTGAGCACGTGGGAAGCGTAGTAGCGCGCTAACGTTACCACTCGTGGAGCAGGTACAAGGCTGAGGCTCTAATAATGACCGATTCACACGACGGACTGATCCGCGGACGGATTGATCACGTGACGACATATCCGCAATTCGTCCGTCTCCCAAGCGCATCCAGACGAGGGAGACGACGAGCAGACGCCAGCGAGGACGGACTGATGAACCAGTTCGCCACCCCACAGTAACGCGAAACTGCAACATCGCACCGTGGCACCATTGTCCAGGAGAGAAATCGACGTTAGCTACCGCGATAAATAACTGTACGCCGCTGTTACCTACAGATCGAAAGAAAACACCGTGATGGGCTGCGCGCGAAGCGGCTAGCTTTACTAACCCAAGGCATGACAGTGACACAGGCATGGTCCTGCTCGAGAAGGGTTTGGCGTATACAAGCGACGGGCTCGCGAAGGGACGTTTGGAGAGGCCTTCATGCACTCCGCGTTCGTGCACAACACTCGGGTACACCACAGCCGCAAGAAAGGTCTTATACCCTAGTTACGCGGGCGCTTTGAACTGTCGTTGTGGTCAATCACAGTTATCGGCCCCAACTCTGATTGAACTGAACTGAACTGAGATGCTGCACGGCTCTCTAGAACCCAGTTGAAGCTAAAACGAAACCAGTTCTTGTGCCACGTGATCAAACTAATTGTTAAAGTAATTTACTCGGAGACACACCTTTTATTTATTATAAGTATATCGTACAATATGTTCAATACCTCGTCGCTTTTTAGCGGCGCTTACACGAGTACCAAAGCAGATTCAGGCTAGATGGTGCAAGCTACCGCCCGCTACGATGGGTGCACCCATTACTATTTGTCCATTTATACAGCTGGTCCCGCCGCCACCTTCGCTCGTTTGGTGGCTTGCCGGCTAGCCGAGATGGTTTAAGCGGCAGCTCGGACGCCTAAACCTATTCCTTCCCGGATATTTTCATGCTATACGATAATTTCTACAGACGGCTCCCCCTGCATTCCGAAACAGTAAGCGCCTCGCAAACGATGTTGAACTCGTTGAAATCTTGATTGAACGTTCAAGAATTATCGCGGCGTGCTAGACAACTTTCGACGGGAGATCCTTGACACGGACTCGGAAAAGTATCGGAACCTGCGTCGCGTCAGCCGGAATAGTTTCTGCAGTTTCTCTCACGCGTAGAACCAAGACTCGCGTGACAAAATGAACCAGCGAACGCACAAAACACAACGATGCGCCATTTTTGTTTTAATCGTCCAGACTAAACGCTTTTCAAGTCAATCTCCCGCCAAAAATCCGCGACTGAAAAGGCGCTCGACTTTAAAGGGATACTTCAACGAAATATGAAATATACCCGTCGTGTTCAGAAATAGGCTGAATACGATCCACAATATCCGTAAATGACAATCGCACGTTTGTATTTTGAGCCTCATGGCTGTATTTTTCGTTATAACCGGCCCACTCTGGCAAACGCTCAAAGAGCAGTGGGCGGAGTCACGTCACATCCGGTGCAATCGTGACGTCGTCTGTCTCGGGATAAGCAGAGCTGCGGCGGGGCTGACGTGTCAGGAATCGATGCCCTAGCCGTTCCAGCCACCGAAGCGGTCGAAGAACGCTATCGATCGAGCCCCCGCAACTAACCGCAAAGCTGCTTTTGTTAGAATTTTGAGTGACGGGTTAATCTTCTATGATCTTGTAGAGGGAGAATTGCGATGTCTGGGCCACACAAAAGAGAGTCCCTCCGCTCTTCTCTTGTGCTGGCCGTAGAGGTAAGACAGTTATCGTCACTACCTGTCAAGATTCCTAGACAGGCATTACACACGAGGCTTTAGCAACATCCACCGGGTGTACTTTGCTTATCGCTTAATTCGTTTTAAAATTCCTTTTTGTGTCTTTTTCAACAAGAGATTGGTGTGTCCGATGTGATGCTGCTCCCTTGAACACGAATAGACCAAGAAATAAGCGCCGACATTTCGTTGTAGTATTCCTTTAAAGAGATACTACAACGAAATTTAGGCGCTTATTTTTAGAGCGCAGCTCTTAGGCGCCCGTTTCCGGCTTGAGCGGCGTCGGCGTCGCCGTCGGCGCAACCGTGAGGTCACGTGACCCCCCACCGAGGTCACGTGACCCCCCCCCCCCCTCCCGAGGTCACGTGACCCGGCCCCCTTGAGGAGGAGGGGGAGGAGGTTGAAGGATGACGAGAGGAGGAGGAGGTGAAGGAGGAGGGGGAGGAGGAGTAACAGACAGGATCACGAGGTGAAGAGGAGGGAGGAGGGGTATACCCTCCCCTCAATACCCTTCCCTCCTCCTCCTCAAGAGCTGCGCTCGAATTCGGTGTTACAGGGAGTTGTAAACGGCTTTCATTTTTGGCCTATTCCTGTTCAAGGGAGCATTATCCCAACAGACACACCAATCTCTTTTTGAAAAGGACACGAAAAGGAATTTTAAAACGAATTAAACGGTTGGCAAAGAGCACCTGGTGGATGTCACTAACGCCTCGTTTGTAATGCCCGTCTAGGAACCTTGACAGGTAGTGACGATAACTGTCTCGCTTCTGGCCACTAGAGGGGAAGGCGGAACTCCCCGCTCCCCGAGACTCTCTTTTGTGTGTCCCAGACGTCCCTATTGTCCCCCTACAAAATTATAGAAGATTAAAGCGCCAGACACATGCGCGTCCAAACTGTCCGATCCGACGTGCGAACTGCCGGAACGACGTTCGGAGGCGAGGGTTTTCGTCGCACCGGAGCGTCGGACGGGGGTGCTCCGTCCGGCGCCGGCGTGCGACCAGGAGGGCCGCAGCCAATGGCAGCACGGATGGCGCGAAGGTCATGTTGTCACGTGACCTTCGGACCGATCGGGCGAGGAGGCGCTACATGGCTCGGGGAAGCGGATGTGGCGGTGCGCGGTGCGTCACGCGACGCGAGTCGTGGTTGTGAAGGAAACAGACGCCATCGAGATTTCCCGCGCGCACAAAACGAGCTGCTGATTTCGCGCGCCAAAGCAAGCCGGCCTTCTGGGACCGATCGAGACCGTCGAAACCCGAATATACTCCGTTTCACCTTACGATGGACAGCAGCGGACGCTACGAGCCATTCCAATGTCATGTGAGTGTCACGTGAACTTCGGGAGAGACGCAGCAATGCGCGCGGTACGTAGTCACGTGATTTGTACGCAGTGCTCGCTTCGCTGGGATGGCTCCTAAGGTCCGCTGCGGTCCATCGCGATTAAGTCATGTTGAGCAGAAAAGCAGCCTCACGGAAAATCTTAACACACGCACACTTTAATAGAATGTAATAAAAATATTGTGTTTGTTTTAAAGTCAGAAAAACCAAGAAGGACGAGGGAAGTATTTTAGTTTTCTAGGCTAGGTAGCGCAAGCTACCGCCCGTTATAAATATAGCCATTAGCATCCATCTATCCATTCGGTAGAGGGATACCCGAAACTGGGCGGAGCTGAACGGAGCGACGCAACGACGCGTCGGAAACCATGTGTCGCGAACCGTCCTGTGCGGCGATTCGGAGCAGCCATCTTCCCGACAGTTCGCACGCCGGATCGGACAGTTTTGACGCGCATGTGTTTCGCGCTTAAAGCGCGAAACACATGCGCGTCAAAACTGTCGATCCGACGTGCGAACTGCCGGAACGACGTTCGGGGGCGAGGGTTTTCGTAGCACCGGAGAACGTCGAAAACACTCGCCCCCGAACGTCGTTCCGGCAGTTCGCACGTCGGATTGGACAATTTTGACGCGCATGTGTTTCGCACTTAACCCGTCACTCAAAATTCGTACCAAAGCAGTTTTGGGGTTAGTTGCGATGGCCCGATCGCTGGCGTGCTTCGGCCGCTTCGGTGGCTGGAACGGCTAGGACATCCTCTCGACGTCAGCCTCGCAGCAGCTTTGCTCGTCCCGAGACGAACTACGTCACGATTGCAGCGGTTGCCACGTGCTCTCCGCTGGCCGCTCCCCGAGCGCTTGCCAGAGAGGGCCGTTTATAACAAAAATATACAGCCACCAGGCTCAAAATACAAACGTGCGATTGTCACTTACGAATATTGTGGATCGTATTCAGCCTATTTCTGAACACGACGGATATATTTCAAATTTCGTTGAAGTATCCCTTTAACAGTCCGCGCGTCCACGGACGGGGCGCGGATCGCAGGAATCGGTGACGTGCCGGTCACGTGGTACACGCTCCGCGGACGGAAATCGCGATTCGGTCCGTCGTGTGAATCGGCTATAAGAAACGGAGAAATCGCGCGGGCGAATTATCACAACCGCTAGCCTTGTACCTGCTTCACGAGTGGTAACTTTAGCGCACTACTACGCTTCTCAAGCGCTCAAAGTCTTTCTGAAAATTACTGATTTAGTGGTTTCCAATGACGTCCAGCAAGTTTCTAATTGGAACCATATGTCTATTTTCCCTGACTAAAATGTGAATTAGTCACTTTTAATTAATTAGAGAACGACTTACTAAGTATCGCGCATTTTCTGACGCGAGTAATGCGGTCCCGAACAAATTATCCTTTCTACCTCGAATACACTAATTTTATAATTTTTCGTGAGTCTTCGCTGAAACACACGATATATATACAGGGTGTTTCAGAAAACGCAGGCCAAATCGCTCCTGCGAAAACTAAGCATAGCACAGAAAAAAGGTTGGTGTGTGCCCAAGAGCCCATTTAGAAAAAAACTAATAACGTTTAGAAAAAATAGTTTTTTTTTTGTTTTTTAGAAAGTAACTCCTTATTTGTTCATTCTAAGGCCATAGTTTCAATTAGAAACTTACTGGGAATCATCAATAACCCCTATATCAAGCCTTTTTAAACAAGTATAAAAAATGCCGAGCATTTTACCATGTTTTGAGAAACCTTAAATTCTTACGCGTGCTCTGGTTTCGGATTCTTATTCAAGCGCATCTTGGCGGTAGCTGTCCTGCCTTCCGACGGCTGAAACGCGGAACCAAGGCCAGCCCACAAGTCAAAGCTCAGTCTTACAACGTCATGCTCTTTCAAACAGCGAGGCGTTTCTCATCGCCTGGCCATGCGCGCGCGCTACACTTTGTTTTCTACGAGAGAGGGAAGGGAGGCGGGCGGGCGGGTGGGCGAGACTGGCGAAATGTCTGGCCTTGGTTCCGCGCTTCGGCCGTCGGAGGGCAGGACAGCTGCCGCCGAGATGCGCTTGAATAAGAATCCGAAACCAGAGCACGCGTAAGAATTGAAGGGTTTCTCAAAACATGGTAAAATGCTCGGCATGCTTTATACTTGTCTAAAAAGGGTTGAAATATGGGTTATTGATGATGCCCAGCAAGTTTCTGACTGAAACTATGGCCTTAAAATGAACAAATAGGAAGTTACTTTCTAGAAAACCAAACAAAAACTTTTTTCCCAAACGCAGTGATGTGATTGGCCTAAGCCGTTTTGGAGCACCTTTTGGAGCAGTCAAAACAGTGTTTTGGAGCAGCAAAAGTGGCTTTTGGAGCAGCCAAGAGAGTGTTTCGGAGCAGCAAAAGTGACTTTCGGAGCAGATATTCTTAGAAAAATAAAAATATTTGTTTTAAGTGCTGTACAAACAAATGGCACTTTGTGTTGTGTTGTGTTCTGATGTGACATGTTGTGACAGAACTCGCTGCTTGTATTTTTTTATTGCTGAGACATCCCACAAGTGTACAGTGTTGTAGGCACTGCCGAGCAATTCCGAAAAACTGCTTGCCGCCGTTTTACTGGTTCCCGACGCGCCAGATTTTCGTCAAAAGTAAGCAAACGTAAAACATGGATTGCAAGCGTCCCGGCTGGTGCCTCTGTCGTGCAATCATGTTCGCATGCACGTGAGAGCAACTTCGGCAGGCTCGCAGTTGCGCGTGCTTTGTCGCGCGAGTGGAGACAATGGCTGCTCGATCTAAACCGAAACCACGCCACTCCACTCCGTTGCCAACTGATTCCCAAAATTGTATGTAAAATGTAACTGTCGAGCATACGAGCAAAAACAGTCCAGCCGCACGTGCTTGCCAGGCCGGCAAACAAGGTACAAGCTAACCACACAAATAAAGGACCTGAGCGCATCGATGCAACACGTCGCGAGCCAGGGTCAAAAAGTTCTTGGAGCGCTTTGCACAACGACTGAACTCGAGACAAACAAGCGCGCTGTGCGGGTTCAGCGTGCAGACATTGCCTTCTTTGCTTTAGCTCACTTCTCTTCACCAGCTTTCTTTCGCGGCAGATATTTCACGGACCGGGGTACCTCTCGAAAGAAAGCCTACCGAGAGAAACCTACTTAATCAATACTTCGACACAACAGTCTTTGACTTAAAGAGGGATTTCTTTAGTAACGTATGATTAAAACAAGAAAAGGAATGTTGATGAACATGTGGCGGTACTTAGTTTCATTTTAGAAAGCGCCATATCTGCAGCGACGTGGGGACGGCAAGACCCAACGTCGCGCGACCACAGTGACTAAAAGGCAGGGACCAAATATAGTTCTCCCACGGCCGTTGCTTTCAGGAGCGAGTGCTTCAGCTCACAAAGTAACTCCTGCCGCGCAAAAACGTGGTGTCGTTTCACAGCATGACGGCATGGCTGGTACCCGGCATGCTAAAGTCGAAGCGTCCGCACACACCCGTGTCTATCGTTGAAAATGTTTTAAAAAAAAAAAGATGCGAGACGAGACCCACAAGACGAGAGCGCGAAACGCCGGGAAAACCAAGCAAGACCGGGTGGACAATTGATGCAGGGTACTTTGTGTCGGGCGGCCGCTTGCACCACACAACCCACGCATGCTCAATTACGGTACTAAGTTTAGTTTCGGTTTTGAAAGGCGACCGAAATTGTTTTTTTGGCGCAGGATTGGCGCAGATTACCCATATTTTGGCAAAATGTAGCAGGATGTAGCAGGGTTAGCCCCTTGGCGCAGTTTGGCGCAATTGGCGCAGCAATCACATCACTGCAAACGTTATTATTTTTTCTAAATAGGCTCTTGGGCAGACACCAACACGCCATCAACCTTTTTTTCTGTGAGGTGCTCAGTTTTCGCAGGAACGATTTGGCCTGCGTTCTCTGAAACACCCTGTATATATAAACGATTCCAGAAACTCGGAAAGCGAAAAGGTCCTTCCTACCAAAAAGCAACAAAGTCGGGGCCACGTCCACCAGAAACCAGGAGCCATCGGTCTCGCTCGCATATCCAGCGTATCTCCTGTCGGCGCTATCTCAACGGGGGACTCAACGAGGGGGTCATCACACACGTGACCCCCACCGAGCGTAGGTGGGGGGTCACGCCCGCGGAGGGGGTCACACTACGGGGTCATCGTAGAGGTCCGCCGTCAATGAACCAAAGACACCCGCCGAAAACAAAAAGAGCCCCGACTGCGGAAGTCACGCGGGCGACCCCCACGCGACCTCCAGCGTGTGCGCGCACCGCACGCTGGGTTGACTCTCTCCGAGCAGGCGCGTGCGTGAATCCGCGACCATTCAATCGCCACGAAAAGCGCAGCCTCCAGCGCTCCTGCACGCTTCCGGCCGGGAGTGACCTCTGCCCCCTCAACGTAAAAACGCCTCACTACTCTCCGTTTCGTATGAAAAGGGCAATGAAACGATAGCAGTGATGTGATTGGTCGTAGTCATTTTGGAACAGATATTGGAGCTGCCAAAAGTTTATTTTGGAGAAGCAAAAAGAGCTTTTGGAGCATAACCGCACACTTCATTTTCATTTATATCACTGCATATGTGAGGAGGAGAGACGGCAAATATTAGGAGGAGAACAAACACTAGCTGTTTAGTTGCCTGTGTAAGCACCAGACACAGTAACAATAAGACGACGGATGAAGGACAGGGCAAACTGCCGTAAATGATTATTTTAGGTACGAAATCGCACTGAACGAATGTTAAAATACAATCATTTTGAGCACCTAGATTTGTGTGTCCTTCAAGTTCTAGGGGTGGGGGGTGTAGCAAAACTGCAATTCTTAATTCAGACAAGAAAGAAAGCATAAAAAATAAACCTACAAAAGAGTCCATATATACCATTTTGCAGTACGTCTCGCTCTGGAGGAGTACCTTCCCCTTAGCACGCGGGTGCACTGCGGCGAAGCAAGACACGCAACATCGCGACGCCTAGTTCGCAATTGTTGCTTCACTGCAGTGCACCAGTATGCGGTGAGAAGCGCACTCAAAAAAGCTGACTAACCCACCAGAACAGACCACGAGACTTCATGCGAAACGTACGAGTACTGTCAGTGCTTGGTGCGAAATCAAATCGAATAGTACGTTATACGAGGCGATTATCGAAAGTCCTCAAAACCCGCACGAGCCTACCCTAACGATTTGCCCCGGTAGCGAGGCCTGCAGCTGTTATATTTTCAGTATTATTTAAGTAAACTTACGTTCTGGCGCAATGTTGGCGCAAATTCCTCACATTTTGGTCAAATATAGCATGGGTGTAGCAGGGTAAGCACTTTGGCGCAAATCGCGCAGCAATCGCATCATTGCGATACTGGGCTTCCATTCTATGTGCACCCCGCGCGGACTATATGAGATGGAAACATCCGATCCGAACTCCTCCTGCGTCCGAACTCCCCACAAGCTCTATATCATCTGTCGGTTAGTCAAATAGTCCGGAGTATGAAACCTGGACTTCGCATCATATAGTTCGGGTCGCGGCTGTCTAATAAAAACTGGCCAGATACACCGAACATCATCAAGGGCCGTTTCAGCTCATATTGTCCGCGATAGTATAGTCTTCGTTGCAAAGCTTGACGACGCAGTCGCGTTTTTCTATTCAAATTTTAGAGTGCTTTTTGGTGTTCAGTCCGCCTCCCTCCCCCCCCCCCCCCCCCGCACACACACAGAGTCGGTGTTTTTCGGTGTCAATTTTCGGTGTCGGACAACACATCCGGTGTTTATCGGGGGGCTCGTGTAGAAGAAAATAGGATTCGAGCAAGAGACGAATTACCCTCCAGGCAACAGTGCGCGTACGCGAATACTTGGAAAGCGACCTGAGACTCTAATGTAGACACTTGGCGAAATATCAGAGGGGCAGGAATTTGACCGCCCTGGTTGGCCGGTGCCAAGGCCAAGCGGAGCGCCGGCCAATCACGGTTGTCGAATTCCTCGCTGATATATATTTTTCCTTCTCGCTAAGTGTCTAGGTTAGAGCCCCTGGTTAGAGTACACTCTAGCTTGGTACGGAATGCACTAAAATGAGAATGTCAACTGAACAACAAAGATCGCAATGTTCCTCGGGAATATTTTATACGGCAGTCGTAGAATATCAATAAGCACTAACTGAACTTTCGTCCACGGCTCTACATTTTTTTCTTTACTTCACATTAAAATCTTGTGGGCTACATTCACAAAATTATCAATTTCTGATTTTCTTGACGAAAACAGATCGTAATGTTCCCCAGGACTGTAATTGTCCAGGTCACGGGTGTCACGGAACGCAAGTCAACTAGAATTTTAAAATATTTCCTCGAAAACTTTGTATTGCACAGAATGTCCCAGAAAAATGGCCATGATCGGGGAAAACCGGACAAACCGCCGAACCTCGAGCTGAAGCTTCACGGGAAGAAAATCTAATTTCCATTTTTTGTTGACCCGGAACGCAGCCCCACACCGACCTGTCCGCGAAGCTGTTTCTTTGTTAAAAACTACGCTCTTTGTCTCGGTTTTTTTTTTTACAGTTTGTTGTAGGTTGTTTTTCAAGCATTCAGTTACACGCATGTTGCCTGAAGGTTGAGGGATCCCACGCTTATGCCTTATTCTCTTTAATATGAGCCCCGAGTAACACCGATTTTTTGTCCCACAAAAACAGCACCGAATCTGCGAGAAAAAGAAAAAGATAAACACTGAAAAACACTTGGTAATTTACTTAAAAATAAACCCCGAAAACTGGGGGAGGGAAAGAGAGGAAAGCGCGCGCGGGAACGTCAAAACGTTTTGTCTCCACTGCACATCGTTGAACACGTTTGAATGCGAGAGCCAAACGCCGGATGCCGGAGTTCTATACTCTGTTTCATACTCAGTGTGCAACGCTGTCAAAGCTACTGGCGCGGGCGCGTGGCTTCGTCTGTGGTTTTTTGTTTGTGCGAGAAAGCGTGCAAATGATCAACGAGATCAAGCCCCATGCTCGCGCCAGTAGTTTTGACAGCGTTGCACACTAAGTATGAAACAGAGTATAACGCGTTCTATCGCGTTCGACGAGTGCAGTGGAGACAAAGGCTGCCCATTTTGTCTCCACGACAGCAACAGCCCATTTACCGGCACAATTCCCGTTTCATATTCCGGGTGGCAACCAATCATTTCATTTTTTTTTTTTCGGAAGGTACGCACATATCCCGCCCAATCTTTTTGGTGGTTTCCAGGTAAACAACAAACCAAACTCAATCCCTCGCTCGCAAAGCAAAAAGAAAAAAAAAAGGAAAGAAAACACCGACATAAAACAATACGCAAAGCGTATAAAAACAACGCAAGGAAAACGCAAAAAAAGGTAACAGAATTGGACAGTATACAGTGCAGCTGCTCTCTAATCTTATGCTTATAGAGACTCTCAGGACAACCTGCACCACGGATCCCCAGCAATATTTTAAAATTTCTCAAGAACAATCCAGAGAAACAAAAACAAAAATACACGAACATATAACTTATGCCATATCTTCCACAAAAAAAGAAAGCAAGAGAACCATGGCAGCCCGAACCAACCAACAGAGAACACAAAACACCCGAAACGCGCAATATAATTACACCAGTACACGTATAAAATCGATGCAACGCGCAACAAAATCCCATAATTCTGCCGCCCGCGAAGACTCGCGTCGTAACTTCCACAAGCTCGGGCCGGCAAGAAAAGAAATAAAACGAAAAAAAAAAAAGAGAGAAAAGCGATGACGATAACCATCTCGGCGGCCTACGGAGGCCAAGATTATCTTTTGTTCCGAGCTGGGCCCGCGGACTACCCTCGGCTCACCCCCGAGCTGACACTGCAGTGGGAGCTATCCGCGTTCGTCGGACCAATCAGCAGCCTTCTCTTTCAATCACTCGGTTTCTGCACGCGGGTATACGTGGGTGGCAGCGGAGTCACGTGGGGATAGAGACGCACGGCTGGACAAACCCGCACGCAACCTGCCCCGCACTGTCGGCCCAGGGATGTAAAGCGGAGCAAGGAGCATAGCAGCGCCCCAGGCGGCGAGCCGGGATAATCATAGCGCACCCCCCCAATCGGCTCCTCATCGTAGCGTGCCGCCCTCCGCGCACAACAACGAGGGCTCCCCGGCGCCAGCGGCCGCCGCCGGAGGCATCAGTCGTCGCTGCGAAGAATCGCAAATTTCGCGTTCGCTCGCCGCGGCGTAGACATGGCGGAGCCGTCTGTCGACCTCTGCGCACGGCCCTCCCGCCTCACCCTTTACTGCGCATGCGCCAAAGACGGCCTCCAAACGCGAAAAACGGTTACACCCGTGAATTGTTTTCTGGAGACGTGCGAATGTTGATCTGAATGCTATAATCGGTATTGACTTTAAAGGGCCGACGAACAGAATTTAGATTCTGCAAGGCAGAAGATCCTTCTCACCATGGGGGACGAGGAAACAGGCAACGGTAACAGTGTAGAAGGGGGAGAGGAAGAAGTGAGGGAAAAGTGGAAAGCGCGAACTGGTCGTCGGTCTTTAAGAGAGGTTTAGTAGACGGTTCCGATAAACCTGTAAACGATACGAATCACGCACAAAGGCTTCAACGGAGTACCGGGTATCGTTATAGGAGTTATTCGAAGGATATACTAAAACTCCACATTGTTACCAAAACGATAAAGATGGAAATACATACAGCGATCACGATGCGTAGCAAATAGCTGGTGGCTGATCCTTTCGAAAGAATACGCAACAAACCAGAGCATGCACCAATGGCTCCGATAACGGTACACGATACCCTGACGCCGCCTTTGCGCATGCACCGTATCGTTATCGGGGGCATCGGGGCTATCGGAACGATCTGCTAAATCTCTCCGTTGAGGCAACGGCAACGGTCGGGAAATATCCTTTGTCGCCCGGCAACCGCGTTCGCCGATTCGTTGTCCGACAGCCAGAGAACACCCTGAAGGCGTGTCCAAACAGGACACTTCAGAACTCGTGAGGCGACACGACTCCTTCAAAAAGCGTGAAAGTTGAAGCGTCCGGCAGTCTGGCAATCCAATAGGGAGTTTTAGCGAGTCGTTTTTCAAGCACACGGTTCCGAAATCACGAACGGTACAGCTGGTCCGTTCCGTGAAACCGTAGGTGAAATTTGACGTACTTTAGCGAATCGTAAAAGTTGCGCGACCGTGTAAACGATGATGATGATAGTGCTTAACGGTGGCGCCATCTTCTAGTGAAGATGTGAAACATTCTGCAACGTGTAAATCCGTGGCGGACACCGTGGTGGTGGCTCGTGTTTCCGGCGTACGACTGATGTAAACAAGACGGCCGATGTAACATTTGCCGGTCGAAATTTCAAGAACTGCATGCGAAGCTAGATGAAGTAAAAAGTATCTAAACGACCGTAAAGGTATGTGGTGTGTCTCCGTCATCCTGAACTTGAACGATCGTTCACGTTGTGTGCCGTCGAACCAAATCATTTCGTCTGCTCGCGGTCGCCACGGCAGCTAGTCTGCCCGCAGATCGCAAACATTTACTAGCATGCGTAGTTTACAGCATTCACGATCGCTTACCATTGTGAGCAGTCCTCGAAATGATTTGGTTCAACCTCTCAAATGAAGCAGACTAACAGGACGGCAAATCTCCTCCCGCTGTCCTAAGCCTAACGCTCGGCTGGGTCGGCGAAGGCAGTTGCCGAACCGACCGCCATCTTTTTTTCACCCGAGTCGTGAACGGTGCTGGCTGCGTTGCGGTGACGACTCCAGCGGCCGGAATGGGAGAAACGAACGAGAAGAGCCTTCCGACGTCCCGAACGACTCGCGCGCGCATGCGCAGTGGCGTCGCCGATGCGTTGGAGGGCGAACCGTTCGTGTGGAAACGACCTGCTAAAACTCCCTAATGTCTGTTTGAACACCACCAAGTCAACATCACGATTTTCCTCCTAACTTCCTCCGCTTTTCGGTGACCTCGGTGCTTGTCGGGCTTGACGTCACACGCCACCTGCCAATGCTGTCCATCTGGTTTGCCGGACCCTCGATCGTATCCTTGGACGTGTTCCAAAATTTACTCGATCTTACTCCAGGGTAAAGGTTTGGTACCTTTGCGTTCGAAAACCTACACGAGTCCAGCGTCGTTCTATTTGTGTTATCACGTGGCACGACCCGCCGGAGTAGCTCGGATCTAAGGATTTCCTCAGGAACTGAAACTAGGGGGGTGTCGAAATTTTCAGAGGGGGGAGGGGGGGGGGGGGCATTGTCGTTGCGAATTAAGGGGGTGACTTCAGAAAAACACAGGGGGGGGGGGGGGGGGGCGGGGGGTGAAGGGAAAACACTGCTCGGATTTATTTGGGCAAGCTTTCGAACACATCCCCTTCCCTTTCCCGTTTTCGGGACCTCAAGAGCAGCGGAGGCCTTGAACGATTGACCGACAGCCAAAAGAGCTTGTGAGTGGCTTTCCGGACCCACGGACAAAATTTGACCAAAAAAAAAAAAAAACTTTCCCACAGAAAAACAAAAACAAAACGCAAGGAAACGGTTCGCCGCACGACTTATATGTATGTCGGAGTCGTGACGCCTCACGATCTTTTAAATATCCTGTTTTAGAGCGTATTATATTTTTTTTTTTTCTTTTTAATACTCTTTTTTGAGTATTGGCAACAAAAACCGAAAACCGAAAAGTTGAAAAAAAAAAAAGAAACATTGTGCCTGCCAGGGATCGAACCTGGGACCTTCCGCGTGTTAGGCGGATGTGATAACCACTACACAACAAGCACCACGGAGATGCCTGCCAATATATCTTCGCTAAAAGATTCAATATGCTTTTTTTTCTTTCTTTTTTCTTTTTTTTTTTGGGGGGGGGGGGGCAATCTGGATTAAACAAACCAACTGAAATTTTAGAAAGGACCCGCCCACCTATGTCTCCCAGAGGTGGAGCCTGGGACCTTCCACGGGTTGATTACGCAAACATCATTGAAAACTTCAATTCACTTACCCCACAATAACGTCGGAGAGGGGAATGGTAGAGATTTCACAATAAATGAATAAAACTAAGGACCAAATGCAGGCCCTGCACAGAATTGATTCGTGCATCTTCTTCCTGTTAGTCGGATTGAGAGCCATATACGTTTCTTGTCTCATTAAAACAGAACATTGCATTGAAAAGTTATCCTTGCCCTGTCTGAAATGTTTCGGGATTCCTAGTGCGATTTTTTTTTTCTTTCTTTTTTTTTTGGGGGGGGGGGGGAGGGGGGGCAATCTGGATTAAACAAACCAACTGAAAATTTTAGAAAGGACCCGCCCACCTATGTCTCCCAGAGGTGGAGCCTGGGACCTTCCACGGGTTGATTACGCAAACATCATTGAAAACTTCAATTCACTTACCCCACAATAACGTCGGAGAGGGGAATGGTAGAGATTTCACAATAAATGAATAAAACTAAGGACCAAATGCAGGCCCTGCACAGAATTGATTCGTGCATCTTCTTCCTGTTAGTCGGATTGAGAGCCATATACGTTTCTTGTCTCATTAAAACAGAACATTGCATTGAAAAGTTATCCTTGCCCTGTCTGAAATGTTTCAGGATTCCTAGTGCGATTTTTTTTTTATTTTTATTTTTTTTTTTATTTCCGAGTTCGAAACAGCGCGTGCGACGAAGGTGCCTCTACACATCCGAACCAGGTGCGCGCATGGACCGATGGATGAACCCACACGGGTGAACTCGTCTAATCGGGCGGCCGCTCGCGCCACCTACAGCCATTGAATCCTTTTTGAAGTAGCGCCCTCTCTCGTCGAACACCGCTAACAAATGGGACGCCCGTAGGAGGGCCTCCAAGTTGGCAAGCGACTACCGGCCTGGTAGCATCCCCACCACTCCCTACACTGCCGCCTTCGTCTTCCACCAGGTCCGGATTAAAAAACAAAACAAAACAAAACCGCTCGCTGACCACACCTTATGGGACAGGAAGCTAGCTCTCTCTCTCGACGTCTAGGGCGAACAGCTCGGCCCCCGTGCTGCGTGGGTGAGGTTCTACATTGCGTTCACCGCTAAGCTGACAGCGCGGTTCAAGCTAGGTTACTCGGTGGACCAGTCGTGCATCTATTTTTCGCCACCCGTAGAGGCGGAGTCACGTGATAAAAGGAAGGCGGCTGATTGGTCCAACGAGCCCGGAGCTTCCACCGCACTGCCAGCTTAGGAGCCAACGGAGCAGAGCGCGGCGTGTTGGAATGCTGAAGGCTCCAGCCGCGTGGGGGCCGTTCCTCGGGGGGGACCACAGGAAAAACGCCGGGTACGGACCGCTTGGAGAGAAAGCCGGTTACCCCCCTGGCATGACGGATTCGAGATCTGTCCGAACACGCGCGCGCCCGTCTCTGACCCCCCGTCCGCGTGATGCCTGGTCCGATCCAAACTCGGCCCACATCCGTCTTGAGCGAAATCGAGAAACAAATACGTAAACAAAAAACAAAAAGGGATGAACGCACAGCGCGTACACACCACACACACACACACACACACACACACACACACACACACACACACACACACACACACAACCACACACACACACACACACACACACCCACACCACACACACACACACACACACACACACACACACACACACCACACCACACACACACACAACACACACACACACACACACACACACACACACAGAGACAGAGAGAGACAGACAGACAGACAGACAGACAGACAGACAGACACACACCACACACACACACACACACACACACACACACACACACACACACACACACGGCACAAAGTCGTATCTAAGCATTTATATTCGAAATATCAGCAGAGATAACCAAATTACAGAGAACATGCAGGCCAGCTGGTGAGCTTTCGACATCTTTGAATACCCGAGACCGGGAACAAAAAGGGGGACGGCGCGCATGCACAGGTCTCAAACTCGGCTGTGCCGTTTATTTGCGCTTCCTGTTTAAAGGGACAGTGACAGGGCATATAAGCTCGGCAAGATTTTTAATTTGTACATG
The DNA here is from genome assembly GCA_013358835.2 of Ixodes persulcatus. Taxonomy (NCBI): domain Eukaryota; kingdom Metazoa; phylum Arthropoda; class Arachnida; order Ixodida; family Ixodidae; genus Ixodes; species Ixodes persulcatus. Next base: position 967,438 of record JABSTQ010009150.1, read on the forward strand.
ACCCCCCCCCCCCCCCCCCCAGTTTCAGCATGAATGCAATAAATCAGTGCAGACTAGAACTTGTAAACCGTAATGCTCATGAAAATGAATGTTTGCCACATAGCCTTTCATGAGTCGGTGGCTCAGATCTCTAAATACATTTGTAGTGAGGAACGTTCTTGAATAAAACTTTTGGGCTTTGAATTTGACGGTTTAAACATCCATAGGGAACACTGTATGCCACTGATTTTTTTGACACATATCAGAAATGGTGCAGCACTGTCATCCTTGCATACCTAACAAAAGTTTTGCATTTTTTTAGCATGGCATGTGCTATTCTGATACCCATACAGCCCTCTTTCGCAAAATTTTGTCTAGAGAGCTCTTTCTTGGTTCTTAACTCACATGACAGATTCGGTAGCTTGAATTCTCACTCGGCATCAACACTTTTATATATTGATGTAATAGTGAAAGACGAGATGTATGGGCTTGAGTACTGCTCGACAAGCACAGATGTGAAGAAAAGCACTGCCGAAAACTCAAATGTCAAAATAAAAATAATTAGGTAGAATGCGGATGCAATCATGGATATGGTTATGAATACAGTTAGCACATTCAATAAGAAGAATATATGTTAGACGCACAGTCTAAGAAACCTGTTGCATTTAAATTAGGGCTGGGCATCCGATTAAAACTTTAACGCGATTATCGCCACTCTTTAATCGATTAATTAATCGATTAATCGGTCTCATTCATTTCCATGTATAATAATATGATAAAAATAAAAAAAATTGCACCTATATATATATTTAGTTATTTGCTGAATATGTGTTAATGACGGAATAATTTGAATTATGAATCAACTTCGATATACAGTGAGAACAATTAAACACTCACACTCACACATTATTACTTCAGCTCCATGAGGTAAAGATCTTCGTTGATATTCTCGGAGAAGGGCGACCTCCTTTGATTGCTCATAGTAGTCTCTGCTGCGCTAAACGGACACTCGCCCGGCGTTGAAGTCGCTGGGACATGTGTAACCTTCTGCACATGTCTGAAGTTACAAATCTCCCCCTCACAGTTTACCCTAAGTTAATACTTAACTTAAATTTTTCACTTCATATAGGTGTGCTCGTCCATGTGTGCATGGTGAAAGCATTTATTTATATTTAATTTTGGTTCGTCAAAATTTGACCGATTAACCGGTTAAACAAATTAATCGTGATTAAAGCATTAATCGATTAATCGGTAGGTTAATCAATCAATTGCCAAGCCCTAATTTATATTCATGCAAATTACTTCGGAGAACCAACCGCTGCAGTCTCGAGAGGGAGTTCGGTGAATGATTCTACTGAAAGTGAGTGTAGACAGAAAAAGCAGTTTGATCTGCGACAACGAGCATTACATAAGCAAGTGGCATGTCATTATTACTGGTACAGTGCCGACTGTTTCAAACTGTCAGTCGCGTCATTCAGTGAGTTCCCTCCGTACATTACAAGGTTTGGCTCTCTCGCATGCTTTGCGAGGAAGTTGATGAACTGAAAATATCTAGCGTAGTTCTAGGAAAACTATTTTCAGAATCTTATCTCAGCATCGCAAAGAATACAAAAAGTTTCTAGAGACAAGGTTATCCGCATGAGCGAAAAAAAGAAAATACTCAGTTCTGCAACAACCATCTTGCCGTAGTAAACATATAAAGTTCCCCTAAGTAGAGCTAGTCATTACGAACGATTGTGCCCATTACATACCATAAAAATGTAATTTGCGACCTACAATATTTTACAGGCTCAACCAACTCCGAATAAGTGGAACACTTGACATTAAGAATAATCTCACCATGACTGTCTGCAAACATCCACATCATAATTTCCATGAACCTCAACTACTTGGTGCAAGGCAGTTTTAAAACACCATAACTTTTTAACCCTAATAAAAAGCCTGTCGTGGGCTACAACTAAGCAGTTTTCACTTCATTATGAAGGGCAATTGCACATATATGAACCATAATATAGGCCTGCACTGAATTGTTTTCTTAGCTGAACGTGCTATGCTCTGTTCACTATATAAATCTTTGCAGAGCTGACAATGTGCAAGTTATTGTTTTTTTATATTTCACAATCTCTCGACTGCTGGGTGCGTTAGGTATATGAGACTGATGACACCAACGTAACACAATGATATTTAAGAAGTTTGTTTCGGGTATAGCACGAGCGAAGTCAATCTGGGAAGTATTCTGTGACACCACCCGAACTTACATCGCGGGCTTTTAGGTTCACATGTGAATCATGTCGGCAGACTCCTTTTTGTAATTGGAACTTCATCCAACCCAAGATTTGAATATGTCCTTTGCATTTTAGGCTTAGTAGTGCTTTTGCTGTTTCACTTAGGGAATAGGTAAGAATGCGTCCGCGTGATGCCTGGTCCGATCCAACCTCGGCTCACATCCGTCTTGAGCGAAATCCAGAAACAAATGCGTAAACAAAAAGGGATGAACGCACGCGCGTACACACACACACACAGACACACAGACAAACACACACACACACACACAGGCACAAAATCGTATCTATGCATTTATATTCGAAATATCAGCAGAGATAACCAAATTACAGAGAACATGCAGGCCAGCTGGTGAGCTTTCAACATCTTTGAATACCCGAGACCGGGAACAAAAAGGGGGACGGCGCGCATGCACAGGTCTCAAACTCGGCTGTGCCGTTTATTTGCGCTTCCTGTTTAAAGGGACAGTGACAGGGCATATAAGCTCGGCAAGATTTTTAATTTGTACATGACATATATCAGAGCCCAACTACCCAGAACACAATCTGCGACTCGAAATTCGTCTCCTTTCCACCCCAAAAACCGCCGATCCAGAACTGATTGGTTTGAGTCGCGCTCACTCTCTTCTCCGTGGTCACGTGCCATTTTCTATGATTTAGACACAACCACCAAAGATAATCAAAGTCGTGGGTCATCTAAGGCACACACTCAATACTAAAAATAAACAGAAAACATGATACCCATTTTTTTGTGGCTTCTAAAATCCGTTGACAGAAAAAGAGTTGTGCAGCCACACGTGTGTTGGTAACTTTTGGTTTCGGTTTCGAGCAGTTGCGTTTTTTTTTTTTTTACTTTATTAAAAATATACGTGACGCTGTAGCAAAATACTGATTGGGTAGTCTTCCGACACCATTATAAATCGCCTGGCAAAAAACAATATATATATATATATATATATATATATATATTTATTTTTAGGGGGGGAAAGGGGGGGGGGTGTCCCTTTAAGAAGGCGGACCACAAAAGAGCTTCGGACGTACGAAGTCAGTTGCTATCACAAGAAGACAGGAAACATGTCCAATCTCAACAACGACCCGAAAGTTACTGCTTTCCTAGCTTTTCTTCCGTAAATTGAATTGCGTTACCAAGTGGCTCGAATCAAAAATGGAATTCTATCGCGTTACAATCCGTTCGAAATGCCGTCATCCTACCTCAGCCAGCAAAGCTTTCAACAAGACAGAGTGCACCTCCTTCATCCGAAGTGTTCGTCTCCAAGTGATAGAGGCGCCACCCTTCCCCGCACGCTGGGGCGCGTGTCCGCAACATAAGTTCAGAGAGCGGCCGCAGAATGCAAGAAAAGTGTCGCTTCTATTAGCTGGTGCGGGGTGGGAAGGCCTGCGCTGGGCACACACTGCAAAGATCCAGCATCAAGGTGTACAATGCGACACAAAACAAAATTAACAGACAAAAAAAAACTACACTGGCTAGGTGGCGCAAACCGCCGTCCAATTCAAAGAGGTTAGCCGTATTCACCCATCCATAGGAAAGAAGAAGGTTGGGCGAAGGGATCTCAGCTCCTGCAAGGAAGCGTCTAGGGAGTTTACAAAATGACAGTATCTAGTAATGGTGATATTCGCCAATGCCGTCACCAAAAGGCGTTTTCACACATTTGCTTTTAACTGTGCCGAGCGTGTTGTGATCGTCTGTAACCGCTCAACCTACTGGGCACAAAGACGCCATCTATCGGGCAGGCCTGGAAGACTGCCATTCGCCATGCCAATAGAAGGCATTTCGGACATAAGCGTAATCATATCAATCAAACCGAAAGGATCAAAGGACATCACGAAGATTCGTCCGAAAATAATCTACCAACAATTATTGAGAGCCGCAGGAAGTGGGGTACTCGTAGATAGGCTGATTTTCACGACGAACGCAAAAACCAATTCAATTACAGTAACGGTATACGAACGCAAGCACTTGGAGAATATCCTCCGAATCAGGGAAATCGAGACAACAGATGGCATGGTGGAGGTAAACACGTACCAAGCAACGACTGGCTCGCTTCCACGTGGTGTTGTACATGGCATCGACCCCTTAGAAAGCGTCGAGGAATTTCTCGAGAACTCAGACACAGACTACCACGAGATACTCCAGGCGAGACCGCTCGGAAAAAAAGGAACATATTTGTTGACGTTTAAGGGAGATGGAATTCCCAAAAAAATAAGATACTATGGAAAACTCATCAGCGTCTACGCCTACCGGCCTACTGCGATCGTGTGTTTCAACTGTCACAGCCTAGGCCACAAGGCCGGCATATGCACAAATGAGTCCCGCTGCAAGGACTGTGGGGATTTATGTCAAGAAGGTCACAAGTGCCAGAAACTATTTTGCTACAACTGCAAAGGCAACGATCACGTCGCGCTACACCAGCTGTGCCCAGCAAAGACACAGGCCGACCTCAAACTCCAACAAAGAGCCAAGGCACCCCTTCTCAACAACCAACAAAGAGGACGTCTGAGAAGCAAATTTGAAGGAATCAACAGCTTTGAACTGCTTCGGACGCGATCACAAAGCAACAACTATCCTAAGCTGTCACGAGACAAGAGCACCTCACCAGCACCCAAGCCCAAGGCACCGCAGAAGACCGCGACGAACGCACAGCCTACCTTCGCACAAATAATGAAGGATCATAGGGAATCGACGCTACAGCTAATCAACAAGAGAAAGGAATACGAGAAACTCAGGAAGAAACTCAAAGAAGAAGAGAACAATCTATCCAGAGCAGCGATGGAAAGACGCAAAGAAATTGCCATGGTGCAGGAGGAGATCGATAGGATTGACAGATGCTCGTCTTCCACGTTATTTTCAACACCACCACCAACACAAGCGCAATACAAACTGCAGCAGCAGCAACTGAGATCGACACCCAGCACATCGGCAAAAACGAACAACAACGAATCAAGCACAGACGATTACACTGCGACATCACGCACCCCTACGACAGAAGAAAAAATAATGAAGTTTATGCAAACGCTGCAAACCCAAATTCAAGCCCAAATGCAAGCTCATACGGAGGCCATTAACAAGAGGATGGAAACGTACGAATATATCCTGACCCAACATGGTCTCTCCAAATAAGAAGAAAACGAAGAGTGGCCCTTTAACAATTCTATTCTACAGTGGAATTGTAGAGGGCTGAAACAGAAGCGCGAAGAACTCAACTTACGATTAGCGGAGAACCCACGAGATGCCCTACTAATACAAGAAACGAAATGTGACACCATCTCTTTAAGGGGATACAACAAATTTTTCACACCGTCTATACACCACAAACAAAAGGGCAAAACAGTAGTACAAGCACAAGCCGGGATATACCTCGACAAAGAGCTCCCTTTCACACAAATAGACACCAGCAAATGGTGCAATGCCTCTCAAGAAGTCGTAGCGGTCCGAACGGAGATAAGCGACAAAAGAATTTGTCTTGTGTCCACGTACTGCAGACCAGGCACCCTTGAACACGAGAACGATGACTATTCGTGGATGCTAGAAATTAGGCGGTCCTTTCCCAACGACGAGATGGTAATCGGTGGAGACTTTAACGCTCCAAACACGGAATGGAACTACAGAACAACCTCCGTCAGGGGACAGAAACTGGCAGAGGCATACGAAAGGGCAAATCTACTTTTAATCAATGACTTATCAGTAAACACCAGATATACCACAATTCAGAAACACGAAGACACCACACCAGACCTGACTTTTACTACCCAGAAAGTCAAAGCGAACTGGGAACTGATCAAAGACACATGGGGAAGTGACCATCACCCCATAGAAATTCAGGTCCAAAACGTCGCAAAGCACAAGAGGAAAAGAACAACAAGGACGGTCATATGAGATAGATTCAGAATAAAAATGACTGAGGATTTACAGGACGAATCCATTGAAGAGTTCACCAAACTCATGCTAAGGGCCACAGAGGAGGCCACCGAGAAGCGACAAGTCGACTTCGACGCACCAATCCCAGACACCAGACTACTGTCTTTGTGGTACCAACGATCCAAAACGCTTGATGAGTACAGACTAACTAAAAATCCCAATACGCTCAAATTAGTCAACGAGTTAACGACTAAGGCCAAAGGATACTCGCGGAAACTAAGTCAAGACAACTGGTTTTCACTATGCGAATCGTTTGACGAGCATACATCGCTGGCAAAGTTATGGGCAATTTTTAATGCCATGTTTGGAAAGACCAAAGCCAAACAAACAGTACCAAACATGGCCCTCGGTCAAGATCTTACAATAGAAGAGATTGCCGAAGAAACGGGGCCGATATTCTTCCCCCAAGCGGCAGAGACACCAGATCCACAAATATATGAGATCGAAGATGTCGACGTGAACGACCCGAGTAATGTAGATTTCACACCTTGGGAATTGGAGGCGGCGATAGAGAAAGGAAAAACAAAAAGCACACCCGGACCTGATCAAATCAGCGGAAGCATGATCCGGAATTTACCTACGGAAGTCAAACAGAAATTACTCGGATGGATAAACGAAATATGGAACCAAGGAAGGATACCAGATAACTGGAAGTTATCGTGGGTGACACCAATTCCCAAACCAGGAAAGAATCCAACGTCACCACAAAACACAAGACCCATATCACTCACATCGGTGCTATGTAAACTAATGGAGAGAATGGTTCTTGGCCGCATCGACTGGATAACAGAAGAGAAAGAAATCTTTCATCCGGCACAAACCGGTTTTAGAAAACATCTCGGGACACATGACAGCCTTCTATTAATTCAATCAGGAGTTCTAAAATATCCGACAAAGCACTATCAAGTACGAATCCTCGTGGCCGTAGACATCAAAAAGGCCTACGATTCGCTCCCACACCAAGCCATATTCGATAGCCTCAAATGCCAAGGAATACTGGGTAAGCCACTTAATTTTGTTAAAGCATTTTTGAAACATAGAACGTATGCCGTTAAAGTAGGTCAGCACCTCAGCTCAGTAAAGTCCAACAACATCGGCGTACCCCAAGGATCGGTAATATCACCGACTTTGTTCAACCTCGCAATGGCTCCATTGCTGTGGGAGCTTGACAAAATAGAAGGACTCTACTGTACGGTATATGCGGACGACATAACAATATGGACAAACAGAGGCCACTCGAAACGGCAGCAAGAAATCCTGCAAGAGGGATTAAACACGATCGATAAGTATCTCAAATCGATTGGACTTAATCCATCGCCAGAAAAGACCCGATACATGATTTTCGGCTATAAGGCACCTGCCAACGTGGAACTAAAATTTAACGGGAAAGCTATCGAAAAGACAGATGATCACCAAATACTGGGAATAACAGCCAATGTTAGGAACGACCCAACTAAATGGATACAAAGAATGACCAAAACGTGGAAACAAGGAACATCGTTAATCAGAAGAATCACAAACAGACTCGGAGGGGCGGGAGAAAAAGTGGCTCGAACTCTGACTCAAACAGTGCTCATCTCCAAAATTATGTATGGGCTAAGATTTTACAAGATCGATAAAAAGAACATGGAGAAACTGGAAAGTTTACTAAACGATGCGAGACGGTGCATTGCAGGATTGCCGCGAAACGTTAAGATAGAAGAACTACACAAATGCGTCGCTTTCCCGAGTTTTGAGGAATTACGAGCGACGCAGGAAGAAATGCACAAAATTAAGATGCTCAATACGAAAGAAGGGCGAGGTATCATGAATCTGCTAAATCAAGACACGAGCAAACTAGATGACTTTCCGGAACAGATACCACCGTGGGAACGGATAATGGTAGTTCCAGGCACACCCATTCCGAAGAACATGGGCCCTGATCACCAGGAAAGAAGGAGAAGATATGCCAAAAAACACAACGAAGAAATTGAGCTCATCCGCAATGACCCCGAGGTAGCGATATACTATACGGACGCGGCGGTCAGCAACAATAACGCAACGATAGCCTTTCACCTCCTGAACATAGGAACATGGGCATACCCAACAGTCGCAGACACCCCGAAAGAAGCCGAAGCGCAAGCAATCTTGGCTGCAGTAGAACACGCAAGCAGCAATACAATAGAAAAGAGAAGAATAACCATTTTTACCGATTCACAAGAGGTTATTAGAGCATGTAAGGTACACCATGCGGTAAGCCCGACAATACGAAAAATCCTAAAGGCGGCAATAACAACACTGAAGAAGAAGAATGCAACGATACTCCTGCGTTGGATACCGGGACACACGGGGATAAAGGGAAATGAGATTGCCAACAAAGTCGCGAAAGAGTATAGTCGTTCCCTCCTTTCCGACAGACCAGGCCAATCTCAACGAGATCACCCGTACTCTACTGTGTTAAAAAGCTTGAGTAAAGAATACGATCCTATAGCTACCATAAATAAGGCAAAGAAACAACTACAGCAACAACTACGAAACAGGCATCCCGAAGAACAGGATCCCATCCCTTCTGGACTCAAAAGATACCAAACAGTTCTCTTGAGAAGGGTAAGGACAGGAAGTGCTATAACCCCGCATCTCCTCAAGAAATGGGAGACACAAGCAAAGTTGAGACAAGACCCGAAATTCATACCAAAACCACCAGAGTGTAACTTTTGTAGAGAAAAGATCCCACCAAATATCGAACACCTCCTGTGGGACTGCAAACACTTCAGAAGAGAAAGGGAGGATGCACATGCAACAATAGATCCCGAAGATAAGCCCGAAAACCTTAATGAATGGATAAAACCAGCAGGGGATTCCGGAAGAAGACTTCAACTGCTCAGATCCGTCATTTCCTACCTGGAGAAAACGGGCCTCAGTAAAACTTTTTGAATTTTTTCTTAGGCCATGCCGTAGAGCAATTGCCTGAGCTTTAATTATGAAAGAAAATAAACGTATTTCATCATCATCATCATCAATAGAAGGCATTTCGGACATAAGCGTAACCGTAAAAGAAAAAGGGGGGGGGGGGGGGGGGAGTTTGAAGGTCATCTCAGCCTTTCGCCCCTCGCTCCTAATCCCCCTGTCCCCCGCCCTTCAGACACTCGATTCGATTCGCTAGTTTACATGGCGGCCTCGATTCGGCTTAAAAATCTCAAACCAACCCCTTCAAAAGGATCGGATCGAACTCGATTCGATGTGCTTGGCTAGCGAATCCAGACGTTTACATGGGACGATTGATACGCTAACTGGATTCGATGCGCTACTGTCGTATCCATGTAAACGCAGCCAAAGAAAGCTAATTACGGACTCGCTGCTCGGCTACGTCAGGTCAGCGAACCTGACACAACACATAATCTCAACCCACCACCCCATTCAACCTCCCATCTCCGATCCCCACTAGATAAAAGATGACTCTAGTCAAGCAATCTTGGTTTCTCTTCCCTCGTAATAAACGCATTCTGCTATTACGACAACAGTTAAAGAGATCACAACACACTCAGCACAGTCAAACGCGAATGTGTCAACCAGCCAAAACACTCCCACCTGCACCCATCACAGTGTTTGATTTGCAGACTGGCTCGTTTTTAATTTTTTTTTTTTCTTCTTCCATCAGGGCATTAGAAAAGTCCGCGATGCCTGCTTTCTGAACCCGCACGTCCATCACATGCGAAGGTCGAACTAGCAACCTTGACGGAGGCTGCGGGGGTAGTTACGTCCTCTATTCAGCCACACGCCAAAGCGTGACAGATGCGAAAATGACCATGCGCAGATCTATGTATACGAACGAAGCTACAGGGTGCTCGCACGATCGTCTCAAGATGAATCCGAGGTCAATGCTCAACAAGACCGAGGATAATCACGCCAGCCAAAACAGCAACATTGTATCAGAAGCGCCTTGTTTCTTTAACCATTTATGTTGTTGAAAAACGCAGCATTCTAGAGATATGGCAGTTTTGCACATTTATTAAACCAAACAGTATATACTTCGGAAAATAATGTACCTCAAGTCTACTTCAAGACGTTCACTAATAGTATATTAAAAATATATATATATACGCTGAGTGGTTCCACCATATCAGTCGATCGGATATAGGGTCGACGGTGCAGCTGATACACAAGATGGCGTTAAGGACAACAAAAATTTTCAATAGGTTTCCTATCGTGACGTATTTGTAGAACTAAAAATAAACAAATCCGGACGATAAAAAAAAAAAGGTGAACGTTGGTTGCACAATGAAGGACAAGGATTCCAAATAAGCATGTGCCTTAAAAATTTGAAAAGAAAGACGTTTCAGGTTCTTTTTAATGTGAGTTTTTAGTTTTACTAAGGAAAACCCCAAGCGAGAACGAGCGGCTGAAAGTGTGGCCGATCAGATTAGATTAGCCCGTGTAGCGTGCCACGTACCGGCAAGAGTTGGAACTTGGAGCGGATTTCGGAAAGAGGGCGAGAGAGCAAAGGGGAAAGGGCTACCGGCGCTTTCCCCCTCGCTGGGTCGTTAGAAAGAGTGAAAGTCCCGGACGAGAGGCTTCGCCGGTGTTGGGTGTCTGCAGTGCCCGAACTTCGTTCGCGCTTTCTTCTCTGTTTTAAACTCGCAAACTCTGTTTTAAACTCGCAGTCCCCCAGTCATCGGGACACCATTGCTCCGTCATAGGGTGCACGAATAACGACAGAAAGCGTCGAATACTGTCCGAGGACCGATGTAGCTTACAAGGAATACGGCAAGGCGAGCGCGGCGGCAATGTCTTTAAGTTCCATCGCTTTCCACATGACCCCGGTCTCCGGCGGCAGTGGATTGGGTCCGTAAACCGAAAAGACGTTTCCTTAACGCCATCCTTTCGACTGTGCTCGGAACATTTCGTGAATGGAGCGCGCACCGAACGCTCTACCACCGATGAACATGGGGTACACCCGCAAGGTGCGTGCGAGTTTTCTCCTGATAATTGTTGTTTCAGCTTGTAAAATTTTGTAACTGAATTTATCTTAATATTGATACTCTGCCGTGGTGACACTGACTCGATTTTATCATCTACAACGCTTAGTTAGAGGCTCATTTCCGCCACCGGGTGTGGCTGGAAATTGTTGAAAAGTTAGTTCTATCGGTTTTCCTGAATCGCGATCTCCTGCGCGATACCAGAGAGCCGGCAAAAGCGCTCCTTGGAGTGCCGCTGAAGGGTTGTTTCCGTTGATTAGGCGCTTTGAAGCGCTGGATATTCGCTACCGGGTACGGCTCGTGTGTTTCGATCCGCGTCTTCGAGCCCAGTGTGCACGTTTCTTTGTTCGAGTCATGGCAGCAGCCAGTGCGGCGACGGGGGGAACAGCGGCAGCGAACGTGAAAGCGATAGAAATTGGAGGTGAGTACTCGAAATATTGCATCAAATAGTAAAATAATTTGTGGCTGTTTTGAGGCTTTCTGCGGCTCGATATAAGTACATCTAACACGTCTTCTCGTTCATCCACAAGGAAATATAAGAACACGGACACGCAAGATAAAAGCAGCGCAGAAAAACGATCACTGGCAGCTCCGGGTGTTTACAAAAATTAACTGAGGTTCCCGTGTCGTGTATCGCTTGTTGATTACTAAAAACGGCTACGTTGAAATGGGAACATTGCAAGCAAAAATTGATAAATGGTTCATCAGTTCCAGTCATGCGGAAAGCGATGGAGCTTAAAAAACATTGCAGCTGCACTTTCCTTACCAGATTCCATGCAAGCTACATAGGTCCTCGGACAGTATTCGACACTTTCTTTCGTTATTCGTGCACCCTACACTCTCAAGAAAAAAGGATGTAAAAGGGTGTATCGTTACACCCTTTGTCCCATATAATACACCGCAAAACTTCATTTCGACGTACAGAGCCCTATAGTCGAACAGACGGCCCCAAATTTTACCAGGGGCTTGATAACGGTGCGATATAACATTTTAAAAAGCTAAAGTATGTATCAAAGACCACATAAAGAAAACACAGACTTTTTACAGTAGGGCCAAGAAAACCCCAAATATTTTTTTTTTGTAGTCAGTAAAACGTACATTAGCTATTTTAATAAGTTGTACTACACGGCTATCAAGCCCCTCGTAAAATGTCGGGCCGTCTGTTCGACTGTAGGGCGCTGTACGTCGAATTGCAGTTGTGGGGTGTATTATATGGGACAAAGGGTGTAACGATACACCCTTTTACACCCTTTTTTCTTGAGAGTGTATGACCCAGCAATGGTGTCCCGATGACCGGGGGACTGTCGCCATCGAAGTCCGTGGATCTAATTAAGTTTGCGAGTTTAACACAGAGAAGAAAGCGCGAACGAAGTTCGGGCACTGCATACACCCAACACCGACGAAGCCTCTCATCCGGGACTTTCACTCTTTCTAACGCCCCAGCGAGGGGGAAAGCGCCGGTAGCCCTTTCCCCTTTTCTCTCAAACGGCGCTACCCACGATAAAACGGTCTACATGACCCGAGTTCACCTGAACGGGCATCCGACAAAAACAAAGTCGGCAAACTCTGGAACCGCAGCCACACTCTCCATGCATCATGCAAAAGACACGATGATCGCTGCAGACACGCCTGAAGCAATGTTCCCGAAGCATGTTTTCTTCGTACCCTAAATGTTTGCTTCGTTTCCCAAAACTATCTAATAGGGAGTTTCAGGAAACCGTTTTTACACACCCGATACGGTACAACGGGACCTCCGGTACGCACTGCGCATGCGCAAAAACGGCTCCCTAAAACTCCATAGTATCTGCAGACTGTCCTTTGCACGATGTATTAGCTGTGCGACCGCGGCCTAACAGTTCGCTGGCAATCTCGACATCGAACCGTATCGGAACGGACGGTAGCGAAGCGGATCGTTAAAAACTTTATATTATTATTATTATTTTTTTGCATTTGGATAACGATAATTCTATATTCATCCGGCGGCTTTGTGCACGCAGCGTATCGTTATCGGGTACCGTTATCGGAGAGCTAGAGCGATCTGCCAAAACTCTCCGGTATCGGAGTTGACGTTGCGGTGTCGGAGAAGATCGCCCCAGATAGTACACTGAGCTCCGATACGTCGTTGTTGCATTCCGACAGCCGATACTGTGCCGGCGCCATCCAGCAAGCGTGAATCGGGGAGTTTTAATATATATATTTTTTTGCGCTCCGGTAACGCTACCCGATAACGATACGATGCCTCTAAGAGAGGCGTCGGTGGACTATTAAAGGGACACTGACACCACCCAAATTTTTTTTTTCCTTTTTCGTCAGGCGATTCATTATGGTGTCGGAAGACTACCCAATTAATATTTTGCTACAGAGTCACGTATTTTTTTAATAAAGCCAAAAAACGCAACTGCGCGAAACCGAAACTGAGAAGTGGAGAGGATAGCGGGAGTGGCGGAAGTCACGTGGCTACACCCGACCGTGCGTTTTTTTTTTTTTTTTTCTTCTCTTTCCACACGTAGCAGACGAAATGCGTCCGTTCGCCGTGGTATTCCTTTGCAGTTATGTTTGTTCCGCTCGCTGTTTTGTACTTCAAGATGAGTTGTTTTGTACATTTAAGTGTTGGCAATTAGTAGTGAGTCCCGAGTGCCGTGGTGAATTCCCGTGATCAGCTCCGAAAAGAATACTCCCAACTCCAAGGTGCTGCGTGAAGAGTTGCCTCACATGTCCTACATCTGAAAGTGGCCAGAGTGCACAAGTTTCCGAAAGATCAACGCGTCGGAATCAATGGCTGGCTGCAATTCCTGTAGAATCATTACGCGAAGCTCGGAAAGCGGACGCTACCCGATTCATATGCTCCTTGCATTTTGTGGAAAGTGATATACACTGAGTTCGCAGGTGTCAAAAATGGAATCCATACCATTTAGTTCAGCGACGTATCGTCCACAACAATCTTTTTTTTCCTGTGATAATTGTAAAAAAAAAGAAATGTAAACAATGCTTGACAAAAAATAAATTGAAAATGAAAGGTACACCACCCACACCAGGAATCGAACCCGTGCCCTCTGCGTGTGAACCGGACGTCTTTCCACTGAGCTATTGAAGGAACACTCTCATGCGTACTTATGCAGCTGGTAGACTGTATGTCGGAAGTTTGCTGCCGATTTCCCTTCAAAACATACACTCCCGGCTTGAAGTCGGGCAGCACCACGCATAGGGCACATTCGCACCTCGTAAAGTAACCGTACGCGTGCGTATTCAACTCGAAGTACGCACTTCGTGCTTGACGTTTGATCGAGCGATGTCTTCAGCCAGGAGAAGGGACGACGGCTCGGCGACGTCTTCGTGCAATCGGCTTGCTGGTCGGGCATGTCGTACGGGATGAGTATCAGTTCTTTTGATTGGTCCGAAATTTCTCTTTCGAAGAAAGACAGAATTCGCCAGTACCGTGAACGACAGTTCTGAAGTAGAGGTCCAACGCCCGTCGTCCGCTGCCATCCGCTAGTGCTAGTCCCACGATACGCGAAACGACGCCATGTTGAGTGAACGCACAGAAAGCTTCCGGTTGTTTGTGCTACTTTTTTTTTTTTTTTTCAATCAACGTATTTGCAGCTTTTTTGAAGCCACAAAAAATGGGTTTCATATTTTTTTTTCTATTTTTAATATTGACTGTGTGCCTTCAATGACCCACGACTTCGATTAAATTTGGTGGTCGCATTGATACCTTAGAAAACGGCCCGTGACCACGGAAAAGAGGGTAAGCGAGACTCGAACCGGCCAGTTCTTGATCGGCGGTTTACGGGCGGAAAGAAACCGAATTTCGAGCCGCAAATTTTGTTTTGGGTAGTTGGGCTCTCATATGTCACGTACAACTAAAAACCTCGGCGAGCATAAATACCCTGTCAGTGTCCCTTTAAGTATCACTATCGGAATAATAAAAAAAAAAAAAAGATTTTTAAAGCTTTTTTATATTTTCGCGTGTTTCGAGCAGACAATATTTTCCCGGGAAGAGGGTTTTAGTATACTGTAAACGACTTAATTTTCGCGGGCTCAAATTTTCGCGAATCAGGCCAAAGCTGAAAATTTTAAATTATTCGCGGGTTCTAATTTTCGCGAATCGAGTGTAGCTTCCGTAGCGTTCACATATTGCCCGAATTGTTCGCGGGACGTATTTTTCGCGAATTGTAGGCGATTCGTGAAATTCGCGAAAATTAGGTCCTCGCGAAAATTTAGTCGTTTACAGTATACGGTTCTTGTTATCGCTTGACTAGAACACTCTACTATAAGGTGTTTGAGTCAAGGCAACAGATGGCTTCGATTTAGCTGGTAGCGGTTTATACTTTGAAGTGTGTATTCGTAGAGTAAATTCACGTGATAAAACGACTAGTTCCGCAGCAATATTCTCTGACACAAGATATTGATTTTTCCTCCAGAGACACAGTTTTGCTTCATACACAAAACCTGTTCTTTAGCTCTTTTAATATATTATTCTGGAACTTCCAAAACATCTCTGGCAGATAGCGCTACATCGCGTATAGAGAAAACTGACATCGGACGGCCTAAACGCGCATTCTGAATCGTCCCCAACAGCGCATAATAGGGAGTTTTCTATACTGTTTTTCCGCATAAAGATAAGCCTCGGACGGTTTATTACTTTCGATAATCCGGGTTCTGCGTCGGCACCCGACGATGATGAGGAGAGGCAGTGGGGAACGTTCCGTGCCGCCGGTAATGTCTGGCGGCCATTTTCTTGAGGAGAAAAGCCGGAATTTGAGTCGCGAATATTTTCCCCCCATTGAAAAGACAAAGCTTTCGTGCATGATTTGTCCGATAAACATACCAAAACTTACGTAAATTATGTAATACCTTATAACACACGCACTTTTTATTCCTTTTTTGTTCTAGGGCTTTTGATTTCTGGGTTCTTCCGGGTCGTCTTCTCGTTGAAATCTAGACAACACAAACAAACCCTTGAAATGATTTTTTTTTGTCTCCTCGAACTAAAGAAGTTTCGGCTGTATGCCATATCTAAACACAATTTCTTAAAATAACGAAAAAAAAAAAACAAAAAAAACATAGTGGTTAGGTGGCGAGTGTCGTCGAGCGACTCCAAAGGCAACCAGCTAGGAGTGGGTAACATTCTAGAACAGCTCCTAAACTGCGACAAACAGCCCGACGTGAAAGAACCAGACAGCGAACAGAAAATGCCACGCGAGCAGCTATATATCCGGTAGTTGGCGACAGCTCCAGCGATCCCAAGCCGATACACGCGCCGCCCACGTATTGAGTGGGCGTAATTTTCTCGCGGTGGCTCGAGAGCACCCCATTACCAAGTTCGTGATGGAACGATCACCCGATCTTAGCGATGAGCAACCCGGAAAATGTAAGGTCCCACCCAGCCGTCTCCATTTTCCAACGACTGACCAGTCCATTTACGTGCTGCCTCAATGGCTACCAGCGGTTCTATCATGTAAATGCATTACCGAAGTTCACCTACGTAAACCCAGATAGCACGGAGGTATTTTTAGCCGGTGGCAGAAGTCAATGGACGAATATTCTGACATCGTCTTCTCAGCGATCCATCTCTGATAGGAATCTGATTTTCTTCTTTTAATATTAATAATATATTTATTTTTAACTTTCACATATCTATATTTCGAAAAAGTGTTTCTTTCTAGGCTTTCCAAAAAAAAAAAAGTTGTACGGTCAGGGTTTGTGCGGTTCCGTATAGTATGTGGAACTATCTTTCATCTTACAATGAACCGCTGCGGACGCCTCTCTGCGCGCCGCTGCGTTTTTTTTTTTTTTTTTTTTTTTTTTTTTCTACAGGACACACGACACGAGTAGTCGCACGTCACTGGACTGGTTTTGAAGGACTATAGCGTCCTCCGCGGTCTCTCATAAGGCCGAACAAAGCGTAGGATGTTGCCGAGCGTCACCGAAAGTCACCAAACCATCAAATTCTAGAAAGACCCGGAGCCCGTGGGAAGCCGCGGTGTTGCGCTAAAGTTCCCACTCGTGCAACAGGTTGTCCTCGAGGCTGGCGGTGAAAAAGCGTGTATGATAAAAGCGCGGTGGTGTTACCGCATAGCATGGCATTTGGAGACTGCTCGGGACAAGTTATGCCTAATATCGTCATGTCGCACTTCCCTTTTAATAGCCAGAAAAAAAAAGAAGAAAAGAAACGCTGGAAAAGTAGTTTGATTAACAGTTTGTCCAAAAAAAAATAGGAAAAAATTAAAAAAAGAAAAACACGTGCGTTGCAGTAGAGCCAGAGTGACATGTTCCCAGGCCAACCAATGCCAACTATGAACTGGAAGAAACAGAATGCGACTGCGAGCAGTAGTGGTAGAATGCGTTTGTTTAGAGAAAAGGCAAGCCCAGACAGCTCGACGAGAGTCATTAGAGCCATATGATCTGGTGGAAGATGACGTGGAGTATTATTATTATTATTGATAGGGTGATCATAATCTACAGCGTAGAAAACGGGACATCCGGGCTGGAGAGTGGGAGCGGTAAGCCCCCCCCCCCCCCCCCCCCCCCAACAAAAAAAAATCTGCTACTATGTAGTTCACTCTACAAATGCACAATCTTCCGAAGTTCCTCGTTTAGTGGAGCACACAAGTACCTTTCTTCTTTATTTATAAGCAAAACCGAAGCGTGCCAAATATAGACCTTTTCATTCCAGTAGTTGCCTGACCGTCGAATAGAGGGCGCTGGCGCACTCGCCGCCATGAGGTTGCTTCAATTTGGTTGGTTTCGGTATCAAAGTGCACGCAATTGTGTTGCTATTTCGTGCCGTTTTCGCTTCTTTTGTGATACAAGTTTCCTTCTTCTAGCACACAACGAATGAAACAATGGTACTGAGCCACTTGGAGAACCAGTAAGTGGTTTCGAGTCTAAATTGCAAGCGCTTTCACGAACATCAAATGCGTCTGATTATGTCCATCGTTCATTTCGACGATGTTCGGCGGTGAAACAACTGCGCTGATGCACGGGGAGAATTACCATCATCCATGGCCGTACCCGCGGACACTAGTTTCCAGAAAAATAAATAAATAAAGAGCAGGACAAGCTCCGAATCCAGCCGCTCCACGTTGCCTGCCGCCGTGCTTTGGCTGCGCGCGCACCGTGTGGTACGGCAGGTAGATAGCTCGCGCTCAAGTCAGAGATTCTACTGGTAATCTTATATTGCAACAAACTATAATGCATGAGTGCTTAGTAAAGATGCAGGTTGACAACATAATTAACAATGTACTGAATCATGAAGAACAGATAAACGGACAAGTTTATTGCTCGATGTTTGGTTTTTCTACACTAAGTTTTCATGAACCTCGCACTGGAAAAGTCTCCTATAATAACGTAGAGAATATGAAAACGAAGTGATATCGTATCAGCCTGTTTTATTAAAAAAAATTAAGTTAGAGAAATTTTTTTATAGACCAGCCTAGGCCAACTAGAAAATTTCTCTAAGTTAAGTACTCATTATCAACATTTCACAATATTGGGCTTATGAAATAGACTATTTGTCGAATGGACATTTGCTTATGACGTTCTCAAGATATAAGGTAAGTGACATGCCCCTTAAATGTAGTCTGAAATTCATCTTCAGTAAAATTTGCCAAATAAAATTAAAGGGCGCAAAAGAAGTAATATATGGAAAGTTTGGCTGAAGTCGAGCGCCAGTTGCCACGCCATGAACCAATGCAGAAAGCTCTTTACTGGTTTGAACCGATGCGCTTCTTAGATTTCGGCGTCGCCAGCTACTGAAAGTAAATCCCTATTCGCCGTTGTCAACGCTGCACTCGGGCGATATTTATACGGACAGATTCTTTTCGGTGTCACATATTGTGTTCCCCAGGCACTCTCAAGCTGTCTGTGACAGTTTCTTACACGGGGAGTCCCAATATTTTGTTGAAATTAAATAATTGAAGTGAACTGCATGGTTATCTCCAGAAAATCATTTAGGCAATTAAAAGGCATGGGACCAAGCACGGTATACAGTTTCTTGGAATTCATATATAAAGCGATCAAGCGAATGCTTATATCGCAAAAACAATTAAGAACGTTAAACAGATGTAGGTGGTATTGTAAACAAATCGCCTGACGTTGACGTACCATTATTTCTAGCATAAAAAGAATTCAACGTTCGTACTGTATCTTGTCCACAAGTTCCCACATATACCGTAATCAAAATTAACTGTTCTCGATATGTTATAAATACAAAACAAGATGCTTTCAGGAAACATACGTGGCTATTTATGCCCAGTAATTTTGTCAACTTTCTTGAGATCTTAAATGCGCGATCATATAACTTGTTCTTCCTATTGCGAATGTCCCGCCACTATTAGTAAGCAAACCTAAGTCCTCATAGGTTACTCACCTTTGAACACTCGTTCTATTATAGAGTCATAGATGTAATCAATGGGCGTGAGCGCTAACGCTGACTCATGTGCCATATCACCTCTTAACATGTATCCGGCACGCCGACGGTAAAAATAGTCAAAACTTGTTACAAAATTAACTGCAGAAGTTGTGCACACAATGATGTAATGCAATTACGTGGTACTTTCCGGAGTAAAGTAAGAAACGCGATGAAACGCGACGATAAACACAAATTTAACGCATCCGCCAAGGCGCGGAGTAGCGAGGAGCGGCGAGCGGAGCGACAAGTTGGAGCAACAAGTTGAAGCAACCTAATGGCGGCCGCATCACGTGATTCCAAGATGGCAGCGCCCATGTGGCGGAGGGTGAAAAGGTCTATAGCAATATAGAAAAGTGCCCCGAACAGAACGTATTGACAGATGGAACCGCAGGAAGAGCTCTGAACTAATGCCCTACGGGCGGAAATATTTTTATAATATTATTATTTTTATTAAATGTATTATGTATTTCTTTAGATTTTTTGAACTCGCTTAGCACACATTTCGCAACTATGCGCGCACGTTCCCACAAAAACAAAACGTGAAACTTCATTGAGAAAAAGAAAAAAATTACGGGACGGCCAAGATCCTCCTTATCACCCTAATCATTGAACAAGATTTTATTTACCTGAAACTGAAAGGAGCCCTAGAGAGCCTGTAGTACAGAGAGTTTCCAACTGCTCGATCGGGTGGTCACGTGGTTTATGGGCCGCGTTTGTAATACGAGCTGCCAGGAGGTACCGAAGGCGTCCCGTCGATCGTCTGCAAACCGTCTCCGCCTGCCTTCCTCCTCGCCACACGAAAACGCAGCGCATGCGCATTTGCGACCAAACTCCGCAGGAGGCGTCCGCCATTAAATTGCAAACGCTCCCCACGGTTTTGAGACAGAGACCCCTCTCCAATCTAGGCTCTTTGGGAGCCCTCCAGACCACTAGCGACATCTGGTGGCCGCTCTAGAAACTACGACGTGGCAACTTTGAGAATTACACGGTAGATGGCGCCATCGGACGTGGCAACAAGCAGAATTACACGGTAGATGGCATCACTGGACACTGGTGCCACCACCGCCGTCCCTTGTGGCCTATCGTTTCCTATCATTTCCGAACTGTGGGCTTTGCGCGTGTCCCAATGTCGCGGAGAAGATTGAGGAGAGTCTACGAAATCTTCCCGTACCTTTGGCCTTATTTCACTCTCTATCACTGACAATTGATAGACCAACTCATGTTTACAAACAAACCGGAGAGACTCTAGCGGATGCCGTCGGCGCCGCGCATGACTGAGGGAGTGTGGGCAAGAAGCTCACCGTCGCCCATAAACAAACCATTGGAATGCGATGTTGACAACGTCTGTGTGTGTCCCCGTGCTCTTTTTCGCACTAGAATTGTTGATTTTACGTCTTCCTGGCAATACCTCACTACTTTAGCGGCCTCAGCGAAATTAACGAGGCTCGTTACATTGCAAAGCTTCGCGTGAATAATGTGATATGCGGCTATTCATTCCGCGTGGACGCCGCAGAATGGACGCTAAAGCCTGATTCGCATGTTGAGATTCTGCTATCAATTTTCAGTCGCGACATTGCTCGGGCTGCAGAAGCGTGAACCATAGCTAAGATGGTCAACGTCAATATTGAAGAATCGGACCAAGTGAATCAGGAATAACAAGTCGGTGATGGCCACTGGTAACAATGATTAACATCTCCTTGTATCTACTGTTTACACCAAGCTTGCTTACCCCAACCAACCTTAAAACTTACAAGTCTTTTGAGGCCGGCACTTACTCCTTATCGCAATTACCGGGCCAACGTTTGGTCTATGGGCTGCTTTCGTCTGAAAAAGCCGACGACAAGCAGAAACGTTTGAAAAAGCAGATGACAGTTTGAATGATCAGCCGGCCGTTTGAACAAGATGCACTGAACGCAGTCCGCAGGTGGTCCCTATAACTTGATGGTCTCCCGTGTTCATGTTGGAACAAAAATAAATCTGACAACCACAAGTATCCGTGAATTCAACACAAAGTGCTTCCCGCACAACCAATCGTGGTCTGATGGCGTCTGGTTTTTCTTTTTCACCGCCCCTGTTCGCGTTCTCAGACGAACCGAGCAGGCAAAAAACACATGAAAACTGACCTCCAAATCTTTCCTGACTCTTTTGGTACAGCCCCAGCCGCAGCATTTTGACGAGAAGGTAGGTTTTTGTCTGGTTCCTTCCAAAACAACACAAAAAAGCATGTCCCGCATGGTGACTTCCGCCCACAGTCCCATACCGAAGTGCGCCCGACGCGTCACCACTGGGCTGTGACAAAACAGAGCTGAGTTTGTGTATAATGCCCTTTTCTGTCATGTCTGCTTCAAAGCAACATACACTTGGCACAGAAAACATGCAAGACGACGTCTTGTAGCCATCTCAAAAGTATAGCGCATGTGACTATTTTCCAAGGTGTGGTGTCCATTCCTCCAGCCCACGGGGAATGGAAGGGAACCAGACTAGCCACCACGAAGTTCTTAGAAGGCTGGAATGGTGCACTCAAGAAACAAGGCAGTCTCGACTCACCAGCAGGAAGGTCTCATCGGTTGTGGGGCCACAGTTGATGGGGAACGGCTTGCGTCCGTCTGCCAGACAAAGAAAATGGCTAAAACGACCAGTTAAAGACGAGCGTTTGTCATATTTATTTATGAAATGCTTCGCGATCCGCCTATATTTCTTTATTTTTTATCGATCATTCTTTCAATGTGGGCTTCAAATAATTATGACAATGCCATAAGTGACCGGTTCTCATACATAGTGCATAGATAGATTTGGTCTTGCAAGTACTTCGAAACCTTCCTTTTAATCTAGCAGATTAGACTTGTTCCAGGGCCATCTGGTAGATGGCGGCAGAGCACTGTCTCATCGCAAGCGGTTACAAGCCGCCATAATGCAGTCTGTCAAAGCCAAACACGAATGATCGAACCAGTCTTTAGGAGTCGTGTTTTACTCGCACAAGCAGCCGCATTTAAAGGACGCCGTTACAAAGCATGCAATCAACACAACTAAGAAACTATCAAGAAAGAGAAGATGGCCAGAGGACAGCAACTGCAACTTTGGGCACTACGCACGCAACGGTGCAGTGCAATGAAAGGAGACCAAGAGGCTCGATTCACCTTCTAGGTATGGAGGAGAGGGGCTGTCGATACCAAGAGCCCCCGAAGACATAGAGAGCCTTTACCTGGCAAGAATGCTAAGCAGATTTTAAATGTTGCAAACATTTGGAGATTGCTATGGGTGTGTAGGACTTTCAAGCGATCCTTGCTTTAACTGACAGCAACCAAGTTCTGGAGGAATCATCCTTCAGCAGCCCCTGCAGCTGTTCTGACGCAGTGGGAAGAGCGAGGACACTCACCCAGGTCGTAAATGCAGCCGTCCACTTTGGCGAGGCAAATGAAGTGCAGGTTCACCTTTTCATCTGCGCTCGGTGCCTGGCAACAAAAAGAAGCGGGTTACAAGCATGCATGCACCTTTTAATGCTATAACGTTGAAAGAAAACCTGACAGAAGTCGTACCTCAGTCTGGCCTTTCTGGGCAAATTCCTCGTGGACGGTTGCAATGGCCTGGAACGCATAACGATAAAGCAGGCGGTTAAAATGACTACTTCAAAGCACAGTATATTTTCCATGCTCTCCTGGGAACAAACTCTGCTTAGTCTATCCAAGTGCTAACATTGAGCAAATAAATATCTGATTTCCGCTTTTTTAAGAAAAAAAAAAAAATGTCCCCAGAAACACTGATTACACCCTGTTGGTACTCTGAATTTTCAAGTATACGTAATCCTTCACTTAGAAAGCTCAACATGCATAGTTTATGTATTTGATACCGCTACATATTTATACAAATGAAAAAAAAAACAAAAAAAAAACAGTTGCACAAGAGAGAATTTAGATTGCAATGTTTCCAGAAAGACCAGGGACTCAAACCGTAACCGTAACCGGAAACCGTTTAGGAACAGAATTCTTTCAGTAATCGGAAGCGGAACGAAACTGTTATTTGAAATTTGTTAAAACCGTAACCGTAACCGTAAATTATTTACCGGTAACCGGTTTTAACTTATATTAACCAAAAAATAAAAATATTACTTCTTCCGAAGAATAACCTCGAGGAGAGATCTTGAAATGTCGTAACCATTTTAGAGAGTTGCCGCCAGCAAACATTGTACTAATATATTTCCGTTCAATCTAAATTTAGGATTAAGAATACTTTGTTAGAATCAGTGGTCAACCTAATAACAAAGAGTTTATTTCTAAATCTGCCACACTCCTAAAATCGCCACATGTATTAAGCCAAGTGTGCCCTTCAGGGTAACTAATAAGTGAGAATTCTGAGATGTCCATCCAACTCGGTTCCTTCAAAACCACCGATACTCCTGACCTGCAGTAGCCAGTATGAAGAAACGAGGTAAATTGACTATTATGCAGAGCTAGCGGAAAACAAACCATGCTATTCATTTCGTCTGTGACTTTCTGTCGTTCGTCCTTTTAACATTTGTCAGTTTGCAGCTCTGAACTCCACCACCGACGTATGGACTGGGTTTTTACAGGAAAGGTAATCATCTTGCACGTACGCGGATAGGGAAAAGTACAGATTTTTCATTGCTGCCAGTAGAGAGTCGCCCTCGCGGCCAGCGTAACTTAAAAATTCAATAACTTTAGGAAAAATTTGTTTTTATAAAATATTATGGCTATCAGTTGAGAAAGGGTTACTGATGCGGTCTGCCAATTTCCAGCCAAATCGAAGACTATAAAATAATCGGCGGAGTTCCCATTTAATGCCGTATGTGCGCTGCAACTAGGGATGTCGCGAACCAGTTGAGGTTTGAGTTCGACCAAGTTCGACTGTTTCGAACGTTTATTGGAAAGGTCGAGAAAGTTTGACTAGGTTCGACTGTTATTCGCATGCGCGAAGGGCTGTCTCAGTTGACTTTTGATTGGATGGTGATGACCAACAAGTCAAACATCCTGCTTTTAGTAAGGGCAGAACTGTCTGGATGTTTCGGTAATATAGCAATAAATTATATTATTAACTTTTAAGTTATTAGAAATATTTTCTGTTAATTACGACTACTGTAAACGACTAAATTTCCGCGGAAACCTAATTTTCGCAAATTTCGCGAATCGCGTACAATTCGCGAAAAATACGTCCCGCGAACAAATTCGGGCAATATGTGAACGCTACGGAAGCTACACTCGATTCGCGAAAATTAGAACCCGCATATAATTTCAAATTTTCAGCTTTGGCCAGATTCGCGAAAATTCGAGCCCGCAAAAATTAAGTCGTTTACAGTATTTATAAAATAAAAGAAGCCATTCCATAAAAACATTTTCTCTCAACCTAGACATGCTTGTATCAGAGTCTAACCACACTGCCCACAAAGTCGAACCTTGTAGAACCTAGTTTAAAGTTCGAAAGTTTGTCGAACCAGTCGAACCTTGAAGTTCGACGTAAAAATCCGGTTCGACGAAAGTTCGTGACATCCCTTGTTGCAACATATCTGTAGGAGAAGCTTTGCCTCCAAACCCCAAAGAAAAATGGCGCTACTTTATAAATGCACAGTTTTTCTAATGTCGTAGAATCGGACAGCGAGAAACGTGCTCTCCTATAACCACATGCATTTGCTTGGAAATAGCAAACATGACGTAGGTGTGACAATGCACAAAGAAGACTAGGGAAAGGAACGAACGACAAAGGACATATTTCTGCAGCTTTCTGTGTTGTTCGTTCCTCTCCTAAGCATACCTGCCAACCTAGCATCATAAAAAATTCGGGAAACCGCCGCGCAAGGGGGTAGTTGACAAGAAACCTTGTGAAGAGGCACTCTGCATGGATCACACTGTCTTCGCAGTTGTTTTGGAGTAAACTGCCGATGGTGCCCTGCCCTTCTACGGCACAAACATGGTTCTGATGCTTTCGTGAGGCGATGTGTACCTCGATGTCAATCTCGCCAGCGTGCGAAACGCTCACACATCACAGGCGCGCATGGTACAGAATCCATACTTGTCAGCTTTCCACGAAGCGACAAAGCACGGAAATTCAGTCGCGTATGATCCCAGAAATACTTGCAAGCACTTCTTCTTGGCTTTTGAAAGCGCCATAAATTGTTTCAACTAAACTCAGGGAAACACAAAGAGTAGTTCAGCGTTCCGCACCTCACTCGACGACCTGACAAAGCCAACTGAAGCCTAGCGCACCCATGATCATATAAGCCGTGTTCCAAAATGCGCTCGAACTTCAGGAGTAAAGGTTTCGTACCTTGGCGTTTGAAAATCTGCATTTTTTAGGCCATTTTTCTGTCTTATTTCCAGATCGTGTTTCTTCTCTCCCACTCCATGACAATGTCTAATGGCGGGCGGTGTGATCTATTGTGCTTCCTGGTGTTTTTTTTTTTTGTACGCATATGTAATTTTTTTTCCTTGTATGATGTCCGAGTGTTACTACGATATTGTGCTGCTGAAGGTTTCTGCATGCGCGGATTCTTTCTTTTTGTATTTGCCGCTGGATTTTGCCGTCATTACCGGCCGCTGGCACCTCGTCAGGCAACTTGTTTGCCTTTTGTGCCAGCAGACCAATCAAGTCGAATCTGTATTTGACTTGAAAAAATAAAAAATGATTGATGATGATTGATGATGATGAATCTAACCTCGTTTTACGCTGCTGCTCCGAGTTGTCACGTGGTAACCGGCCGGAGTAACCTAAACCTACTCTCGAGTAACTCGCAATGACACAAGCGTTATGATTATAACAATAAAAGGACATAAAAAAAGAAAAAAAAAACTACGGCGGATATTTTTTAGGAGGTTTGAGGTCGCGTCCGTACAATCGGGAGATGTGATCAAAATTCGGGAGGCTCCCGGACAATACGGGAGAGCTGGCAGGTATGCCTAAGCCTTCCTTGTTTTGTGGTACAGCATTTCCATTATGTTTGACTTTCACTAACTAGCCCAGCTCACAATTTGATCCCTTTATTCCGCTTAGCAGTATTTTACTAAGGGCGGGCTATAGTTCTGCTCCTTCCTTCAGTGTGGGTGAAGCCTCTTCGGCATATCTTAGGTTGCAACAAACTATAGTGACGAGAAGGTGCGAATGTTCTTCCAGCACCCAGAGGGAACTTTCTGAGGGTTGTTTACAAATGCTGCCGAACAACAAAGTAGCAATGTTTATTTTTATTTTTATAATATAAAATGCGATGATCCCCGAGTAGCGGGGGTAACACGTGCGCGTGGGTATCAAACTAAGTAATGCAATTAGACGTAGTGAACAAGTGTTCGAGCTAGAAGAGTGTACAACTTTTGACCAATTAGAAGTACTAAGATGTTTTTGAGCTCTTGCGATTGTGAATGTCCCGTTGTTGGATATCTGGGACAACTTTAGACCGTTTATCATAAGACGACTATCTAGCGTTTCAATAAAACAAATTACTGGAGAAACCGAAAAAAAAAAGACGGTTTTTAGGAATGTGTAATCAGTAACCGAAACCGTAGAAATTAAAACCGTAAAAAAACGAAACCGATATCAACAGGAAACGGTAACCGTTGAGGGAGCCGAGGGTGAAAGACGAGGCAGAGGGCACGTGACAGGCGGTCGGCGGAGAAGACACGAGCTGGCGCGAGACGGTGCATGCTACGCGAGGCTGAAGCTGGAAGGAACATCGGAGCCGGGCTGCCTGGCCTGGCCCCTGGCGAACCCCGGAGCGGTCCACCAGCGAGGTATGGAGCAAGACCGGTGGAAACAACGAGCCCTGGCCATATGACCAGGGCTATGACGATCCCGGGATGGTTCCGCAGCGAGACTCGGGCAGTGATGGCCCGGGACAGCCAGCCTACGCAGCGCTGGCATGGGAAAGGCGATCCGCAGGCCTGGACACGGACTCTGACTGTGAGCTCTGATCGACAACCGACAACAAGGGTCGGCGTGCCTGGACTGCCGGTTCTCGACGACGGGCAACCGAGAGGTACAGTAAACCCATTCGCTGTCTTCTCGTTGTTATGTCACTCCCTGGGTGACGGGCGGACCGCATACCGATCGGGCGGCGATTATTAGTAGAGGGACCTCCCACAAAGAAACCCGCACCGTAACCGAAATGTTATATTTTTCGGTTTGAGTCCCTGAGAAAGACTGATCTGTTTAAGACAGATGTCATATAGTAATAATTTCTCTCCTTTGTTCTTGTGTTTGAGAATGTGCTCTGAGGGTGCATGACTCAACAATGCACTTGCGTTTCCTGTTCTCAAGAGACAGGTTCCGAATTCTATAGTTACAATGAAACAACAGATAACAAGTGACTGCGCTGGTTCCGATTGCTAATTTCAGACTTCATATCATTTATTCAGTCAATTGGCAGTTTTGTGAAGAATTCTTTCTGGTCAAGGAGTGCAAGTGCTGGTAAATGGGAGTGATAGAGGCTAAAGCTAATAACTTTTCTACCAAATAAACAGTTGCAGTGATGTGATTGGCCTAAGCCATTTTGGAGCACCTTTCGGAGCAGCCCAGACAGTGTTTTGGAGCAGCAAATGTGGCCTTTGGAGCAACCAATACAGTGTTTTGGAGCAGCAAAAGTGGCTTTTGGAGCAGCCAAGACAGTGTTTCGGAACAGCAAAAGTGGCTTTTGAAGCAGATTCTCAGAAAAATAAAAATATATTTGTTTTTAGTGCTGTACATGCAAGGGCACTTTGTGATGCGTTGTGTTCTGATGAGGCGTGTTGTGACGGAACTCGCTGCTTGTGTTTTTACTGCTCAGACATTCCACAAGTGTACAGTGCTGTAGGCATTGCCGAGAAATTTCGAAAAACCGCTTGCCACCGTTTGACTGGTTCCCGACGTGCCAGATTTTCGTCAAAAGTAAGAAAACTGTAAAACAATGGATTGCAAGCGTCCCGGCTGGTGCTTCTGTCGTGCAATCATGTTTGCATGTACGTGAGGCCAACTTCGGCAGGCTTGCAGTTGCGCGTGCTTCGTCGCGCGAGCCGAGACAACGGCTGTTCGATCGAAACGGAAACCATGTCACTCCGCTCCGTCGCCAACTGATCCCCAAAATTGTATGCAAAATGTAACTGTCGAGCATACGACAATAAACAGTCCAGCGGCGTGTGCTTGCCAGGCCGGCAAACAAGGTACAAGCTAAACATACAAAAAAAAAGGGGGGAAAAAAGTACCTGAGCTGTGGATGCAAGACATCGCGAGCCAGGGTCAAAAAGTTCTTGGAGCGCTTTGTGCAATGACTGAACTCGAGACAAACAAGCGCGCTGTGAGGGTTCAGCGTGCAGACATTGCCTTCTTTGCTTTAGCTAACTTCTTTTCATCAAACTTCTTTCGCGGCAGATTTTTCACGTACCGGGGTCCCTCTCAAAAGAAAGCCCATCCAGAGAAACCTAGGTAATCAATACTTCGACACAGCATTCTTTGGGTAAAGAGGGATTTTTGTAGTAACGTATGATTTAAACAAGAACAGGAATGTTGATGAACATGCAGCGGAATTTAGTTTCATTTTAGAAAGCGCCATATCTGCAGCTTCGTGGGGACGGCAACACCCAACGTCGCGCGACCTCGGTGACTGGAAGGCAGGGACCAAATATAGTTTTCCCACGGCCGTTGCTTTCAGGAGAGAGTGCTTCAGCTCACAAAGTAACTCCCACCGCGCAAAAAAGTGGTTTTGTTTCACAGCATGACGGCATGGCTGGTACCCGGCACGCTAGCGTCGGAGCGTCCGCACACACCCGCGTTATCATAGAAAAAAAAAAAAGGCGCGAGACGAGATTTACGAGACAAGAGCGCGAAATGCTAGACGGCGAGAAAATCATGCAAGACCGGATGGACGATTAATGCAGGGTACTTAGTGTCGGGCTCAATTGCTGAATTGCACATGCTCAAGTACGGTACTCAGTTTAGTTTCGGTTTTGAAAGGCGACCGAAATTGGTCCTTTGGCGCAGGCTTGGCGCAGATTACCCCTATTTTGGCAAAATGTAGCAGGATGTAACAGGGTTAGCCCCTTGGCGCAGTTTGGCGCAATGGCGCAGCAATCACATCACTGCAGTTGGCAGCCCTCTTGTTCTGATAAAAAAAACATGCCTGGAGGAATCGGACTGTCTGACTGCTGGTCCTGGAACTTGGAAATATCTCAGAGAGAATGAGCTGTGAGCCTAGAGTTCATTTCTGCTTTAATTTCTACACAAGAAAGCAAATACTCACAGCACACTCTTCCAAGTAGGCTCCCCTTTCTCCCGGGTTCAAAGGCAGTGTGGCATCAAGAAAGTTCTTGAGAGGCGAATCCGCTGCACAAAGATGACACACGTACATCATCGCAGGTGACCACCAACTTCATGCATCCAACCAACAGAAATAATAAGAAGTGCAATAAAAAACTTCGGGCAGCACAGTGATGCATGTGCAGGTGTCGAAGGCATTGCCCAAGGGGTTGGTTATTCCGTGAACATTTGGAGTTGCGCTGCACAAGTTTTCGTGACCCGTGCACAAGCACATAGAATATTTCAGCTGGGTGCTCCAACATGAAAACGCACCCACTCACAAAGCATTAGAAACTCCTCAGATCCGTCGGCTGCAACAGCATGCCCAGCCTTCCAAATCCACCGCATGACACAGCCAAGATCAACAAACAGCAAGCCTGACAAAGCAAATTTTTTTTTTAGCCAAGGGACAAGCCTTTCCTTGTTCGGTTCGTTAGGTGCGGTGCCATCCTGAAATGCTTCTTTTTTTTTTTTTTTTTTGCGGAAACCAGAATGTGCAAAAGAAATTGAATTCCTGTTCCAAACGATACTTCATGAACGTAAAGAATGCATTCTGAATGGGTGGTTAGCCAAACTGAAAGTATCGCATCGCGGTCCCTCGTAGAGGAACCGTGCCATTCCTCTGACGCAGCAGACTCACGCAGTTGGATGAGGTCGCGGCAGTTTGCGAGCGAGTGGATGAGGGCCACGGCGCCGCAGGCATTCTTGATCGTCTGCTTCATGAAGTAGACGCGGTCGCTCACCAGCTGACCCGACTCCTCAATCTCCTTGCTCTTCTCCTCGACATAGTCCACGTACTGGACGAACAGATACGAAGCCTCGGGTCAGCGGAATGCCCCTCCAAAAAGACTATGCTGCCCGGGAACACGTCTCCGACGGGTCTGTTTAAATGTCCTGTCGCACACACGCATCAAACGCAGACCTGAAGTGTCAACAAATTATGGCGCGGGAGCCGACGCGTTGTGTCATTGGATGCTGCAATCCCGGCGGTAAGTCATAGAAATCAAGAACCTCGGTTACCGACGTTCCCGATTTCGGGGTGTTGTCTCCGACGAGACTCGGCAAGAGGAGTCGACATCCGCGTCGGTCGGATGGCGTCGGCTTCCGTCACTGGCTTTTCTAAACTGGCGGTCTTCTTCGGTCACCGACGGAACAAAATCTGAGACTTTAGCCACATTCTTGCATGACCTCCTTTAGCAGCTCCATGTTTTTCACCCCCATACTCCATCTCGCTAGTTTCACGCAGTACTGCAGAGCGCACGGGAGAGACGGAGGGGGAGGCAGCTTTTGTGCTAATTTTGAGTGACAGGCTAATCTTCTAGGGGAGAATGGCGACGTAGCTGTACACAAAGCGAGGCTGAGGGGTAAGAAGGGAGTTCCTCCTCGCCCTCTTCTCAGACTGCTAGCGTTACACTCTTGCTCCTGTACCTTTGGCAATGCTGCACGCAACTATACTTAGCTTTCACCTCAACAAAAAAGGAAGTTTTGCACATTGTTCATACGCCGTGCAAAGTAGTTCTTACAAGATTTGGTTGTCGGAGGAAGAAGCAATGTTTTTGGCGTTTGAAATGTGTACGTCTTGACGAGATGACATACATCTAACCTCAAATGCACCTACATATATATTAATTCTCTACATAAAAAAGGGAAATTAATAATGTTCCGCGAGGAGCGGGACTTTTCTTTACTACGGTTTGTGAGGTGAAAACGAGTATAGATACTGCAGAATTTTTGTGTCTTCACGAATAAATAGCTGCAGCTATTTTCCTTGGTTTTCATGCTTTGGCATTCGGTGTATATGCGACTGAGAAAATACAGCCAAAGTGAAGCAAAGGTTTTTACATAATTTCATTTTTTTTTCTCTCACATTTCTTATTGAATTTTTTATTATCTCATTGTTACAAGTGGTTTGATCTTGCCAGAAACAAAACGAAAGTTTGGAGAAAACAAACTGAATTTTACCGACTGGTTGTAGGGGAAGAGCAGGAGTACGGCTGCGACCGGGGTCGGCACCATGCTCAGGAGTTCGGGTTCAAGGCCAAAGACATCCACGAAGGACCACTCCGGGGGCATACCTAGAGCTCGCACAAACTGAAGACAACAGTCAGCAAAGGCGGTAATTGTAACCGGCAGAGTAAATTCGCAAGGAGTGCCACAACAAACTGTCGCAGGTAGTGATAGATTGCCACTGGCTTAAAGGTGCACTAGAGACGCTTCTAAGATTGTCTGTTCTTGGCGATAACTTATCTTACAAGCTCCAAGCATCCTGCAAACCCAAAAATTATGCTTGTGAGACGTCTATTTCCCCACTAAAAATATGATAGAAGTTTGTGCCACGCCCCTTTCTGAGCGGAAAAATCTGGAGCACAGAATCCAGAAGAGGCGCCGGCGGCGTGACGACGGGCGCGTGTCAGCCAGTCGCAAGTTGCCTCTCTCGGAAAGGCGACTTGCGATTGACTGATGTGCTCCCGTCGTCACGCCGCTGGCGCCTCCGCTGAATTCTGTGCTTCAAATTTTTCCGCTCAGAAAAGGGCGTGGCACAAACTTCTATCACATTTTTAGTAGAGAAATATACGTCGCATGAGCATAATGTTTTTATTTCTGGGATGCTAAGATCCCGTAGAAGGAGTTATCACCAAGAACAGACAATCTCAGAAACGTCTTTAGTGCACCTTTAACCAAGGAAAGTGAAGTTGGGAGGCTGCAAAAGAAAAGCTGGGCAGTCGGCACCAAACTCTAATGCTCATGTTTTCTAGCTGCCCCTGAGCAGAGGTACAATGAATACTCTTTTTGAATGAAACTAAAAGAGGTAAGTGTCTTCACTTATTTATTTTTCCTTCCACTAAAAGAACACTCAATGTTTGTACATCATAAATGTATCCGAGTTCTTGGCGATTCATGGAACAGTTGCTAACCACGTCTGGTTTCTTGAGCCATTATGTCGTCATAGCTTCCATAAATCATGCTGCATACACAGAAAGAGTACAAACCCCAATTAAATATGCTTTCTCAACATAATACCGTCGTCAACAAAAGGCTATCTCAATTAAAACAATCTCGATTTAATGCAAACCAACGCGTTTTGCATTAAATCTAGATCTGTTTTATTTTCCCAGCAACCCCTCTGAAGTAGCGGATATGTCCAGATGAACAAAATCAACCAAACGATGCAATTTTTTTTTTATCAATTCTCAGGTGCATAGTCTCGTTAGTGCGCCTGCATTGCATCAATAACTCTACTCAGTTAAAGTTATCAGGGCAGCTTCCTCACTTTCAGAGCATGTCTCAGCTGCCTGACGGTATGTTCAAATAGGCAGCTAGCATGAGTACCTGCAATCTATTCTGTGCCATTGCTTTTTTTACTTGAAGTTTTCCGTTATCAGAAATTTCTCATCTTAATTCAATATTACCAACAGATGCATGGATGACAGCAGTGCTAGCATCATCTGTTTTTGCAAGTCCTCTCTCTCAGTTGCATCTGTAACCCTTTTTCTTTCCTTTTTCTACCACTCCCCTTAACGGGGCTCTGACAAACGTTTTGGAGCTAACTTCGACGAATGTAATTATTTTGGTGCCTTTCCCCCGAGATCTCAAATTAGTCATAGAAACTACACCACACATCCTACTTTAGACCGTGCAACTCGACAGAGCACTCACTGTCTTCTCGGGAACAGGCACTAATGTGCGTTTCTAACCAACGAGATCAACCTAGCATTCGTCGAAACGAGCTGAAGACATTGCCGAGAACCGATCAGCAAATGCGGGGTCCGTACCTTGGTCATAACCTGAAAGGCAAAAGGAACGCCCAGTCAATCGCCGAATCGTTGATACCTCGTACCTCTCGACGTAGAAAAATTACGCCTTACCTCTGGGTTGCATTCTAGGGGCACCCATTTAGAATCGCCAGACATGATCACAGAATGTGAAAGGTCGTTCTTCCACAGAACAAAACGCAAACCTTAATCAAGAGTGACTGTCAACGAACGCCGGTGTCTCGTAAGCACTCGCAACCGGCGAAAAAACAGACGCAAAATCGCGCCCAGTGTTACCAAACAACCTCGTAAAACCCGCCAAGTATGGTACAAAAATACCCAAAATACCCCAGTCGCTCAAATTCTGGTTCGAGAGTACGAGCAAAAATTGGCGCGCGCCACGCGCCGTCTACCGCAATAATCTGTAGAAGAAAAACCGAGATTAGCGGGCAGTTTTTTGCCGGGAACCATTGCACATGCTTTGTGCTGGCCTGCAACCCTTTAATTTGCCATTAAAAGTCGCCTAGGAGCGACTAATAACACTTGTAATCATGTTGGAACAGAACCCGGAGTTAGGCGATCCCGTCGAAGAAGAGGACGAGGAAAGCCCGGAGAGTACCAAAGAGTCGGTAAGGGCAATCGGTGCGCGCTATGAACATCCTTGAGCTTGTCAGGAAGGCGGCCTTTGATTTCATATTGCCGGATCGTCTTGCCGGCGTACGTCCCCATTTAGTTTCCCTTTACCTACCTTATTTTTTGTTTTCCGTTTCGCTTTGGTTATCCAGAACTCGCTTTCGGTAGTAAGTAGGCGCGATCCGTGTGAGCGGCGATGGACGGTATCCCGCGAAAAACACGGGACAAGTAAAAATATGCACGATAGTAGACGTGGTAGCGTCCGCCAAAGAACCAGAATGCCTCTTTCTAAAGTATTACAGAACGTTGCGAACCTAACCTGCCTAGTATCGTTGAAGGTTAGTGAGGGTGTGTGGCGAATATCTTTTATTCACTTCCGAATGACATCCGTGGGACCGGCAAATCTTTTGTTTTACATGAAAGTGCTGCAACTACGTTTCAGTGTTGGGTGTATGGGGTCCGCGTACTTTCATAAAGTCGATTTTACGTGAATTCCGTTGCAATCGTCCTCTTAGCATGTAGCGAGGATCCGCGCTCGCGAAAGCGGCCGTCATACGTAAGACTAATGGGAGAGGGATGCATCATGCATGCATTATACGTAGGTTTCCGCGTTTTCGGTTTTTATTTTTTCAAAATTGGGCGTACCTTTTTCGGTGTTTATTTTAAAATTGTATTTTGCAGTTTTTTTCGGTGTATATTTATGGCCACAAAAGTTTACAGTTTTTTTCTTTTCGGTGAATATGAGAGAGACACCATCGGACACCGGATTAGATGATCCTTGTATTTATAATATTTGTGATCACTCAAAGAATAACGGTACAGATACATTGAAAAAAAAAACAAAAAAAACATGGACACTTTATTTGGCAAATGTGTGCAACTTTAAAATAAAACAAGAAAAAAACACAAGTACAAACAAGTCAGTGCCCGAAAAACATGGAATTTCACCTTTTGTACATCAGGATTACGTGATCTTATTATAGTAAACACACATGTA
The DNA here is from genome assembly GCA_013358835.2 of Ixodes persulcatus. Classification (NCBI taxonomy): domain Eukaryota; kingdom Metazoa; phylum Arthropoda; class Arachnida; order Ixodida; family Ixodidae; genus Ixodes; species Ixodes persulcatus. Next base: position 1,002,652 of record JABSTQ010009150.1, read on the forward strand.
CTTTCCCAGGTTCTCCTCGTTGATCCACGCTCATTCTGTCCTGTTAATGACCCTGGGCTTCGAGAATGCCCTCTGAACGTTAACACTGGACACCGGCAGGCTGAGGAGATTAAGCACTGCCTGAGCCAAAATCGGCCAATCAACCAAATGTGACTAGCAAAAGAGACACGGTGCGACGTTTTGAAGCACAACATATTTCGTGTACTCACTAAACTCTGGCTGCAGATCTTGCATGAAGCAAGAGACCTTATACTAGCCCACACACAAACCTTTTTTTTTAAGATCAGGAACTTGACACACTACGCCCGATCACAGAAAGGATACAAATGACCCACGAAGGACAACCCAAGACCTATTTTGTTGAATGTTAAACCTTGGTAGAGGGCTGTCATGAAGAGGTCACACATTGTCGAACCATGCAACGCCCTCTCTCCCTTCTCCCCTCCTCCCCCCGCCCATCTCGACGCGGCCCTAAAAAACTGACTACTGTAAACGACTAAATTTTCGCGAATCTTCTACAAACGCGAAAAATATGTCCCGCGAACAATTCGGGCAATATGTGAAAGCTATGGAAGCTACACTCGATTCGCGAAAATTAGAACCCGCGAATAATTTTAAATTTTCAGCTTTGGCCCGATTCGCGAAAATTAAGTCGTTTACAGTATTTGCGGTTAAAACAGAATTTTAGAAAATAAATTCGGGGTATTTTATCGGTTTAAACTGAAAATGCCGAACCTAGAAACTGTCCTTTTTTGGTTAAAACCGAATTTCCGAAAATGAATTTGGCGTACTTTTATCGGTTTAAACCGAAAAGTCCGAACCCTAATTATACATAGGTGGGTCCTCCGTTTTCGGGTTTGTTTTCGGGTTTTATATCTACATATATCATTTTTTTTTTAAATTGGGGGGGGGGGGGGTAGAATTTGGCCGCTTTGTTCCAAGTTGATAATAGGGGAGAAATCACGCTCTTCAAGAAAGGGTTTTGTAATTCGTCATTAAAGTACACGACTAAAATAAGTGTGCAGGCGAGTTGTTCTACATGGTAACCCACAAGTGGGGGGAAACGGGACAACACAGAACTTTGCTGTTGTTCGTCCAGTTTTTACCCCGCCTTTGAGTTACTATGTAAGTACACAAGACAGCATTCTTACATGATATGAGAACTCACTTGGTCTTTTCGATTTTTTTAATAAAAACTAGTTGCTTACATAATCATTTGCATGCAGTGGCATGTCCGTCTCCATCCTAGACCGGTCCGGTTTTTGGACATTCCTGAATTGGAGAGAACATTCCCTCAACATCACAGCTTTTACAATGCACAACGGTGTTGCTGGTATCTGCTGCTCCTGTCAAATCAAAGTTGCTCATCTTTATTTTTTGTTCCGCTTGTCAAAATGGAAAGGGAAAATTATAATTCGCAGTGAGCATAAAAACTACAATTACAGGCTAAGCCTGTCACTGCTTTTCCGAGGTCCGAGCTACCAGTGCCCCTATCAACTTTTTCTTCAATAGCAAATATTTTCGAAGTGGAGTAATTTGGAAAATGGTGGAGTTCATTTCCTATATTCGGGTAAAGATTGGGTTTAACCCGATTTTCAGGAAACAAGTCATTGGTATATTTAATCGGTTCCGCATTGATTTCTAAATTGTGAAACCAAGCTCGAAGCAGTTTAAAAGCTTCAGAGGGAAGCCCTTTCTAGTCTTCACGGGAGTACTATTCAAAACACCCGCATTGTTTGTGTTACTGTCGTTGCAACAGTCCAGTTATCACCATATTACATTTGTCTTGTACAGTGTCTTACAAACAGTCTTTTCTTATTACATTTGAAGCATTCTGGTACCAACTGTACGACGCATCACCGAAAAGCCCGCTCATGCTTTTTGGTTCCGAGCTGCGTAGACAATACCAGCATGTCCTTTTCTCATTTTTTCTCAACCCAAAGTGCTCTCTTCGAACCAGAACATGTTGTCTTGATCAGTGGTTCGACAGAGGTCACAGCTCGCCCCTTTGCATAGGTGATTCCTGGAGCTCGCTGCGCCTAAAGGTTTTCAAGCATGAAACCTTAGAAGTTGTCCTTCTCTCTTAATCTGTTTTTGACACGATTTCAGACACCAGATGAGGAGGACACGCTTACGGGAAAGAGGGACGAGGCGGACTATGATAGCAAACTGGTAAGTCCGCTACCGGCTTCGCAGGTGGCTTGCTTGGCGCAGCCTGGATCACAGTGTGGCTTCGCCATCGTGTACTTGAGGTCTCCAGAGTCTCCCCTCTCGTTTCAGGATTTGGACAGAGGCAACAGATTCGACTACCTCTTGCAACAGACCGAGATCTTCGCACATTTCATGACCACAAGCAGCGCCGCCAAGGGCGTCACGTCGCCACTCAAACTGAAGCCTGGCCGGCCCAAACTGAAGAAGAATGACGAAAAGGCAAAACTGGCCGCCATTGGAGAGTTAGTTTCGTTTTTTTGCTTGTTTTGTGTCTGTATCTAGAACATGACAGTTGTGACATACTGTAAGCTTCTTTTGTTTTTGCGAGCTCAATTTATCACAAATTTTTGCAAAGCGCGGGTTTTGGGAATCTTTTGTAAGCACAAATTTTTGCAGTTTAGGGCGATAAGCTATGTATTCAGTACCCTGGGCTTATGTAATTGTGTGATAAGTTTTTTGCAATATCTTCCAATTAGCAAAAGTGGTTATGTAATCGTATGATCAGTTTTTTGCAATATCTTCAAATTCGCAAAAGTGGTGTAATTTACGGTATCTCGATCTTGTGTTTTACAGTGATGCCTCTCAGGTCATATGTTTTTATAATGCGGAAGTGTGTAAGTGTGAAAGGCCTTTAAGTAAGGAAGGTTTTTCATTACTTGCACCTTAACAAATGGGTGTTCTAAAATGAAAAACAACTTGTTTCACGCCGTGTTGCGAGAATTGATTATGTTGGGGAGTTTCTGAGGAACCTTCGCGTGACAGGGGTGCGCAAACAGGACCTGGAAGAGGCTTAAGTTCCACTGTCCCTCTCTTGTGGAAACAAAGAGGTTACAAGTGGGATAGTACAATTTGCTTCAAGGTGGTTAACTGCAGTGGAATTTCAACACTGTTTTGGGGGCTCAGTCTACGTACAACAATTATTGCCTGAAAGTCTCGAGGAAACTTTATGGCCCCTGAGCTTCTGGTATAACGGTTGTTTTGGAGAAAACGAAAACAAAAATCATTTTCAACATTTTGATAGGGTGTGCAGTTAGCTGAAGACCTGTAGCAATTAGTGCTACATTTTTGTTCAGGCTGCCATACATTCTGGGTAACTCTAATTGTTTAGGTACAGAGTGCACAAGTGCAGTTCCCAAATGCCAATTTCTACACTTCTCTACATTCTATTTTAGCGTAACTTGTAAAAGACTCAATACTACGGCCCTTGTGCAGCAGTCGGAGGGGCAGAGCAACGCACATGACAGAGCAACGCACATGACAGCTCTCCGCGGGAGGGAGTGTATGCCGACTGCACGTTGTCCCACGCCTTACTCCGACTAACTCGCTGGAGTTGTACATTTTGCTGTTTGCAAAGTTGTGCGGAAATGGAGTAGAGATGGTTATTGAGCGAAACGAAGACACTCACCAATCCCCAAATATTTTGTACCTTTTTTTGTTCTTCTGGGACATCTTGGGGCCCTATGCTGCACGGCGGGACCAAGCGGAACCAAGGGACTGGGACAACGTCGTCTGCTGTGATAGGTTAGCGCTGCGCCGCTGTCCAATTGCAGCAGACGGTATTGTCCCGGTCCCGCTGTGTAGCATATGGCCCTTGGTCTTTGATAATGTGTTCCCAACTCTCAAGTTTTATGAATGCCTGCTTTCCAGCCTGCGTCACCGCATGACAGAGCAAGAGGAAGACTGAAGAGCTTTTGTCAGACAGCCGCCGCAAGGAGATTGTGGTGACCCGCTTCGAGGAGTCTCCCTCGTACATCAAGGGGGGAGAGCTGAGGGACTACCAGGTGCGCGGCCTCAACTGGATGATCTCGCTCTACGAGCACGGGATCAACGGCATCCTCGCCGACGAGATGGTGAGTTTGTTGGCGGCTGAAAGAAAGACACTACCCAGAAAAAAGAAGAAAAAAAAATTCAGAAAAGAGTTGAATTAAAAAAACTATGTTTTCATCGACCAACATCTAGAGAGTATTCCTAGGAAGTTTAATTTGTTTACACTGCATAGTCCAAGTTATTTTCGGTCTGCCGATGGTAAAGAAAAGGTAGAGGTTCCAATACTTTAAATGCGTCTCCGTTCCACTTTTTGGCATAAATTTCACTTTAGGAAAGCTATCATTTGGTAGCGGGACAAAAGGAAAAGCTCGCTCATTGGTTTTCCTAACTGGAATATAATGAGCAATGCAACTGTGGCATTGCTTTTTGTCTTTGTGGATGTCTTTTATAAAAGATGTTAGGGATTTCGTCGACGACGTAAGGGCGAAAAGTTTATTTGATTGTTCATCACAATGTTAGCATAAAATAAAGTACTCTTTGGAAATTTTGTTTCCTCAGTTGCTCTCTCCAGCCATTCTGCTGCATATCTAGTGAAAAAAAAAATGTTGGGTATTACATTAGTTTTCTAACGATAGTTATCCTAAACAATGTCTGTGTGTTCCTGATGAAAATGAATATAATTTCTTTCACAATTCATGTATACAGATGAAACTTTGCACTGCATTCTGCCTTGCAACTGCCAGTGTATACTGTAAATTTCAGTCATATAAGGCCAAAGGTTCAAAAGTTAACCTTTTTGGGCAATGTCCACCCTTAAAGGGACACTGACAGGGTATTTATGCTCGCCAAGGTTTTTATTTGTACATGACATATAAGAAAAGAGCCCAACTACCTAGAACACAATTTGCGGCTCGAAATTCGTTTTCTGTGCGCCCGAAAACTGCCCATCTAGCACTGGCCGGTTTGTGTTGCGCTCACTCTCTTCTTCATGGTCATGTGCTGTTTTCCATGGTTTGTAATCGTGCGGTGCATTATGGGACATTTCCCATAATGCACCGCACGATTACAGCAACGCCGCTCAAGCCAGAAACAAGCGCCTAAGAGCTGTGCTCTAAAAAAAAAAAAAAAAAAATTGCACAGCGACGTAATTTTTGGCAACACTCTCCTTCTCTATGTTTCTCCTTCCTCCCCAGTCGAGTTTCGGTTCCAAGCAGTTGCGTTTTTTGACTTCATGAAAAATATATGTGACTGTAGCAAAATATTGATTGGGAAGTCTTCTGACACCATAATAAATTGCCCAACCAAAAATAAAAAATAAACTTTGGGGGATGTCAGTGTCTCTTTAACACCAGGGAAAGCACCATTAAAGACGAAGTGTGGTAATTGCTTTAGGCCGTTCCGTTTGCCTTTGAGTTACATTGGTGGCAATTGGCAGATTTATAAAGGGCCTAACCAGAGAGGGCAGAGAAAAGCGGGGAAAAAAATATGCGTACAATTGCCCTTGCATGTATGTAATCTTTCTGTTTATTAGTACTGTAGCCACAGTGCTCTCTGTCACAGCAGTTATCAAGAATATGATTGGATTCAGTCATGGTGGCTATTTCCTTTGTATAGGGTGCAGAGTCTCTGCTCTCCTCCAGCCAAAAGTAACTACGTAGCAATTACATCACTACTTGTCGCTCTGACGCCACCAGTCCTCAAGTCTTCTCTTGGTGCGTTCTGTAACGCTCTCAATTCTTTGCGCTGCATCAGCCGAGTCCATGTTGCCTTTTGCCTCTCTCAACTGTCCCAAAGCCCAGAGGGCACGGTCCGAAGGTCAGAGGGACTGTTTGTAATAAACATTATAATAAAACATTGCCATTGTACTGAACAAAAAAAAGGTTTATAGATCTAAGGCTAATTTTATGTCTTCTCCTAATTGTTATGTGCATGGACAGGTCAACAGCTGCTGCCATGCAACACTAACTGGTAACCCTTATTAACGCCCGATTACTAACGCCTGGTAACCATTATTAAACAAGCAAAGATTTGGGATGATTATATAAGTTTGTATTGTTAGGGGCATGTGCAGTCTTTCAGCTGCTGCTTGCACTGTTAGCTGAAGAGTCCTGCTGACCAGTGTAGATGTATCTGAGTCAAAGTTAAAGTTAACTTTGTTCTCAAAATATTGTGAGTAAACAAAATTTGTATTTATCTGTGGTTGGTTGTTTTTACGCTCCAACATGGGTATGCTCGACTGACTCTAATGTGCAGAACTACCCCTCACGAGACGGGAATTATCCACATTGATTTAAATTGAATTTGAGTGCGCCTTCTTCCAGGTCCCTCCTGTGCCTTGTGTGTGTTTCACGTGCCGCCATTTCTGCGCAGGGTCTGGGCAAGACCCTGCAGACCATCTCCCTGCTGGGCTACATGAAGCACCACCGCAACATCAACGGCCCCCACATGGTCATTGTGCCCAAATCGACCCTGGCCAATTGGATGAGCGAGTTCGAGCGATGGTGCCCCTCCCTCCGTGCCGTCTGCCTCATTGGAGATCAAGAGACCAGGGTATGCGTCCCTTCACCACCACTCGCAGGGGTTCGTGGCCAAAGTGCACCGTGCGAGACAGTCCACAAATGGCTGGAATTCATAGTTTCTTGTTTTGAACTTTCGTAAGGTAACGGAGTGGAGCAACTGTTTTAGAGGAGGGGGGGGGGGGGAGGAAGGGAGAGCCCCCCGCCATTCCCTAAATAAATTTTGCCAAAATAAAAGGTTTTTGGCTATAGACATTCAGCATTTATTACCCAGGCAAAAAATGCAGAGTCACTAAACTGTGGATATATTCCTTGAAAAAGAGTCACTGACAAAATGAGAAGGGTGGGAGGAATTTCAGTTGTCCCGTCTCCAGCGCAAACTTCCTACCTTTGACAACGCTCTGGCGTCTTGTGCACCTCGGGCACTTGTGCACAGCCGAAGCAAGGCGGCTGTTAGAGGCCGAGGCTCCCAAAGAGCTTCCCTGCAATGCTCACTCGCTCATTTGCACATTTTGCTTTCATATGTCCTTGTTCGAAGCTCTTAAAGGGGTACGGAAACAAAATTGAAATGTTCAAAATTCGTTCGGAAATGAGTCAAGCATGACGGATAATAACCGTAAATGATAATCGCACGTTTGTATTTTGAACGATTGGCTATATTTTTCGTTCCAAACGGTACACTCGAGCAAGCGCTCGAAGAGAAGCGAGTGGAGAGCCCGATGCGTCATGGGATGTCAGGCGCAAACAAAAACAGAAAGAAAAGATTTCCCGCGCTCGTGGAGTAGCAAGGCAGGCGTGCTTGTGAGCTTTGCCCTTGGTGGCATTGTCAGCGTTGTGGTGGTGTCAATAGCGTCAGCGGCTTACAACCGAGCCGTTCGAAGTACCCGTGGGGTGACGAGCGTGTGGCTGGCCCAAGGAGCACGTAGCTTCCACAACACTGTCAGCTTAGGGCTGAACGGCGTGGGGAAAGCAACTTTTGTTCGAGTTTTGAGGGACGGGCTAATCTTCTAGGGGGAGAATGGCTGTTTCCGGTTGCACGAACGAGGGTCCGAGAAAGAGGGGAGTCCTTCCTTTCCGTCTTCTTGGACCGTTTGGTACAATGCGCGATTTGTGAGTTGAGCTAGGAGGAAAGCTAAAAAAGGAAAATGTTGAAATTCCAAAAGGCGGCACTGCTCCGAAGGAATCTGCTACGTCACGACTACGTAGCAGATTCCACAACGTTGCTAGACTACCTCCCAAATAGGCTCCGCATGCATCCACCAGGTGCACATTGAAAGATCGTTTATTTAGCTTTAAAATTAGTTTTCTTGTGCTTTTCAACGGAAGACTGGTGTTTTTGAGGTTAGGGTGCAACATGCAACACATTAAAGCTAAAAAATGAGCGCTGAAATTTCGTTTCCCTACCCCTTTAAGTAATGTTGCCAAGTGGCATTTTTGAGTGGACATCTCGGTTTCTTCCGTTCCTCAACAGACAGGTGGTGAAAGGATAGTTCGGCGCAATGATATTTTTACGGTAAAGAAAAGTTGTGGTAAATTTGTTATCTTGGCATGGGCATCTGTCATACTAACATTGCAAGTATTGACGTGTCGTAAAATTCCGCAAGGCCATCCTCCCCTGAGCGATCGCCCACTCCATTTTTTTGGCTGAATATCCGCGGCATAAAAATTCCCAAACATCATCCAACCCCCGTAATTCCTGTTGGACATCACGCGAGGCCGACTGGAATCGCATCAACCGCGCGATTTGCGATACCGGTACGTGCGACAAGCGAGTTTGTAGCGGGTTTACGTGTTTCTGTCCGCAATCTTCGCGGACAGAAACACGTCATGGGAAGGGATGTCTGCGGCATCCCTTCCCATGACACCGGAGTCCCCGCCAATTCCTGCGCGTTCATTGCGTCACGAAACGCGAATTTGCCTCGTCCGCAACCTGCTTCAATATTGCCGCCCGCAGGGCTGAGAAAGCAACGCTCGGTCACCGGCATCTGGAAGATTCGCATTCATTCTCGCTCCAGACGTAACTTTCCACCTGCTTTGTTGTTCTCGAAAGTGCCAGTTCATCCACGCTCCAAGCGCGCGACACTCGAGCCTTCTTTGCCGAACTTTCGAGATAGTGACGCACGGTAGATAAGCAGCTACCCGCGACCTTGTCGAGTCAGTCTCGCTCGCGCTCTGTTTCGCCGCCGAATCGCCGCCTGCTTTTCTGCTGCCTCGACGCTCTTTCCTTACTTATTTTTGGTTGGCACAAGTTCGCCCATTAAACCTTTATTTTTCAGTTCACTGCTCGTCTTCGTGTCACCTCCGTTCGTGACATTTCTGGTGGAGGTGCGGGGTATTTTTCTCGGATCCGTGCAAGAGTCCTACTGTAGCCAAGGTGACCAGATGTTGGGTCGTCGTGGCAGGCTTGGAAGATTTCTTCTCGAAGACTTGCAGGAATCACCAGGAGCCACGTCGAGTTGTTGTCCCCGAAGTTCTCTTTATAGAGGATCCCTCTCCGGACGGCGAATCTTGGCAGGTCACGTGAGAAGGATCGGGGAATCATACCCCCTCGTCCCTCCAAGTGGTCGATCAGTGCACGCAACTCAGGATCGTCCCGCTGGAGCGCTGCCATACCGTGAATGCTCACCGCGCCAAGAAAGTGATCGTCGTCGTCGCCGTCGTCTTTCGCACAGCCGGTAGCTGACTCGACAGGGGCTCTGGACAGACAGTCGGCGTCGCTGTGTTTTTGGCCTGACTTGTAGACCACGGTCACGTCGTACTCTTGCAGTCGTAGGCTCCACCGAGCGAGGCGTCCCGATGGGTCCTTCAGGCTCGCTAACCAACACAGCGCGTGGTGGTCGGTGACCACCCGAAATGGACTCCCGTACAAGTACGGGCGGAATTTCGTGATGGCCCAGACGACGGCCAGGCATTCTTTTTCGGTCGTCGTGTAATTGCGTTCCGCGCTCGACAGCGTCCGGCTAGCGTATGCGATCACGCGCTCCGCACCGTCTTGTCGTTGGACCAGTACCGCTCCGAGTCCTGTATTACTGGCGTCCGTGTGAACTTCCGTTTCGGCTGATTGGTCGAAGTGGCCGAGAATCGGTGGTGACTGGAGCCGTCGCTTTAGTTCACCGAATGCCTGTTGTTGTTCTTCACCCCATACAAAGTTCACGGCGTCTTTCGTAAGGTGCGTGAGCGGCGCAGAAAGCTTGGCGAAATCCTGAACGAATCGCCGGTAGTATGCGCAAAGTCCAAGGAATCGTCGGACGGCCTTTTTGTCGGTGGGCGATGGAAAGGCCGCTACGGCGCGAGTTTTTTCAGGGTCAGGACTTACACCTTCGTTGCTCACAACGTGGCCCAGGAACTTCAGTTCGCCATAGGCAAACCGGCACTTCGTCGGCTTGAGGGTGAGTCCTGCGGTCCTGATTGCCTCAAAAACGGCCCGAAGGCGTCGCAAATGCTCGTCGAAGTTGGCCGAGAATACCACGACGTCGTCGAGGTAAACGAGACAACTCTGCCACTTGAGGCCTGCCAGGACGGTGTCCATGACACGTTGGAACGTTGCCGGCGCCGTGCACAGTCCGAAGGGCATTACCTTGAACTCATACAATCCGTCGGGCGTGACGAAGGCAGTCTTTTCTCGGTCCCGTTCGTCGACTTCGATCTGCCAGTAGCCACTCTTAAGGTCCATCGACGAAAAGTATCGGGAGTGGCGTAGCCGGTCCAGCGTGTCGTCGATGCGGGGGAGCGGATACACGTCTTTCTTCGTGACCGCGTTGAGCCGCCGGTAGTCAACGCAGAATCGAAGCGTTCCGTCCTTCTTCTTTACCAGTACGACTGGAGAGGCCCACGGGCTGCTCGAAGGCTGAATGATGTCGTCGTTGAGCATCTCTTGTACCTGGTCCTGAATGGCCTCTCGTTCCTTTGGGGAGACCCGGTACGGCGGCCGATGCACAGGGAGCGCATCCTCGTTGGTAACGATGCGGTGTTTCGCAACTGTTGTCTGGCGCACCCTCGACGTCGTCGCAAAGCAGTCGCCGAACTCGGCGAGGAGGTCTCCGAGCTGTCGTCGTTCCGTGGCACTGAGCTTGGGGTTAACGTCGAGCTGCGGCGGCGGTGTACTGCACGGCTTACATGGCGAGGGCTCGTTGGAGATCGCGGCGATTTCGGCGTCGCCCCGGAGTTTCTCGACGTGTCCTACAGCGACACCTTTCGTGAGGTGCTGCGCCTCCGGTCGAAAGTTCGTCGTTTCGAAGAAATATCCAAACATGTATCTACGGGCAATTATGCCCTAAACTTGGTAATTTTTTTCGTCTACATTGTTTGTGATATCGCATTTAAATTAACACCACAGACAGTACATATCATTACCATCAGCACGTCCATCCTGCAGCTCCGTTACGCCCCTTGCGACGCCTATTCCTCTTCCAAGAAGCAGTTGGACGTTGCCCTCCAGAAGGACTTTCCCGCGGGCAACTGCATCGGTCACGACGGGCACAAGAACACTCGACCGTGGCGGCAGGTTCACGTGATCCGCAATGACTCGGACGGCGGCTGGCGACGTTTTGGATCCTTCCGGAGGTAGAACGGGCTTTCGCAGCGTCAACCTGTTTGCTCCAAGGTCGATTACCGCACCGTACTCACAGAGGAAGTCCATGCCAAGGATGACGTCTCTCGAACAGTCTTTGAGGACGACGAATTTCACAGGACAGGTCTCTCCGTGGATGTGCACGCGCGCAGTACACCTTCCCACTGGTGTGATGAGATGTCCGCCGGCGGTTCGTATTTTCGGGCCATCCCACGGCGTCATCACTTTCCGAAGACGGCGAGAGAACTTCCCACTTAAAACGGAATAGTCTGCTCCGGTGTCGACGAGTGCCTTCGCGTCGTGGCCGTCGATGGTAACGTCGAGGTTATTCGACACCGTCGCAGAACTGTCGTTCCTATCTGTCTCGTCGCTAGTGTGGGAGCCCTCCGACGTTTGTGGAGGATATTGGCGTCGTTCGTCATCGGCAATACCACCTCCCGGTATTGCCGCACTCAGTTTTCCCGGCGAGGCAGGGGGGACAGGCTTTCTCGGCGGGACCTACGATGAGGCGATGCAGGGCGTTGTGGTGACGGCGATCGGAAACCGCGGCGGGGAGACGGCCCCGGGGATGGCGAACGGCGGAGGTATTCATTGATGTCCCGAGGTCGCTCGCCGTAGCGTGGTCGCGGGTCGTCGGGGTGGAAGCCGCGTAGCCCCAGCTGCCGGTATGGGCAACGGCGGTAGACATGGTCGGCTTCCCCGCAATGGAAACAAAGCGGGCGTCGGTCGGCCGTTCGCCACACATCGGTTTTCCTGGGTGCTGGTTTTTCCGGGCGCACATACTGCCGTTCTTCGCGACGTTGGAAGTACTGTGGCGCTGGAGGTTCACGTCGTGGGGGCACCGTAGCTTGGCGGGAAGCTTGCGGCGGTCGTCTCGCCATGGCGGCGTAGGTCAGCGTCGGTTCCTCGGGGGCTGGCACGTCGACGGGAGTTTCAGGCTGCAAGGCCCGCTGTACCTCGTCGCGCACAATCTCGGCGACTGACAGCGATGCCGGGCGCTCAGCAGCGGGGAGCAGCTTTCGTAGCTCCTCTCGGACGACGTCTCGAATGATGTCGCGAATGTCCCGGGTATGGGCGCCGATGTCGTCACGAAGCAGCGTGGAGGCAACGACGCCGGGATGTCGTTGGTAGTAGGAGGCGCGTGCTTGGAGGGCGCGCTCCATGTTCGTTGCCTCCGTGACGAACGCTTCGACTGTTGCCGGTGGGTTGCGGACCAGGCCTCCAAAGATGTCGGCCCTCACCCCGCGCATGAGGACACGCAGCTTCTTGTCGTCGGCGGCTTGTGGGTCGGCACGCGCGCTCAGACGCAGGACGTCTTGAACGAAGCTGGTGACACTTTCGTGGGGGCCTTGCGTCCTTGTCCGAAGGAGGTCCTCGGCTCTCTCCCTTCGGTGCTGACTGGCGAACGTCCCTCGGAGCTCTTCTTTCAGCTGGTCCCATGATGTTATCGAGGTTTCATGATTCTCGAACCAGTATCGCGCTGTGTCCTCGAGGGAAAAATAAACGTTTTGCAGGCGCTGTTCGGGAGTCCATTGGTTGTGCAGCGCCACCCGTTCGTATTGCTGCAACCAGTCTTCGTAGATCTCGCCGTGGAAGGACGTCGGCGTACGAGGGGCGACGGGCAGGTAGACGACGGGGCCGGCGGTCGGGGTCTGCAACGACTGGGGGTTCATTGTCGGCTTCGTCGACTGGTTGGTCTTCTTCGGAAGTAGATCGAATTCTGGGGTCAACCCTTGATCACGGCGGCTTCCTCGGGTCTCGGTCGTCTCCACGTACGGTCTTCTTAAGCCGGGGACTCGACTTGTGCTGCGAAGCCTCAGAGGGGTACGCTTTATGGGCTGGGGTTACCCCGCACCTCCACCAGAAATGTCACGAACGGAGGTGACACGAAGACGAGCAGTGAACTGAAAAATAAAGGTTTAATGGGCGAACTTGTGCCAACCAAAAATAAGTAAGGAAAGAGCGTCGAGGCAGCAGAAAAGCAGGCGGCGATTCGGCGGCGAAACAGAGCGTGAGCGAGACTGACTCGACAAGGTCGCGGGTAGCTGCTTATCTACCGTGCGTCACTATCTCGAAAGTTCGGCAAAGAAGGCTCGAGTGTCGCGCGCTTGGAGCGTGGATGAACTGGCACTTTCGAGAACAACAAAGCAGGTGGAAAGTTACGTCTGGAGCGAGAATGAATGCGAATCTTCCAGATGCCGGTGACCGAGCGTTGCTTTCTCAGCCCTGCGGGCGGCAATATCAGTTCCCGTACCATGTGGTTTGCGGCAGGTGCCCCTGATGTTTATCGTTTTTTTATTTTGCCGTGTCATCCCCAAAGATGCCCCTCATGTTTTTCACCATTCATCTCTTCGTTTTGGGTGGGCGCCCTCACGGGATTTCCCCATGGTCGGGATCTTTTTCTTTTCTTTTTGTAGGCCGATTCTACTTTACAGACGTTGTACCGTATGAAATTTTTGTTCCCCAGGCGGCGCTCATCCGCGACACCCTGATGCCCGGCGAGTGGGACGTCTGCGTCACCTCGTACGAGATGGTCATCCGGGAGAAAGCGGTGCTCAAGAAGTTCAACTGGCGCTACCTGGTCATTGACGAGGCCCACCGCATCAAGAACGAGAAGTCCAAGGTCGGTGGTGCCTGAAGGGCTCATCGTTGCTCTCCCTTTCAATGCACCCCGCAACTCGTTCTTGGTGCCGTCTGTCGAGCGTGCGCTTGCGGTGTGCAGCTGCTCGTTTCACGCGTGTACATTGTGGTTTTTCTCTCAGCTTTCAGAGATTCGTGCGGGAGTTCAAGACCACGAACCGTCTGCTCCTGACGGGTACTCCGCTGCAGAACAACCTCCACGAGTTGTGGGCACTCCTCAACTTCCTGCTGCCCGACGTCTTCAACTCGTCCGAGGTAGGACGCTCGTGTGTGCGCCGTACATGTTGCGGTGCATTAGACAGTTTTTGGACATCTTATGACATTAAATCAGTTGGAAGTTTGGAGCTTAAAGCGGTATTATTAACTATCTTGTAAACTTTGCGATAACGCTCCTCTATTCTCAGATTGCACGGTTGTTTGTTTTTTCATACAGTAAAACCTCGTTAATTCGGATCTCATGGGACCGGCAAAAATGTCCGAATTATCCGAAAGTCGAAATATCGAAAGGACAAAGAAAACTGCGCGAAAACGTTTACCTGTGACATACCTTTATTCTGAGAAGAAATCTGTTATTACCGCCTGCTTTCTGGACGACACTTGGGCGGAGACGGCAACTTTCGTTAGCGCGGTCGAGTGCTCCACCGCACTCGCACTGTCGGAGCTACGCATCCCAGTGCGCTGACGATTTAGCACAGCAAGGCCTCTTCTAGTTTCGGGTGCACCAACTTTCACGGCCGCTTTCTTTTCGCGTTGAACTTCTCGCTCTCGAAAGCCCGTAGCATATCGGCCTCAATTTTCACGTACGTGGCCAAACTGCTTCTCTTGACGTCGTAACTTTCAATCACTTGTTGAGAGACGCCGTCCTTCAAGGTCCTTGGTATTTCCACTTTCGTCGCTAAATTCTTAGCCTCGTACAGCTGCAACGGAAAACGAGTAGCGCGACTGACCAATAATCGGAGCGGCAAAATCGCGACACCCGGCACTATTTTTCCCGAGCGCGCGGACAGCGAGAGTGCCAGTCACGTTGCATTTTACAACGCGGGGGTGGCTGGTTAAAATAGCGGGCTTTAGGATCCCCGCGTTGAGGCATGAAACGTGACTGTCACTCTCGCTATCGGCGCGCTCGGGAACAATAGCCCCGCGTGTCGCGATTTTGCCATTCTGATCGTCAGTCACCTGTGCTACCATTTTTCCGTTGCAGCTATGCTTCTGCCGCTTCCATGCCAGGAGAGTAGTGGGTAGTGCGCTGAAGCACGGCAATCCACAGCAAAACTGGTGCGAAACACGGAGAACCGGAAGAGCGGAGAACCACGGGAAAACCGGAAAATCCACGTGTGCGCCTCGGATGGATAGCGGTCATACCCTTTGGAACGGGTGGTAGCTAGCGCCACCTGCCGAAGTCGTCCGAATTAACCATAGCGCGCCGGGTTCCCTCCGAATTAATGAGCGTTTGCTGCCATTGACTAATACATACGTTTGACGGGACCGGATCGGCAGTTCAAATTATCCGAATTTCTGAATTAGCGGGGGTTGAATTAACGAGGTTTTACTGTAGTTCTATTTATTGTACTTACTGAGGAAATAAGGCTCGTAATGTAAGCCAGGGTACAGTAAAGAAAATGCTACCAATATAAGAAAGAGCTACGGATACAAATATTCTCCTAGCGTTTTCTGGAAGTGGGATATTAAATATACTGTAAAATACCGCAGAAACACCCACTTTGTTCAAGCACCCACTATTAACATTTCTCAAACTTGTGAATTAGGCAAACTTTACGTTAAGCACCCGATTTGACCAGACAAGCGCCCATATCTAGGTTAACTCATTTTTCAGTGAAAGCGGGGCGGGCGCTTTCCGATACTTTACGATATCCAAGTGTTGACAATAAGAAAATTTCGTGGTACAAAATCTGATCGCACGAGGCCTAGAGACTCTATGCTAGACACAAATCCCAGCCGAACGCCGACGCCACAGTCGTGTCCACTCTGCAAACTACGACGGCCTCTTTTAGGGACGCAGGAAAATTTGGCACTTAGGCTTCCCTATCTAGGCGGTGTTGGTGGCGGCTATGTTAGCCTTGGCAATAGACCCCTAGAAGTTCAGTGGCTACTGATGGCTCAAAACCCAGTTTCACTTTCAACAAACTAATGGCGGTCATGAAACCGTATTTCATCGGGTACCGTCGCTTTCGAACGTGAATGGTAGATCAGAATCAGTTCTTCGATCATCTCGTAATTCTTTCTTGTTTTGCTTCTATTTCGATGGTGTGAACCATGAGAACTGATTAGCACGAAGCGGCAACCTGTAAGCCCCTGGATTAAATTTCTGCCATCGAAGGACCTTTGAGCCAAGCTCGTGCCAAGAGATTGATTAGACCACACTTCGAAATAAACGCTTACGCAGCCATTGTGTCTAATTTGTGCGTCGTGCTGTACTGCCTTCTCGAACATGCAGGCCTCAGATATTCTCCTCTTGGTAGTATTTCCAACTTCTTCCCTCATCAGCCGCAGGAAGGCCGCCATTAGTTTGGCACAGATGCCATAGTACACTGGGATGATGATACAGTAGTGACATAGCCTCCTGTATTGGGGGAAAGTCTGCGGCATCCGTGCCTCATCTGGCCGCCATAAACAGGACTCACGAATCCGCAGAACGTAAGGAAAAAATATGCCATTGGTAGGCGAGCGCTGTCACGTGGCCGCTTTCCGAAACGCTCCTCTTTTTTGTTTTTCACGAAAAAGAAAGGTGTCACGTCACCCCTTTTCACCTACGACTCGACCTACTCCCTCAGTCCCTCTGCGAATCCTCTTTTTCCCCCAAGGATGTTTCCTGTTGTGTCCTTTGCTTCTTTCATCTCGGAGAGCACTAAACTCGGCATCGACTATTTGGTGCTACCCTGTCAAGGCTAGCGTAGCCTCTACAGTGCTGCAGCTGCAGCCCTACACTGCTGACAATTGGCTTCCGTGTTTTGTCTCATTTACATGCGCTCGCGCACCTCGACAGAGTTAGAGCACTGCAGAAGCTACGATAGCCTTGACAATGTAGCCTAAAATACTTGACACCTAGTGTAAAAGGGGAGGGTCTTTTTTTTTGTATGTCTTTTGCAAAATGCAAAATGAAAGAAACGAGGGGTAGTTTGCCTTACGACATCTGCATGGCACTTCTGATATGCCGGTTCCTCCTTGCCCTCTCTGCGCCTTTAGGACTTTGACTCGTGGTTCAACACCAGCAACTGCCTGGGCGACAACCACCTGGTGGAACGGCTGCATGCGGTGCTGCGGCCCTTCCTGCTGCGTCGCCTCAAGTCCGAGGTGGAGAAGAAGCTGCTCCCCAAGAAGGAGGTGAAGGTGTACGTGGGGCTCTCCAAGATGCAGCGGGAGTGGTACACCAAGTGCCTCCTCAAGGACATTGACGTGGTCAACGGCGCGGGCAAGGTGGACAAGATGCGCCTGCTCAACATCCTCATGCAGCTGAGAAAGTGCTGCAACCACCCGTACCTCTTCGACGGAGCCGAGCCAGGTGGGGACGCGTTTCTTTTTAAAGAGATGACTTGACATCAGAGCCCTTCACAGACCTTGTGGTGTAAGGGACTGGGTTTAAAGAGAGAAGAAAATAGATTTCCTATTTACCTTGGGCAAGCAAAACCTCTGGCGTGGCGTCTTTCAATTTTCTTTCGTAATCTCCCTTTGCGCGACCGATCGCTTTCTACGTTGTTTTCTTTACCTACGCATCTTCACGCACTCCGGTTTTTGTCTGCCGCCAAACATCAGTAGCGCTTTGTAAAAGAGAGAGAGATCCGCAGCAAACCTCGCTTGCTCGTGTTGGTCGCACCGTAGGAAAGTCGTGGGAGAGGGTGTCAGCAGCAGAGCGAAGTTGTTGGTTCGATGTCGTAAGCCTTGCTGCGAGAAGCGAAGTGTCGCACTAAATCATGGTGTCAACATGACCAAATGGTTGACACCACAATGTCACATTATAGTTCATGTGACACATGGTGTCACATCACATGGTGTCATGTGATGTGGTGTCACTATTTCCCTGGTAAATTTGGCAAAACAATGTCTTGGCTAAATTCCGGTAACTGGGGCTCTTGTTTTCCTTGCGCTCGTCACGTCGAGAAAAAGACAAGCTTTTGTACGGATAGTAGGCACACCGTGCAAAGTGGTTATCTCAGGATTAGGCTGCCAGAAAAAACAGTTTTGCATTTCAAATATGTCTTATTGGATAAAATAACATACGATGGATTTTGGATGTACCAAGAAGTGCCATAATTTGCCACATAAAGGGAGGGATTAGCGACGCTTCATGAGGAGGCGAAAGATTTTAGTACCACAGTTCTTCAATGGAAAATTAGTATAGTATTAACAAAAAATGTAATTTGAAGCTAGCAGCATTCCTTACGTTGGGGCCGTCTGTTGAACTTGAACAGCAAAGGACACTGCAGAGTCGCTAGATCAGGTGCATGCTTGAGCTCCTTCGCCGCACTCTTTGATGGGTGGAATGTGAGCAAAGAGTGTTTCAAGGATGGACTTGACGCACATGCCCGATTTTCTAAACCGCCTAATCTTATGACGGGCCTCAGACAAAGAGTGCTTTCATAGCCATCCGGCGATTGGTTTTCTTCTTCCCGGAACACGGGTGTAAAGCTGGGATCTCGTTGAACTGACCTCGGGAATGCCTATCTTTCTTAATGATTGGCCGAGGAACAGCCTCGTCATGGCACAATAAAGCAGCAAACAATCCTGCAGACCATGTAAACCATAATGCGAACGTTTTGCTCATAGCTGTATATCAATGTAGGGTTCAGATCTGCTAAAAAGGTTCTCTGTAGAAACGCTTTACTTAGGGGGTAGCGACTGCCAAGGAAATTTGGGAGCTCAGGGCCTCCCCAGTATACCCACATAACTCCCCCGAGCTCCCAAATTTCCTCGACCTCCCCTGGTCCCGAGTGAAGTGCTTTTGCATATCAAGTGCCATACTACTTCAGCAGAGCTGAGCCATGCACTGATGCATAACTATGAGTCAGAAACACCCAGTGTGCTCGTTAAAGAGACTGAAATAAATTTCGGGCTGAGATAAACTATTTTAGATTGGAGTTTTACTAATTGCATGTCGTTTACTGGGCGAAAGGAAAACTAGTACACGAGAGTAGAAAGCCGAAAGCCTGTTTTGCGCTGCAAAGATTTCAGAAATATGGTGGACTGTTTCGTACCTCCTTTCCTTCAAAAGCTTTCTGCCTTTTCACTGTGGTGCATCCGCGGTACCCAAGCATGTCGGCCAAACCCAGCTCACGCATTGGATTTGAGCACTGCGTCACTCGCATGTATGCGCTCGTCAACAATCAATTTGTCGACGAATATTCGGATTCGCCTTCATGGCCAAGGTGCCGTGACGGCACTTATCGTCACTCGCGAATGGTAACTTCCGTGGTGTGCTTAGAAAGCACGGTGGAAGCTTGGGACTCATCGGTTCCGATGAAATACTAAGTCACGACCACGTGATTTCGCTTTTGAGTTGAGGAAAGAAGCTAAGGAGGAAGAAATAGAAAAATCATTTCATTGCCCCTCAAAGGGATCCTGACAGGGTATTTATGCTTGCCGAGGTTTTTATTTGTACGTTACATACGAGAGCCCAACTACCCAGAACACAATTTGTGGCTCGAAATTGTTTTTTTTTTTTCCCCCCCGAAAACCGCCGATTGAGAACTGGCCGGTTTGAGTCACGCTCACTTTCTTCTTTGTTGTCATGTGCCGTTTTCTATGGTTTAGACACAACCACCAAGTATAATCAAAGTCGTGGGTCATTGAAGGCCCGCATTCAATATTATAAATAGAAAAGAAGTATGATACCCAATTTTTGTGGCTTCTAAAAACGCACAAATACGTTGATTAAAAAAAAAAAAATTGCACAGCCACATTATTTTT
Source organism: Ixodes persulcatus (assembly GCA_013358835.2). Classification (NCBI taxonomy): domain Eukaryota; kingdom Metazoa; phylum Arthropoda; class Arachnida; order Ixodida; family Ixodidae; genus Ixodes; species Ixodes persulcatus. The sequence continues at coordinate 1,022,278 of JABSTQ010009150.1, forward strand.
GCCAACTCTCTCCTCCTCTATATTTCTTTTTCCTCCCCAGTTCAGTTTCGATTTTAAGCAGTTGCGTTTTTTTACTTTACTAAAATACATGCGACGCTGTAGCTAAACATTGATTAAGTAGTCTTCTGACACCATAATGAATTGCGTGACAAGAAATCTAAAACAAATATTTTGTGGGGTGTCAGTGTCTCTTTAATAGTTGCAAGGCCTGTAGGTTTTCCCTGCGCTGTCACCGTCAAATATGCTTCTGCACTGTTTTGTTACATCGGTGCAAAAACCAAGTGGGGCTCCTTGAGATGGAAAAGTATGGGAATGTATGGTCTGATGTATCAAGCAGCCCATTCATTGGCTCTCATTGGAGCACCGGGAAGTGGCTGCTTCGTGTGAAGCCGGCTGAAGGGTTGTGCCAGTAGGACCCCGTGTGAGCCGCGGCCGTTCGCCGTGCAGGGCCGCCGTACACGACGGACGAGCACATTGTGTACAACTGCGGCAAGATGGTGATCCTGGACAAGCTGCTGCCCAAGCTCAAGGCCCAGGGTTCCCGGGTGCTCGTGTTCTCACAGATGACGCGCATGCTGGACATCCTCGAGGACTACTGTCTGTGGCGGCGCTATGGCTACTGCCGCCTCGACGGGCAGACGCCCCACGAAGAACGAACGGTGCGTGTGGCGACTTGCTTGCTCCAAACTTTGCACCAGGGTTCTTCTAAGAAAGTTTCTTAGATGTGGACATCTGACAATCCCCAGGGTGTTGGGGGGCAGGAGGAGGGGACGATAGCTGCAACTTTCTGCGTTCTTGGCACTTTCTCTGCCCCACGGCAGTTATGTTAATGCGATAGCGTTAAGCGTTAAGAAGCTTGTGCCACAGAAAATACTGCATCGGTGTCGGTGGGATGGGAAAATCCTGATTAGTCGATAGGGTCATGATGTCACAGCCATATGACCTCGCGTGGAAATTTCAAACGACCCACAACACCTGTGAAACATGACATGATTGAGGGGGGACACTACCCAAGAGGGTTATCTTTTGAACCTTCGGCTTAATACAAATGAAATTTACAGTATATACTGGCAGTTGCAAGACAGAATGCTGTGCAAAGTTTCATCTCTGTACATGAATTGTAAAATAAATTAAGTCGTTTTTATGAGGTACACACCGACTTTGTTCAGAAAAAATGAAAGACGTTTACAACTTCCTGTAACGCTGATTTAGAGTGCAGCTCTTGAGAAGGAGGAGGGGAGGGTATTGAAGGGAGGTTATGCCTCTCCTCCTCATCCGTACCCTCTTCTCCTCCCCTCCTGCTTTTATGCACGAAACGCGCATCATCACGCAACGTTTCAGAACGGTGCCAAAACGTCGATCGACGTTTCAGTGAAGTGACGTTTCGGCACGTGGCTTCCACCGAAACGTCACTGTGACGTCACTCGCACCAAAACGTCATGTGACGTTTCGTCGCGAGTGCCGTGCCGAAACGTCATCGTGCTGAAACGTGTGCGCTGCATTATGGGAAACGTCACATAATGCACCGCGCGACGACGGCGACGCCGCTCAAGTCGGAAATGGGCGCCTAAGAGCTCCCTCCGCTCTAAAACTATTGTTAGGAAACAAATGTAATAACCAACATTTTTCTACTCTAGATCTGCAGCAGAATGCCTGGAGAGTGCAACTGTGAAAGCAAAATTTCCAAAAAGTAATTCATTTTATGCAAACATCGCAGTGAAAAATCAAATGAATTGTTTGTCTTTTATGTCGTCAACAAAATCCTAACATCTTTATAAAAGACATCCCCAAAGTAAAAAAACAATTCCACAGTAGCGTTGCCCATAAAATTCCAGTTAGGAAAAACAATGAGAGAGTCTTTCCTCTTGTCCCATTCATTAACAAACGATAGTTTTCCTAAAGTTAAATTTATGCCACAAAGTGGAAGGGAGAAAAATGCATTTAAAGTGTTCCAACCCCTACCTTCTCTTTAGCATTGGTGGACCGAAAATAGTTTTTAAAAAATTAACTATGCATTCTAAACTAATGAAACATCCTGGGAATACTCTCTAGATGTTGGTGAATGTAAATATGGCATTTTTCAAAATCAACCCATTTTGCAGAAATGTTTTTTTTTTTTTTTCTGGGTAGTGTCCCCCTTTAAAACATGACATGTAATGCGAATTAAAGGTTGCAGCATGTTTCAAATGATTTCCCTTTATAAAGTATTTCCTTCCAAGAAAAAAAATTGAAGAATTTTAGGCGGGCTTCAAATCCACGACCTTCCAGTTGCGAGCCAGACAAGCTACCGACTAGGCCTTGCAGGCACGCTTGCATGGCTTGGGAACAAGCAGGGGTTTATATGTTTAGCTATTGCGTTCCATTCTCAAAGGTGGTGAAGCTTAAGCGTCCTCCTGTAATTATTTTTGCAGGGATCGTCTGGTTCAGTTGCATAGTGCCGCACAAATTTGCCAAACTTGACAATCTGGGGCATCATGTATTTTCAAAATCCGCGTCGTGTTTGGTGAAGGCAAAATATAGAGGTGCCCTGGTGGGCGGCGAAACCACTGCCACCCACTGTAGGGAGAACCCGGCTTTGCACTGAAACTACTGGTGCCGGTACCTGCGTGTCACATTTTCTTCTGGTGTGGAAAAGGACGTGAGAGCTTGTTCGCCAGAAACACGGCGTCATGTGGGGGTCATGAGTGCACTTGGGAAATTCCGAGTTTTTGTGAAACATCCTTTATGTCTGCTACATGCTTAGGGCCTGATCAAAGTTTGACTATACTGTCTGTGTGTTTGCTACAGCCTCAGACTAGAAAGAAAAAAAAAAAGAAAAGAAGATGCAGGATAAAGGAGGCTTATCATAGCTGGATGACAGGTAAAACTACTGGTGTTATGAACTGTCCCCTTCTGCTATTGGGGATATCTGTCACAATTAATCTGAGCTTTTGTATTATGTCCTGATTTTTTTCCTTGCTCATCATGCAGCATTCATTGGGCTTTTTTTAGAAAAAGGTTTCCTTTCTGTCTTTTTTTCTTGTTTTTTTTTTTTTTCTTCTAATAATTGCATCTCTTTACACCACCAGCTTATGCAGTATTTTCAAGATAATAATAAATAAGTAGCCCACCTTGTACACTAGCCACTAGATAGCTACTGTATTTCATCTTGCTGAGAGGCTTGAGAGAAGTATACTCTGCTCTACACAAGCTCGAGGGTCAGGAACCAGTGCAATTTCCGTAACCTGCATTTGCAGGAAGTATCATGTTATGTTTTGGGGCAAATCTAGTTTAATTGGGAGAGAAGGCAGTTGCATTTTTTTATTTTGTTTTTGTTTTGTTCCTTATTGTATCAATCTGCACTACAGTGCCTCATGTATAGGCTGTTGGTTGTCTATGTGCGCAGAGCTAAGTGATGGTGATGACAATATTAGTGACAATTTGGAATTTTCTGCTGTGGACAGCTTTCCATCAACGAGTTCAACCGACCCGGAAGTGAGAAGTTCCTGTTCATGCTGTCGACGCGTGCGGGAGGTCTTGGCATCAACCTGGCCACCGCCGACGTTGTCATCCTCTTCGACTCTGACTGGAATCCCCAAGTGGACCTGCAGGTAACCCCCCTCGTTCTAGGGATATCTCTTGCCTTTCCAACTACCCCTTTGCTCTTTTCCAGGAGGAAAAAGTGGTTTATGTTTGTTATGTCGCCTTCAATTTCTTCTAATTTTATTTGATACAAGCTTACTCTTGCTGCATCGTCCATGTGGTGCTACAGTAAAACCTCGTTAATTCGGATCTCATGGGACCGGCAAAAATGTCCGAATTATCCGAAAGTCGAAATATCGAAAGGACAAAGAAAACTGCGCGATAGCGTTTCCCTGTGACATACCTTTATTTTGAGAAGAAATGTATTATTACCACCTGCTTTCTGGACGACACTTGGGCGGAGACGGCAACTTTCCTTAGCGCGGTCGAGTGCTCCATCGCACTCGCACAGTCGGAGCTACGCATCCCGCGCGCTGACGAGTTAGCACAGCAAGGCCTCTTCTAGTTTCGGGTGCACCACCGCCCACGGCCGCTTTCTTTTCACGTTGAACTTCTCGCTCTCGAAAGCCCGTAGGATATCGGCCTCAATTTTCACGTACGTGGCCAAACTGCTTCTCTTGACGTCGTAACTTTCAATCACTTGTAGAGAGACGCCGTCCTTCAAGGCCCTTAGTATTTCCACTTTCGTCGCTAAATTCTTAGCCTAGTACAGCTGCAACGGAAAACGAGTAGCACAACTGACCAATAATCGGAGCGGCAAAATCGCGAAACCCGGCACTATTTTTCCCGAGCGCCCGACACCGAGAGTGCCAGTCACGTTGCATTTTACAACACGGGGGTGGCCGGTTAAAATGGCGGGCTTTAGGATCCCCGCGTTGAGGCATGAAACGTGACTGTCACTCTCGCTATCGGCGCGCTCGGGAACAATAGCCCCGCGCGTCGCGATCTTGCCATTGCGGTCGTCGGTCACTTGTGCTACCCTTTTTCCGTTGCAGCTATGCTTCTGCCGCTTCCATGCCAGGACAGTAGCGGGTAGCGCGCTGAAGCACGGCAATCCAGAGCAAAACTGGTGCGAAACACGGAGAACGGGAAGAGCGGAGAACCATGGGAAAACCGGAAAACCATGTGTGCACTTCGGATGGATAGCGGTCATACGATTTGGAATGGATGGTAGCTAGCGCCACCTGCCGAATTCGTCCGAATTAACCATAGCGCGCCGCGTTCCCTCCGAATTAATGAGCGTTTGCTCCCATTGACTAATACATACGTTTGACGGGACCGGATCGGCAGTCCGAATTATCCGAATTTTCCGAATTAGCGGGGGTTGAATTAACGAGGTTTTACTGTACCTTTATTTTAAAGTCTTGGACGGCCCCCAGAAAAAAAGAAAAAATATGTATCCACTTCAGAATTTGCATTTTGATAGGTTTCGAGATATGCAAAATGATGACATGAAGCTTCATTTATATTTTTCCAGCTTAGTAGTACCCTAGTGCTCTGGCCCTATTCGTCAAAGCAACCAAATACACCCTGTATATGCTCTGAAGTACAAATGTACCGTATCTTGAAATCGAAGGTGCATGCTTTTTTCCTGTTGATTCGCTTTTCTAAATGTTAAACCAGTGGTTCTCAAATAGGGGTCCGCGAAGGCATTCTAGGGGTCCGCGAAGCCCTGCCTCATCAGTCAAGCTCGACAATAAAAGTTGTCTTTTTTCAGGTCGAGAAGTAATGTTTCAGTTTTCGGGCGAGTTTTCTCGTGTGTATGTCAATAAGGGAGGTCTACTTCACACTAGCCCTTAGTTATATCCATTTATTAAGTCATTTTAATATTTAACCTATACCTTTCCCCTCCCCTCACTGCAAACGGGGTCCTCCATCATCTCCGCCGACCCACAAGGGGTCCGCGAAACACCGATGGTTGAGAATCACTGTGTTAAACTATGTGAAACTTTAAGATGCGTTAACATTTTTTTTTACTTGGTTGAGCTGACATGCAATGTCTTGTACTCGGTGTAACTGGGAAGTCCTGTGATTGGTGCAGGCGATGGACAGGGCTCACCGGATTGGACAGACCAAGGCAGTGCGGGTGTTCCGCCTCATAACGGAGAACACCGTCGAGGAACGCATTGTGGAGAGGGCAGAGGTCAAGCTACGGCTGGACACCGTTGTCATCCAGCAAGGTCTGTTTCGATTCCACCTTCTGTTTGGTGTGCTACCCACCTTCTAGGTTTGCACGGATGGCCATTGCTTGAGTGTTTGTGTGCAGAAGTGATTGTTGAATCAAGCTTTTGCATTGGGGATTCTGTTTTATGTTGATGTCGAGGGACGATGAAAGGTTTCCGTTTGGTTGAGAGGAGCTAAACTTTTTTCCTGCATGTAAACTAGGGTACGTAGTTGTAAGTGAGTGATCTACAGTAATATTTTACTCTGTCCATATTGCGAGGGACTTATAACTGCATTAGCCTAATCTGTTTCATTAAAGACTGCCTGTATAACTAATCGCAGTTTGAATTGCATTGGTTTTAGGCGTGTCGGAATTGCAGTAGAAATCATGACACAATGCCATTCTAGTTTATATGTCCTCTCATTCTAATTGGGCTTGTAGTGGCTTAGCTTCTAAAACTGAGCCAATAGGGTAGTAAGCCGAGTGAGTTGGTAGACAGTAGACATGATGAAAAAAAACAGCGCACAAGGACGACGACACAGAAGAGAAACACGGAAGAGACAAGTGCTTAGTAGTCGCAAGTAAAGTGTTAAGGCTGCGGTCCCACGGCGGCCATGACATACGACGCTTTCCGCGCGTTTTTGAAATGCGATTGTGGCGTGTTCAAGCTTGCTAAAATTATGTGTTATATATCATCTTGTAGTGTACAACATTATCTTTCTTTTGATGTATGATTTGTTTTCCTAATGCAAAAAGCTAATTCAGTGGGCACTCGCGAATATTGGCCTTTTCGGCAAAACATGGTTTCGTAATACAGAGGTGCAGGGTTCACTATTGAAGCAATTTATTTCAAATCTTAGAATGTTATAGACAAAGAGTGCGTCCATTGCATACAGAAGCCCTTTTTTAGTTTTTTAGTTTATTTTGACAGATATTTAATTTAGAAACACTGACTTCGCGGAAGCACATTCAGTTGCGAATTTTTTGGCACCTACCCGGTCATTTTATTTGAAACTTTTTACATGTGTTTGCCATTACAGTCGAAAGAGCTACGCTAAATTTCATTGTAATATGACCTAAACTTTTTTCGGAATGCTCACGTGAAAATTGACAAAAACAGTCAATTTTGGGAAACTTCACTTGGTAGTACAGTAGTACAGCTCTTAGGGATTGGCATAGTTGAATAAAATTGTAGGCCCGCAAAGAAGAACATATTCTGCTTTGCATACAGAGGCCCTTTTTCTAAATTTCAACTTGGATTGTTTATAAAAAAAGTTTGAATATAGCCCAAATCACGAATTTGTTGATAGTCAAAAACGAGTATTTGGACCCCTTTTGGCAGACATTTAGGCACATATTTTTAGTACAAAATAGAGTTTACTGTCCCAGATCCTCATTATCAACTCACACTTTCGATGATCGTGCCTGAACATTAAATAAATCATAAAAAGACAGGAATTATAAATTGGACGTCGTGTTGCGCCCTCTCTGTGAAGGCGGTCGAAACGTGACTATGCGAAGTTCAGGAATACATCAAGGATGGCGCTGCTTGCAGCTGTGGTTGCCAGCTTCGGAAACTGGTTGAACACTTGGTTTCGCGCAAAAGAAAAGTGCATAGAAAACCCGGCCTTGTAGAATGTGCTCAATTATTACATATAATACGGTACTTTTGGCTGATATAGCGTTTAGGAGGATTTTACGGTCGCTGTTTATATTGTCAAATTATTTTTTATGCGCGGTTCCGCCGGTGCACACTCTGCTGAATACAATCGTTCACGCGATCGATATCGACATTTGAAATCACCAAAATTGCTAGTTCTGTGTCGATACGTGCGCGTGACCCACGTGCTTTTGGTACGTGTGCGCGTACACGTGTTTGCGGCGTCGTCCTTCGGTTGCTGCGAGTTTTCGTGTATTTATTGTACACTGCTTGCCTTCGTGTGCGCATCCCTCTCATTCTTGTAACTATCCCTGCTTTGTTTGTGTGCCTGGCATGAAGTGTATGTCTGTCTTTTTCTTTTCGTTCGCTGACTAAGCTCGTGTAGGTATCCTTCCTGCTGGCTGCAGTTCGTGTTTGCGTCTTGTCTGTGGCTCATCTCCGCTGCGAATAAAAATCGTCTGCTTCAAACGCCATTGCCTTGGAAATTGCCTTCTCAAAATTTGCACACGCATCCGATATTACTAAAACTTTGATAAAGTGTTTAGTGCTTTACTAACTTCACGACAGACTAGTTTTGAAAAGTGTGAACTCGCCGTTTATTTTTTAATCAGCCGTGTTGTGTCGATCTCCATGTATTCTCCCATAGGGCGGGCCGCCGCCTGGAACCCTGAGTACCACGTGACTCGCGCCGAGCCGCTCTGTCGGCAAAATACGGGGTTCAAAGGATTGCGCTACTCAGCTCCGTAGGAGCTATATAGTGCTCTAGGCTGAACGGAATAGAAAAGGTGACGTCGGCTTCTACTGTACACGGTCATAATAACAGGACAAATTTCGTCACATTCTTCTGCTAGAATGATAAGAGCATATATATTTTTGGCTGCGATGCAGAACCAAAAAAATGATTTCCATATTAGCGTTCGAAGAAAGCCTTCAATGCTAGCACTAACCAATAGGATGCAAACGTGACATGGATGGATGGATGGATAAATACGGCTGAGCCAGAGCTGTTTATTGAGAGAGTTTGGCCGTACATTAGTTTGAATAGGCGAGCATGTCGGGGCCAACCACAGGCCGCAAAACAGCCCCTAGCGGTGGTCGCGTGCTCTAAATTTGTGCCACGACTATACTTCGTTTCACCTTATGTGCGAGCGAAGGCAAAACTGGAAGCGCGAGCACGGAAGCTCCGTGCGTTCAGGCTTTGCTCGAGCGCGCGAGCTCGGGAGAAATGAAAAAAGCGCTGGTCTCGCGCTTCTAGCTTTGGCTTCGCTCGCAGGTAAAGTGAAGCGAAGTATAGACCTTTCCAATGTTTACAAAATCACAGTCCAGCGTGCGATCTTCACAGCCCAGCACGTGCATGTTCGTCGCTTCGTAAAGCGAGGAAAGCACGCGCCATACGCACGAACGCTCAAAATGGCACCGGCCACACACTCTTTTTTGGAAAGGTCTATAATTTGAGCCGTGCCGAGCGGAACTCCGCGTCTCAAGACGCCCGCGCACCCCACCCTTTGCACTGCTTTCTTTGAGCCAGTCGCAGGATGCTGTTCTAGCAGTGCAGACAAAGGCATGGGGACGAGCGCGTGGCTTTGGAAAGTGACTCCTATGCACGAGGTCTCGTACAAACAAAAGCGTTTCGCTGAGCTAGGCTCACGCGCCTGTGCCTTTGTCTTCACTGTCGACATTTGTGAAATGGAGTAGAGGTCTCCTGATTGGTCGACGCTGTGCCACAAATTTAGTTTACGCTCGAAGCGTGGGGGGAATATTCGGCGCTGGCGGCGGCCTTTGCTCCGCGGCTCTGGGCTGAGCCCTTTGGATCGTCTTGAATTATCTTGAATTATGCTAGCGCCGCCTGGCGTGCGGCGCATTTGGTGTGGGCGTACTTGCAATCCCCCAGCAGACTCGATGGCAGTTCTGGGCCCGTCAATAATTTGTTTTGTTCGGTATTTCGACGGTTGTTACTGCTTTCGGAGGTTTATCTCATTGTTTTGCGCGCTATTGCGACCGCCAGAATGGTTGTGTGTTTTATAAAGCTCGTTTCTAAACCGGCGGGTCCATCCGAAATGTCGTGTGCTTCAGGGAGTGACGCCTGTGAGGCTTTACTTTTTTTGACGGTGAGCAGGTGTGATCATTAAAGATTAAAATGAAACCATTATGATAGATAGTTAAATGGCTAAGGCACGTGTTTTGAGTGGTCCGAAGGATGGCTTACGGCAATAGCAATGAGGCCTCGCCTTTAGGGCGGCTAAAATCACTGAATGGAGCAGGGGGCTCTGATCAAGACGTGGCTTTGTCGCAAGACGTTCGAATCGCAGCGTTGCCAAATTGTTATACGATCGTACTCGATAGCAAAATGCTATCGAGTACGATAGCATTTTTCTATCGTACTCGTACTGCGAGAACTCTCACACGCATCACCGCTAAGTCGCACACTTTGGCCATTGAGACAATTGCGTCGAGTCCGTCAGCTTTAGGAGCGGAAGTTGCGACTGCAATAAAATCCGTGTGCCCCACGTACACGCTTCTGCGACGAGTGCAGCGTCTCCGACGAACATTGCAGTCGGTATCGCTACGGCAGCTTCGCTTCGCTTTCGAGTGCTTCTAAACACACAGACGGCAGCCTTAGAGGCTGTTAGGAAATAGACAAGACTACAAAAGACAAGAACCCAATACGTCCATCTATTCTTTTTGTGTTTATGTTTTCCTTCTAACTAATAGGAATATATTACTTTCTACGAAAAAGGTCGAGAGATTGCGCGCAGTACTGTGAAAGCCACTTGTGACAGGGGGAAGAAATTCGCTTTTGTAGAAATGTTGAGTGACGGGCTAATCTTCGAGGGCACACTAGCGACCAGGATACGACGTGGCGACACACAAAAGGGGACCCTCTTCTAATCCTCCCCCTCATCTTCACCTGCTTGTGTAAAGGTGCGTTCACACCGGCGATGCGATCTAGTCGCGCGATAACTCTATTGCAAAAGCGACCATTGCGGGCAAAAAGCGACGCGATTTGAGCAGCTTGCTTGCTGACCCGACTTTTTGCGATGCGATCTCGTCGTGGATCGGCTGAGCCAATCAACGGCGTTCGGAGCGAGAGTTTTTGAGAAACGACTCGCCAACGAAGGCGTTGGACTCGCTCATCGCGCACGCCGGTGTGACCATCTAATCTTTTTGCGATGCCATCTAGTCGCGTCAAGCCACTGCTTACATCGCCGGTGGGAATGCGCTCACCCCTGTACCTTTGGCAACACTGCGCGCTGACAGTGCGGTGGAAGCCGCACGCTCCTTAGACCACTCAACCGAAGCCTTGCGACACGTGGTCACCCCCTCTCCGCATACTCACGGGAGAGAGAGAGGTCAGGTGATAAAAGGCAGGCAAGTGATTGGTCCGGCGAACACGTAGCTCGCATCGGGATGCGGAGCGCGACTCGTAAAACGCGTTCTAGACCGTTTTGGGCACCGGCTCCGAGTGTTGTGTAACCGCAGGACAACGTCAAACACATGTGTGCTCAAGTTTATGCGTCTGGATCTAGCATCTGATACAGTGTCGACTAGGATGTTTCTTTTGGCCGTGACTTTCTACAAAAAAAAAAAAAAAAAAGCCGTGGTCTTTTTTTGCTTTGCGCCCCGAATGAAAGCTGACCGCGTTCTGGCGATGATTCAAGCGACCAGTTGTGTCCCCCGGCTCCCCGGACCCTTTTTCCTCATTTTCCTACAGTTCCGTGTCATTTTTCTTTTATAGGCGTGATGGCCGTAGGTTTGCAGCCGGAGGAATATTTGTTCGATGTAGGACGGTCCATTCGTCACATGACGATTCATCACAGGCCGACTGGTAACACGCCCGCTCCTTACAGCGGAACATGCGTCAAGGAGAATTCGTCACAAGGGCAACCGCAATAGTTCGTCCTCTAGAAAATGCTTTTTTTTTGTTTGTTTTTTGAGTGGGGGTAGGGGGGTGGGGGGAGGGGTCACCCTGGAAAAGCCCCTACAGGGCAGCATTGCTAATCGATCGATGGTGAACAAGCTGAAAGAAACATAGCTCCGGGTTCAGTTCTGATCGGGGAATGCTGCGGTTACCTGGGCACGATTATTTTCGAACGCGTACCTCATTCTGAAAGATGGAGGTAATCGCAACGGTGAGAAGGAACAATGCACTGTGTTTTCGGAGTTGTCTCAAAAGATCGCAACCCAAAGCAGAAATAACGTCTCATACAGCCAGTCTTGTACCCGTTACTGAAAAAAAAAAAAATACCGAATACAATTACAATCACTTTATTGAAAAATGTGACTGATTACGAAGATTCGCCCTCTAAGGGACGTGCCTACGTCGCTGCACCCGATCATTAGATGTTTCAAGAAATGTCAAGTTAGTGTTTTCTGTTTTTTTTAGGTCTCGTACCTTCACAAGCTACATAAAAAAAATGAAAATGAAAGAAATAATGGGAAACAAAAATAAAGTTCTTTTTCTTATTAGTTCCGCTACTCCGTTGAAAAACGAAGTCTAATAAATTAAAATTATTATAACACTGCTGTCCTCGCCTATTATTTATACTGGTCAACCAGGCGGTGTTCGATGAAACAGCTCCGATGAAATGCTCGGACCCAGTAATACCTCACAGCCACTCGTGATCAGAGGTCCCAACACATCTGGCCAATTGAATGTAATGTTACCGCTATACAAAGGGAACAACATCGCTTCCGTTATTATTATTATTATTGTTATTATTATCACGGTTATAGCTATTACAAACACTCTAAATTCACTACGTTAGACGCCACCATCTTGTTGTAAGATTTTTTTTTTATTGTGCCCATTTAGTTTACACTAGATCTTACTGGTGTTTCATCGTAATTCGGGCATTGAAAGAACTTTTGCTGCCGATCCTACCATTTTGTTTACCCTTTCGCAGCAAAGGGATATTATGCTGGCATTACACACGAAATAAGAATGTAGCCACACCGTCCCAATCTCAAACTACAGCACAATGGCCTGACACAGCTGTAGTGCAGCAGTACGATGAGCAGGTTTGTATTTTCAAAAACCCCATGAAGCTATCCGGTGGTAAAAATAAAAGAACCGCCCATGGCCAGTGCGTACAAGAAAAGGCAGTGGTGACAGGAAGCGCAGGGCGTCTCTTTCGTACGGCCGGCACCAAGGGCGCACTCATATGTACCCTGTTGCTCTCACGAAGTCGGGAGACGTTGACGCATTATCGAAGGTGTACCCTTTTTCACACATAGGCGTGCAACGCTGGAGAATGGGGGCGCGTGGTTTGGAAAGCGCTTTCTACCATTTCTACGCGCGAGTGCTCCTGCAACCCAAGCATTGTGAACAGTTACGCACTCGTGCCCGTGCCTTTGCCAGCCCTGCACACAAGTTGTACAACTTCGAAAAAGCATAGTTCAAAATTGGCGGTTCTACTTTTCCATACCGCTGCAAAACCCATCTCGCTCAGATCACTTGGCAGTTGGACAAGTTGGGGCAGGGGGCCTTCAGTTGGGGATTATCCGGTACATTGTCCGCTGAACAATGAACGGACGCGCGACGCGCCAGAGGGTGAACACGTGAAAGGAGGGGTGTAAGAGTGGAGAGGGAAAGTCAAGGTCGCAAGCGACGGGAAAAAAAGGTTTCGAAATTGGCGCGGTGGTTCCGCAGCATTTCCTCGCACGGACAGCCAACGCCGCCCTGGTGGTTCAACTAATGTCTTGTTCAAGATGGCCGCCGTGGTACCGCAGCCTTAATGAAACAGAAGAGGAAAATCTTTCCACAGCAAGTGCACTGATGGTTCAGGGGGCAGACAGAATGCATGAGATAGTCCAGCGTACGTAATTGGTAGTTTGGGAGAGCGGTGTGTCAGTCAGCTTTTGCCGATTTTGTCGGATAAGGAGACATCTGTTGTGGTCAACACATTCACGGGATTGTTCTTTACTATCCCATGTACCCTGCCCCCCGGTGCCACCTGAACCACCGATGCACTTGCTGTGGGAATTTGCTCTCCTTCCATTTTATGTAATATGTTAGTTGCAAGCTAGAGGACGAAGACAGGGCCTTTTTTCTGTCTCCGTTCTTGTGTGCTGTGTTTTTTTGTTTGTTTTTTTGTATTGAGTTTATAGGCGAGGAAGGCCAACTGGTGAGCAGTTATGCCTAAAACCCTGAGGCGACTGAAGAAAGGGATAACAGGTATAGTGTCAGCCACAAAATCATCATTTGCGACCCCCCCCCCCTCAGTCAATGCAGTATGGTTGTCACGATGTATTGATTTCATTGAAAGGCTAACCCAACGTCGCATTAGGGGTTTTCGCTTTTGTCTTGTAATCAAGTTCCAATGCGTCTGACGCCGGTCGGTGGCCGCAGGGCGCCTGGTGGACGCCCAGGCCAAGCTGGGCAAGGAGGAGATGCTGGGCATGATCCGGCATGGGGCGGACCACATCTTCGCCTCCAAGGACAGCGAGATCACGGACGAGGACATTGACGCCATCCTGGAGAAGGGGGAGCGCAAGACGGAGGAGCTCAAGACCAAGCTCGAGTCTCTCGGGGAGGGTTCCCTGCGCAACTTCACCCTCGACACCCCGCAGGAGTCCGTCTACAAGTTCGAGGGCCAGGACTACCGGGAGAAGCAGAAGGTACCGCCGTTCATGCAGCCGTCCTTAGCGGTAGCTTCACACGTTGTACTGGAGTTTGTCATAAAAGTCTGAGCCTATTAGCAACTGTTCTTTTTACACCAGGATCTCTGGATTGCATCGGACAGCGAACCTTTCAGAACTATCTTGAAAGGGTGGTTCACAGATTTGCATTTGTTTGTGATCGGCTACGCCAGGGGTGGCCAGGCTGACCCGGCCTAAGATCCGCAAACAAAACCATGAAACTTCCAGGAGCCACATGGGGGGGGGGGGGGGGGGGCAAACTGTAAGGTAGCAGTAGCACAAGACTACCAAACCGCAACCTGTCTTTCGATTTAAAACGCGTTCCATTTCTCTTTTGGGGGAAGTGCTCGTGTGACAGAGAGGGAGGGGGGGTGGCGGAGGGGAGGGAGCCACGAGCCGCACTTTAACACGCGAAGAGCCGCAGCTGGGTTACCTCTGGACTACGCTGAGACTACTTAGGGCGTATTCACGCAACGGAGTTTTTCTTCAAGGCGAGGATTCAGTGTCGTCAAGTTTTGAGGTCACATGCACCACGTCACATTTGTCTGCGAATCCCCCGAGCCCGCGAGCAAGTCACGCACAATCCACGACCACACTGCAGAATGTCCACCATGCCATCAGAGTGGCCGGGCCCTTTTCTTTTGGGGTTTCTTCTTCTTTGTTTGACGAGTTCGCAAAGAAAATACTCCACTGATTACGTCAGACGAAACTCTGTCTTGTGAATGCTCGCTCGGATCCTCGGAACCGCCCCCTCCTTCTTATGGCCTTTCCTCCTCGCAGCTCTATGATGCACTGGCTTTTTTCAGGAGATGAAGATCTGCCCTGTGAACACAGCATTAAAATGGCTTACGATAAGAGAAGACACTGTCACTATCTGTCAGGTAGCTTTAGTACTCTTTCGATCGTAAGCGTAAAACAAACGGAGGATTTATTTCCAAGCTATGCTTTTGTGATCACACAGTTGTTGCGTGTAAGCACCCAATTTATTTCACCATATGTCGTATTTATCCTTCATCAGCTTTTCTAATGCAAAGCGGGTAATTTTTTAATTAATCTCTTTCTTTCCCGGTCATAACGCCACTTCTCTGTCCTTGCAGAGTGGCGGGCTGAATTGGATCGAACCGCCCAAGCGGGAGCGCAAGGCCAACTATGCGGTTGACGCGTATTTCAGGGAGGCCCTGCGTGTCAGCGAACCAAAAGCCCCCAAGGTGAGAGCAATGAAGCACTTAATGTTTCTCTTCACATCCTCAAACCCTCTGCGCAAAAACGACGTCCGCTTTCATTTACCTGCAGGCACCCAGACCACCCAAGCAGCCAAACATCCAGGACTTCCAGTTCTTTCCACCGAGGCTGTTTGAACTGCTCGACAAGGAGATCTACTACTACCGCAAGACCATCGGCTACAAGGTGAGGAGTGCAAGCGTTTAGACGACGTCTATCTTGTGCTTCGAGATTTTAAATGTTGGCTCCAAGGAGCCCGGTTTGAAAGCTCAAGTGAAATCTGTATATCATATTCATTTTCCCTGAAGATGTAACTAAATATGAGAAAAGACGAAAAACCTCCGAGCAGTCGCGACGTCATACTAGGATCTTTTGGGCCGCCAAGCGTGTGTCGCTCATGTGGGTAGCGCGTGCAATTGCATGCTTGCCAGGTATATTCCTCTGCGCTGACACCAGTCGTGGTGGCTTTTTCTGACCTCTCTGGAAAAAGCTAGAGCGCACGTGCATAGCTTTGATAGGCGCTGAAGATGCGCGAGGGCGGAGATTTCGAAAACTTTTGATAGGACGTCACGCTCCGGGAAGGAGGGTTTTTCGGCGGTACTTTGAAGATAATTTTTTGCAGCCTCTGTGCACCAAATTGAGAAAATTTTTCGATATTGGTGATCGTGGAGGCCAAATGAAGACGATTTAAGTATTCTTCCTCTAATGCAGAATTGCTTCACTTTTCCTTGTTGTCTTATCGTTACGGTGTCAGGTCCCGAAGAATCCCGACCTCGGCTCGGATGCCAGCCGCATCCAGCGAGAAGAACAGGCGAAGATAGACGACTCGGAGCCACTCACCGAGGAGGAGCTCTCGGAGAAGGAGAAACTCCTGACCGAGGTGGGACGCGTTCATGAATCCTTATCAACTTGCGTCTGTGTGTCACGAAAATGCGATGCTGAGTTCGAATTCCCTGCGTGCCTTGTAACGACAGGGTTTCACAAACTGGGCTCGCCGAGACTTCAACCAGTTCATCAAGGCCAACGAGAAGTATGGCCGCGACGACATTGAGAGCATTGCACGGGACGTTGAGGGAAAGACGCCGGAAGAGGTGCGTGCATCGTGTCCATTCTTCTTTGTTTCTGAGGCTGCTTAAAAATGCAATAGTGTTACCTTGGCGGTGGTCTTCGAATATTGCTCTTTCGCTGCGCGACACTATTTGCGTAAAAATGACGTCGGTGTTGCTTCGGATTTTATTTCCAACGGGTAGTGGGAGCATCAAATTTTCCTGCTTGGGTTAGTGCCCTTTTAATCCCACCAGTAGTTGTAATGAAAACCCAAAAACTCTTTAAAAAAGAAAAATGTATTGCTTGTTTGGGTTACAAAGCGTGACAGTGGCATAGCCAGAAATTGTTTTTGGAGCTGAAGCCCCATAGACTCCCCTTGGGGCTACGCCACTGGAGTGCAATGCAGCGTAAACAATCAATTGTTTGTCTTTCTCCTAGAAATGAAACTCTATCATCGAGACCGTTAGTGCGGTATGAAGTGCTAATTTGTGTCACAAGTCCGCATAAAATTTGGTGCTTATCAACACGCTGTCCTTGTAATCTAGAAAAAGCCTGACGTTTTGTTTGCGATACCAAAACATCTTGAGGATACCCCACCCCCGAAGGATAGCCCGCCTCAAATTTTGGTATTATTTGCTATTTCCTCAGAAACATCAAAAGATGGCCCACTTGCAGTAATTGCAGGGCCGTGGCCATTGTGACCTCAGCAAAAACGGTGTTACTTAACCACGATGGGAGAGAAGCAAACATTGCTGACTGAGAGGAACAGTCGTCTTTGGTTCATTGCCCCTTCCTGCGATCTCAAGTTTCGAGGGCCACAAAATCTAAAACTAGCATTTTTTTTTTCAACTTTTTTTTATGGCACACCGAAAGTTAGCTTACCACTTATTTTATCTAATTTGCTATTGATTTTAGATGGGCCATCTCTCGGGATACTATGGTAATCACGTTGCACAGTGTGCACTAGAAACAAAAAATCTTTTGCTTATCCAGTTTAAGTTCTTAAGAATGAATCATTCACATGATTAACAGCAAGCATCGTTGAATATTTTCCCGGGAAATGAGACGCAGGTTCAACAGTGCACATCCATGCCTAAAGGCGTACCTCGTACACAACGAATTCCGTAACAAATTCTCGTGCCGTCTCCTCTTCAGGTGATGGAATACTCGGCGGTGTTCTGGGAGCGCTGCCACGAGCTGCAGGACATAGAGCGGCTCATGGCGCAGATCGAGAAGGGGGAGGCGCGCATCCAGCGCCGGGCGTCTATCAAGCGCGCCCTGGATGCCAAGATGGCACGCTACCGGGCCCCATTCCACCAGCTGCGCATCGCCTATGGCACCAACAAGGGCAAGAACTACACGGAGGAGGAGGACCGCTTCCTCGTCTGCATGCTGCACAAGCTGGGCTTCGACCGGGAGAATGTGTACGACGAGCTGCGGGCCGCCATCCGCCAGGCGCCCCAGTTCCGCTTCGACTGGTTCATCAAGTCGCGCACTGCCGCTGTGAGTGTTTTTTTCTTCCTCTCGCGTTGTTTTGCCCCATGTTCTTCCTTTTTTTTTTTTTTGTCGGTATGGGTGCAGTGTTTGGAGCATGTCTCCGACCAGTGTGACCAGCCTATACACCTGGCGGGTGTATACGCAGAGTCATCAGGAAAACTGTGCCGCGGTCAATGGGCCGTTGTTTTTACGAGGAACTTGTGCACTCATTTGTCTCATAACTGTAGCCAGACACAACCATTGCAAAGGCTCCTTTAGCCCTTTGTTGACGAATGTTGCCTACAGGCAACATATCATGTAATAATTTTTGTTTGTTTAATAGTTTCCATTTTATCACATTTTTTTAAAATCTCGTAGTCTGACAACAGTCTTGAAGATAGAAACTACAGTGCCATCTAGTGAAAATATATGTAAATCGTTGACGAAAAATAGAAGGAGTGGCATTCAAATATGTGGCGACTGAGAACGGCGAAAAATGTAGATAAGTGTTTTTTTCTTCTCACTAATATTTTACGATGTGTGACCGTTTTACTTGAGGCTATCGTATGCGCAGACATTGTTGACATTTTATAGTGATCCGTAGAGCTTGCACGAGGGAGCCACCTTCGGACTTCTGTATGGTGTTGCCCACAGGCAACAAAGCTATAACTTGCAACCTTACAACTTTTTTTTTAATTTCACTTCTGTTCTTTCATTTGATGTTGATAAGCATTAATATCCTAAAAAATAAATGTTTTAAGCAATTTTTGTATACCTTGTCAATAAAGGGTTAATGCAAGGTGCTGTATTTGTGGGGGAGTTGGAGTGAAATGCCCGAATGCTTGGCACGCAGGAGCTCCAACGTCGCTGCAACACGCTCATCACTCTCATCGAGCGCGAGAACCAGGAACTTGAGGAAAAGGAGAAGGCGGAGCGCAAGCGCAGGGGCGGTGGACGTCCAAGCACTCCCAAGGTGGGTGGCAAGGATTCCCTAAAGCTTCGTGCCCTTGTAGCAGTCTTACAAAACCGACATACAGGTTTTGGCTGAAAAACTTGCGCCATTTTTGAGGGAGAGAATTCTTTGTACGAGGGAGCAACAATCTAGGAGGCGGTAGTATGAGCTGCCACAATGGAGTTCAGGTGGGAGCATTAGAGATGCTATTAAAGATACGAGAGGTATGCGAGAGTGAACAGCCACAGCCACCATTTTTATACCCATCTCAACCCTGAGACTGCAGGAAGCAAAACGATGCACACGCACAAAGTCCCTAACACAGCAGAGACTGTGAGCTGTGGTAGAGACTGCGTGTGTGTATGTGTTGTTTTTGCCTCATGCAGTCTCGTGTTAAGTTAAGAGTAGTGATATCCTCCAGCTTGTTTGTGCTCTGATTTTGTGTTCACTATTCTTATTTTCTTATTGGGGCATGCAATTCCATGGCTTCACATACCGGAGGCACCACGCCGTTCAACATATTACCCCATCGGCTATTGCTTAGTTGTGCCTGATCATATCGCCGCCCACTATACAATGGACCAGTGCCAGTAGCTGTTTCAGCAGCGCCAGTCGGCTGTTAGACAGAACCGCTTTTTCTGAATATCCTCCGACGCCGATTAGAGACCAGGTAGAGATTAAATTGATGCTTTGAATTTGTTGCCCTCTATACTATTTTAGATGCATGAATACTGTTGGCTTGAAATCACTTTCTTGGGAGGAATGCTTTTCTGGTCCCAAGCCCTTGAATCTAGGTTTTGTTTAATAGAATATTGTACAGTCGTCGGCCAAATGACCACCCCCGGCCGAACGCCGACCGGAGCAGCGAAAATCCCGCATGTGGCGCTTCGAGCGTTGCCGCGTTCTGGGGGCCGGGCTATTGGGATCAAACAATTTCGTTATCAAAGGGGTGGACGCAGGAAGTTTAATAGCATTCCGCGTTTTGGGACGTGAATCTGAAGCACGGCCGATTACAATCCCGCTCCCGGTTGTAGGTAAACGCAGACAGCTTATCGAAATTCTTCACTGCATAATATCTCTGACGTGTTATTTGCTACTTTTTATTTGCAAAACCAGTTTGTCATTTTAAATATTTCCTACCCGAAGAGTAATCCTACGCACAAGCCCCCTTCTTGCAATCTTTCTTAAACCTTGACTAGACAGTGACAAGCGAATTTGAAATAATTTATTTAATCTATAAGGCTATGCTATAGATAAGAAAAAAAAAAAAAGATTTGTGTCGAATCAGAATAAAGATTCAGGCACTTTTCATGAATGCGTTTTATCGAGGAGACTCTATTGTTCTGCGCTCAGTAGCGTGTTGCTTCGCCAAAGGTAATTCTCTACGGGATGACTTTGCAGATGGCTTCCTGGTCGGCCACGTCTCGCTTGCCGAGGGATCATTGTTGTCATGCCTAATATCATATCAAACATAGGGTTTTTACATTTGTAAGCATCGATTGAACACTGCTACTTTATCTACGCCTAAAGCAAGCTCCAGTTTATCAGCAGTCATAGCATCATCTCCGAACACTTGGGGCCAACACCCATAGACGGCAATTCTAATTGACCATATTTTGTGATTCTCACTTCTAAAGGCTGGAATCCCGATAAAAGCTATGCGTCCACCCCTTTGATAACGGAATGGTTTGGTCCCAATAGCCCGGCTCCCAAAACGCGGTAATGCTCGACGCGCCGCGTGTGGGATTTTCTCTGATCCGGTCAGCGTTCGGCCGGGGGAGCTCATATGGCCGGCGACTGTACTTAATCTCTGATCTTTTGTCATAGTTGCCATTTGTGGTGGTTGCTGGAACCGTTTGTTTTTAGACTTTGGTTCGTCGTGAACTTCTAAACCTAGCGGTTCGAGTGTCTGTGAACAGGGGTAAAGCAAAAGTCGCCCCTTTGATGTACTGGCGTGACAAAGGCAACACAGAATGTGATGCGTTAGTGGGGAGATATTGTGTACTCGTGTGGACACTGGATGGCGCGAAGAGGCCCTGTGTCATGCAAAGTAAGCGCGTGAGCTTTCCATGAATCTCTTACTTGTGGTGCCATCTTCTGTAGCTGCGGTGTAAATGCAATTTTCTCGAGCCTTTTGGAGCGTGAGATGCAGTAGATGGGGCGTGCTGAAAACGGAACAATTCGAAAGCGAAATCGCCGAGCAGAGCCCTGGTTCCAGCTCCCAGTAAAAGAGAGCCAAATATTCAAACTAGAGTCTATACCTCGACCCGTTTCGACAAAGGAGTCTGCTTTCTTTTATCCGATTTTCTGTCGCACTTTCTCTGGAGTAGCCCGTTTCGTGCGCTCGTTTTAAGGAGCAGAGTGCCTCTGCATGTCTGAACACATGATGTTTTACCCGTGCCGGTAGTAACACGGAGGCACTCAAGGAAGAAGCCCTGCTGGCACTGGTGTCCAACCAGTGAGGTGACGAGCGCTGCACAAGCGTTTGGCTGGCAGTCGGCCCGTCGACTTATGTTACTGGCACTTAACTGGAAATGGTTAGGTGGCAGCCATATAGCACACTCTTTGTTAAAAGAAACTGACAGTTTTTTTTTTCACTCAAATGATTTTTCTTTCCTGTTTCATTTTATCCACAGGGAAAGCGCAAGATGGACGGAATGCCCGAAGGCCGCAAGAAGAAGCGGAAAACTCAGTGAGCGAAGCGAAGGCTTTGAGACGTGCGTCTGCTTTCGCGGCGGCGAAAACGGCGACGTTCACACGACTCCAAGACAACGTCGAGAGGGCATGCGCACGTGCGCGTGCAAGTCGAAGAAGAGGTTCTGTCTGCACTCTGTTCACTACTTCCATTTTGTCATCGTAGCCCGCGTACCGTGGTCCCCGATATCGAGATACATAACTCCTCCGGTTTTTGTTTTAGCGCAACTATTTATTCTTCATTGGTTTTCCAACGAGACTTACGACGAGATGAGACAAGGCAACAACGCGAAACGATCCATTCCGATTTGCCAGTGCTGTCACAATAAATGTGTATGTGTTGAAGGAACAAACTGCGGTTTGAGAGTTTCTGGTGCAGGGTTCTTGACTCCATTGGGAATAATCTGGACACCTGGTAGACCATGTATGTTTTTCAGGATAGGTCTTTTCTATATTGGTACCTCAAATGCATCGACCAATAGTAAAAGTATACTTCAACTTTGTTTCACTATACCCATATCTTTGCTATGGAGAAGTACTTAGAGGGACTTCATTGTGTGAAATCCCTTGGTAATTCTTTTGGTTTCATTTAATTTCATAAGTTTGCCTTTTACATGTTTTGTTTATGTGTCAAGATTGCTTTATTTGTGGTAGCATCAATGTGCGTATCTATGGTCGGTGACGAGCGCTGCGGGGTTCTTGGCATGTCGCCGACCATAGGTATGATAAAGATGTGTATTATGCAACTATAAAAAAAAAAGACGTTTGCAAGGCATGTTGCACGAGATATGCCTTTGTTAGCCATTTTATCTCGTATAAAGCTTATTAAACCTCTGAAACCAAAAATAAACACAAGACGAGTACAGGAGAGAAGTAGGCCTTTTGCAATCAACCAGAAAGCACTGGCATACCTTCTGTAAACATTAAACAATTTACAGAAGCCAACGTAGGAGAGACTTCCTGGCAGCTTCGTAAGCATCTTGTTAAAAGTTAACGCATGAAACAAACAATTGTGTCGCTGTACTAAAGCTCTGGTCTCCTGGCTAGTACGAGAACATAGTTGACGGCCCAGGTGTAGCTGCCATCTTTGTTTTTCTTCATCTTCTTGAGCGCCACTTTTGTGAGCTCGCGGACGAACGTCGGCTTGTGGTATTCGGGCACCAGCTGGATTGGCTTCGCAAACATGTTTTCCAGAAATTCTGTGCAAAAAAATGTAAGATACTTGTTACTCTAAGACAGTAAATTATTAAAAGTAACAATCTAGTCGCAGTTAATCGTGACACTTTTGCTGGGGCATGCCGTATTCTGTGGTGATTTTGAGAATGATCCAATATCTTTATTCTTCATTTAGTCACTGGCTGTCAACCAGCTTATCTTTCTACCTTAATATACTTATTTCTGCACTTTGTATTGACTCATATGGGCCTATTCAATAAGAAGCTCTATAGTCAAAGATGGATGGATGAAGACGTTCATCATGGCTCTACTCCTACATAGACCTGTCTGCCATGTGTAGGGAGTCGTTGATAGAAGAATTGCATCTTCATTGTTGTTTCTACATGCAAGATCAAATTCAGCACAATGCCTGACTTCTGGTTCACTCAAATTCATTGTTTGAACAAAGTTGTCTGTTAGAAATTTCAGCTGGGTTTTGTTCTTGTCTGGTCAACAAAACTGTTCGCCATACCTTTGTATTCTGCCTTGGAGGCAAACTTGTACTTGAATTCCAGCTGCTTTGTCTTGAGTACCTGGTAGCCCACTTGTTCAAGGAGAGCCGAGTAGATTCGGTCGGCTTGAGGGTGGTGGAACCACAAGCGGTTGAAGTTCTTGTCAACCATGTCTGCAATCAGCTCTTGGATCGTCTGCGAGGAGTATCGTAAGCAACTGTTATATGACTTGTAAAGCATTACTTGCGCCACATCTGTACCCGTTTTCACCTCAAGAAATAAGCAAGTTTTGCACATTGTTTATATGCGTCGCGAAGTAGTTCTTAAAAAATTTGGTTGTCGGAGGAAAGAGATGCTTTTGGCGTTTGAACCTTGTATGTCTTGATAAGATAACATATATCTAATCTAAAATTCACCTACATATATCTTAATTATCAACATAAAGGGGAAAATTAGTAATGCTCCGCGAGGAGCCAGACTTTTTTTACTACAATTCTTAAAGGAGTAATGAAATGCTTTTCCAACTTTTTCCTGTTTAGCTTTCCTCCTCAACTCATAAATCACACATTCTACCAAACATTTCAAGAAGACGGAAAGGGGGGCGTCCCCTCTTGCTCGGACTCTCGTTTGTGCACCCGGACACAGCCATTATCCCCCTAGAAGATTAGCCCGTCGGTCAAAATTCAGACAAAAGTTGCGTTCCCCACCCCGTTCACCCCGAAGCTGACAGTGTTGTGGAAGCTACGTGCTCGGTGGGCCAGCCACACTTTTGCCACGTGATCACGCGCTCTCGCGCATACCCACACACTGAGAATGAGGTCAGGTGATGAAAGGGAGGCTGCTGATTGGTCTGGCAAGTGCGTAGCTTCCACCACAATGTCAGCTTAGGGGTGAAGGGAATAAGTGAGGTCCGGTGTCGTGTGACGTGCGTTTGGACCCGGTGACGCGCTTTGGGGACCGCGGATGTATCACAGTGAAAAGGCTGCAAGCTTACGAAGGGAAGGAGGTACGAAATAGTCCGCTGTGTTTTCAAATTTTCGTACCGAAAGTCGGGCTTTTGACTATCTACCTTTTTTTTTTTTTTTTTTTGGGGGGGGGGGGGGGCTCACTGACCGATGTGCTATTAGTAAAATCCCAATCTAAATCGATTTATCCCAGCCCGAAATTCGTTTCATGGGCCATTTAAAATAAAAACAGCTATAGGTTTTTTTTTCTTGTTTTTTTTTTTTTCAAAATGTATCTTTTTTTAATGGAGGTGTTCTACTATTTTTACCTGGAGGAATGCCTGGTTACCTTGAGTGACATCTGATTGCCCCTCCCTTCAGTCAACCCAAATATTGAAAATATTTTTAGGGTACATTCTCTTTATATCCAAATATCCAAGCAACACATGGTTCAGCTATGCCTGATGAACTTCAAGTTGTAAAAATCCTATATGATTGGGATAAGTTTTGTAGTTGAGGAACCCGCAACAATCCAAGAAAGCCCAAGAAACGAGTTGGGGAGGGTCACGTTCTACAGTTTAAAATGAAGGCGTAACTTGCAGTGTCTACCTCAAAGTACTTCTTCCAAGAGGATGACTGCAGCACTTTGACGGCGACATGGTGGAGATCTGCAGGCTTGGCAGCTGGCACGGCTATGAAGCACCTGCCTCCTGGCCTCAGGCACCACATCAAGTTCCTTAGGGCCTTAGGCTGATCCTTGACGAATAGAAGAGCGTGGGACGAGAACACCCAATCGAAGCGGCCGCCCCACTTGAGCTCGAACGTGTTGAGGTCTTCCACGTTGGCGACTGCGAAGTCAGTCTTCTCGTCAGCGTGGATGCTGAACGCATAGTCGATCGCCGCCTGATCGGTGTCGATGCCCAGAACACCGCTGATGAGTAGGGGGGACAGGCGTTCGACGAGTTGGTGGGTGGAATCTCCGCAACCACAGCCGATCTCCAGGACTACGGCTTGTTCCCAGTCGCGGTCCTTCGTCAATCCCGCACATTCCGCCAGGAGCCTCTCTTGGAGACCGGACAGGTAGCCGTTTTCGACGCTGTTCTCGGTGCAGATGCTGCTCACGGAGCTGTTTTTGCTCACACTTCTCGACTTTGACTGTTGCGGAGGTTCCACGGTGAGCGTAGACGTCATGGCTGCGAAACCAGGATGCTTCTTGCACTTCCGGGCAGTCGAGGATTTGAGAACGCCAAGGTGCTTCTGTGTTTTGAGGGTGAATAAGATGGGGTGGGAGGAGGAAGTGGGTGGAGGGAGAAACGCCCGTGCCTTCTATTTTAGGGACTAGTCGGTGTTTAAGCCGGAGCGCACTATTTCGGGCCATTTGCCAGAGCGGCCGGCAGACCAAGTGGAGGCGGCTCTTATAAGTCTGTTTATTTCTCTGTCCTCTTTTCTCACGCGGTGGAACTAGGCTCTCGTTTATGCTGACTGCCCTAGAATTCGCGCGTAAACTGCAGAACGCTGACACCTTGCAGGAGCGTTTCGAAATCTTGCTGATGTAAGCGAACCAGAGACACGCTGACGGCTGCGACGTATCAAACTGAAACCGAAACAAGGGAAAACGTGTCCACTGGCTAATAGCGAGTTCGTTTCACGGCACTCTTGTCCACGCGTGCCCACTAGCGGCATAAAGCGAGTTCGTTTCGGCAGGCACTCCACGAGTGGTTGCACTTTCCGAGTTCGTTTCAGCGGCGGCACCTCACGCGTGCATGCACTCGCTGCACCGAGAAAATCGGGCGTGCGCCAAAATGCAATCCCGTCATGCCTCGCTCCGGCGAGGCCGTCGAGGAGTGGAAGCAGACGACGAGGGTTCGTCTGCTACGATGTGTCGCGGAACCGAAAGGAAAAAAAAAAGTAGATTTTCTGATAGATATCGCGTCCCGCGGGCAACGGAATCAAACGCGAGCTTGAATTGTGAGCGTCTGCTATTTCTTGAAGGAAGCAATTGACATCCCGTGCTTTATTTGCAGGTTTTAAGTCGTTCTGTTGCCGTACAGACGCTGAAAGATACCAGTGTGTCAAGAAATGCTCAGAACAAACGCATCAGCGGCTTCCGAGATGTTTATCACCATCCGTGTGCGGGTGAAAAATTGAACATTTGTCGACAAAACTCCCCCAGCAGAAACCTCTGACTGCCCAATAAGCATCAGAAAAAGCTAAACATAGTGACTTTACCCGAGGCTTGGGCAACATCATGTTTAACATTTACCTACGTCAGATAACTTGCCCCGTCGTATTTTGTTCGAGAAAGCTCTCGTCCTCGACGTCCTCACCAAGGCTAATATCTGATCCACTTGTAATGACGATCGAAATCAAAAGTCCCACGAAAAGTTTTGCTGGATATTCCAACAGACTAGTTTTAAGCCGTACCCTTCCAGTGTTTCACGCATAATATTATGCTCAAACGGATCAAGCTTCTGCTCGGACAGCATCATCAGTTTTCTTCAGTTTCAACGGTTATAAGAATCGAAAGATCGCAACCATGCTGCTTTGTAGACAGCTGGGTGCGGAAATTTACACCGTCTGTAACTATCTCTACGGCAGCCGAGTTGTTTGAAGTCATCGCAACTATAAACTACGTGTTGCAGCGTTCAACGCTTGTAGATAAACGTTGGTAGTAACTGCTCTCTCGCATCCCCACCCATCACTCCGAACAGAAAGGCGCTAGTTTCGGTTTGAGGTCGGTACCTTTTCTACAACATAGATGGCGGCAGCATCAGTCTTCTGCACTCGGTGCATTTGGCGAGTTCGTTTGAGTCCAGTTCTCCGTGCAACACTCTGCGAGTGCGATGCATTCTGGGAGAGAACTCGAACGGTGCCAGTGCGTGTGAAACGAACTCGCTATAACCTGTATTTCACTTCTACTTCGACTTTTTAATGCGTATACATTCTAAAATATTTATAGTTTATTTTATAAATATATGTTTTTGTTTCTGGTAATTATATTTAGCGTTTTGTGCTATAATAACTTAAGCTTCTTTACTTGTAGCGATGCTAGCGGCGCCACACTGAAGATGAAAGTCAAGTTGAGAGCGGCCAAGCCGCGCAAGATAAATAGTACACACGCAAGATGGCACATCACCACGGTGAAGTCAACCTAGAGTTATTACTAAACGATGTAAGCTATTCGTTTCCATTTGCACGACTGTCTCTGTGAGGCTATTCCAGGAATAGCGAGCTGTCTTTTGACACCACTTACATTAGAACGATCGCAGTCGCTTGCCTGTGAAACTTGCGCTGACTCAGTTTTCTTTGCCGGTAAATTACTTGACAAGATTAGTGTTTTGCGGATGGTCGCGAAATGTTCGTAATAATTTTGGATTCACGCGGATTTTGCTTTATTTGTTGCAGACCCATTTGTTGATTGTCACTACTATTGGTCACAACATAAAGCTACGTATACAATCTCCACTTAGCAGAAACAGCAAGTACCGCTGCGGTTTTCCGCATGCTAAACATACCATTTCGGCTAGGAAAGAAAAGATCGTTTTTTGCTCATGCTACCACGGATCTCTATGTTTAGTTTTTGCAGATCGTTTTTTGCTCATGCTACCACGGATCTCTCTGTTTAGTTTTTGCCATGAGATCGTTTTTTGCTCATGCTATCACGGATCTCTATGTTTAGTTTTTGCCATGGCAACTTACTCGAGTAATTTTGATAAGAACGTTTTTATTCTTCCACATTAATCCCCTCGTGTCTCGCTTCCAGAGCATAGACCTTTCGAAATTATCCGATGAAGAAAGGTTTAGGTAAGTATGCATCATTGACACCTGATATCTCAGAATATTCTTCTTCTCTTTTCAGTAGCCTAGCGCATTAGTGACTTGTGTATTTTGTTTCTTCCTCTTTACTGCGTCGGGCGCACCCGTCATGATTAAATAACGTTTAGACGCGATCGAGATGTAGGCGTGGTTTCGCCTCCGTATCGTCTTTATTAGGTAACGGCACACCCGATAAGTACTAATAGCACAATTAAAGTTACTGTCTTCTCTTTGTCATTTAAAAAAAAAAGAAGTAATTTTGAAGTAGTAAGTTATTGTACCAACAAGCCCAAAAAGTGAATAGATCACCAATGCTTCCAAATTTCTGGTCTTCTGCGTTAGAATTGTCTAACGACTCTCCTGTCTTGGCACTCGCATGTTGTCTTGAGCACGAAAAACATGGTGAATTCCACTGGTCGTTTCGGAGCACGCCGGGATCAGTAGACGATAACCTAGATGGAGCATGCGATACAGAGTCACAGAGCCGCTACGCCTCCGGATCTCCAGTGCAACATGACCACCGCTCCGGGATCGGCGGATTCCTTCCTGTCATTCACGTGCCCGGGAGCCCCCTTTCCGCGATCCCAGATCTCGAAGCATATGTTTTTGCAATCACAGCAGTAACAACTTGTGTTGAACGCACGAGCGAAGTTAGTCATGATGTGTAAGGTGCGTGTCAATAAGCGATGTCAATGTGCATCAGCGTAGCCGCGTAGCCGACTTGCCTCTCCGTCGAAATACTCGTGAACGGTGTCCAAGTACGTCTCGATTTTCGGCCTCTTCTGTGGAGGTCCGAAAAGGCGGTCGAATTTATGCGGGACGTACAAGCAATCCTCGTCATCGCTGCTACCGGAGGTGCTGCTCACGCAACTTGACAACGAACTGTCTTCAAGCAGCAGCAGCAGTAAAGCGGGCGGCACTTCGCGAGCGGCCATTACAAATTCCTTCGAGGCAAGATGCCCGGCAAGAAAGGAAGTCGCGTGTGTGCGCAGAGGGCTGACCAGGCTGGCATCCGGTCGAATCTGCCGAAATCGGCGGAGCAACTTTTCTTGAATCCGGATCGAGATCTGGAGTGGGAGCTGATCCAAGACGACGAGTGGATCACATCCGTCTCGATCCCGATCGCCCAGTAAAATAGGCATGCTCCAGAAAAGTCGATCCCGGCATGCTCTAAAATGACCAGTGAAGTTCGCCATTAGTCACTGACAAGGTGAAAACTGCGGGGCGCCCCTTAAAAAGGCAAATCCTTCAGCTAAAAACTCATTGACCTTCGCAGTGCTTCGGCTGCGTGTGCATGCTCTGTGCACACAAGACGCTGAAGCACTATTGAAGCTGGGAAGCCTGTGCTGGAGGCTGGACGACTGAAACTCCCCCCTGCTGTTCCCATTCTGTCTCTGACTACAGTAGAGCTGCCTTTTGCCTTTCCTTTCTGGACTTGTTTTACGAAGTGCGCGCCACGCCTCTGACAAGGTTGCCGTGAGATCATTCTCGCGTCGAGACATATTGCGTCCACATATTTGGGTCTCGAACGTGTGTCTGTTTTCAGGGTCGAACATGCGAGGATGCACGAAAAGCACAGAGGGCACGAGAAAATGCACGCCTACATGATTCTCATCCTGCTGGCCTCGGTCGTCGTAGCTCAAATAGTCCTGGTGCAATGGAAGAAGCGGCACTTCAAATCTTACCAGGTGCGGTTCCATTTTGTTCATGTGTAGTGTTTCCGCTAGTCCCGTCTTTGGTTTTTATAGTGCAGCATACCCCAGAAAAGAAGTTGAGGGAAGCATTCAGTATTTCATGTGCAGCTGCAACAAATTAGAGAGCAATTCTTGGATGTGCTGTGAACATGAAAGGGCATGTCCCTTCCCACGTCCTAGTTTTTTTTTTTAATGAAAAATCAAATGAACTTGTGGAGTGTTGCATCTGTTATTGTTCTGTAAGTTCATGGGTCTGTCTCTCAAAAAAGGGCTGGGCGGCACAGTAAGGTGCGCACATGTTGTGTGCTCTCTTCGAGGCATCCTTATTTCTCGTCTGACAATAAGGAGAGATACTCAAGTCGTCTGGGACCACAGGTATGAGAGTATTTGGATTAACAATGCCCACACCATCACGACACGCTTGTGCGGAGCTTCTGGAAGCGTCCCTCATTCCCCTCAGATTAGGAGGTGTGGTCCCTTTTTATTTTTAAGAGGATTCGGAAGCAAACCTTTTGACTAAAAGCTGCTTGTTTCATATTGTCTCATCACATTCTCAAACTTGTTTCATGAACTCTTTAGCTAATGAGCATGAACAAAACTATAGCAGGATAAAGAGTTGTTCTTCAGCTCCAGGTGTTTTTGAAGTTTGGACGGGAACCTGCGAAAGACTTACCATAGTTTCCTGAGAGATAGCCCACCTAAAACCGAGGGCAAATTGGTTGAAAATAAGGAGTGGTCTAGCTTTTGGTGTGTAATCAAGAAAAGTTGAAAAAATTATATTTTTAGATCATGTGTCCCTGTCAAACTTGTTATAGCGGCAAGGGGCAATGAAGCAGGCATCGCTGTACTTCTCAGTCAGCAATGTTCGCTTATATCCCGCCATAGCTAACTAGACGTATTTACTTTGAGGTCATCATTGATCCGAACACTATGATTACTAGGGTGGGCTATCTTTCAGTGTTCAAAAGAAAATAGCAAATCAAGCCAAAAGTAGGGATGGGGTGCCTTTTGGGTGTGGGGCATCTCTCGGGATTTTACGGTAAGTTGAAAAGCGTTTCTGTGGAAGGAATTTTACTTTCTAACTAGTTTCTCCATTGTTAATTACTAGTTCATCAGCAGGTTTTGAGTCACCCATCTTCTGAACTCATCACGGTCCTTGACGCAAAAAGGCTTCTTCACGACAAAGCTTTCTGTCATAACATGTTAATTAGCTACAGATAATTACTCTGTCTTTTATGCTAAAAAAGGAAGCTTCTATACAAAAACGACAAACACTTTTATACTATTTCAGATTTAAGACTTCTCCAAAAAACTGCACTGTTCATTCAAGTTAGGGGTTCTGTCCTAGGGTTTAGTACTGTTACCCAGCCAAAAATGCTAAGAGAACAATCACTATACTCCGTGACAACTTTTCTTGGCATTTCCGGAGAGAGGAGGAGAGCCTGCGCACAGCTTTATTCAGCGCTCAAAATGGGATAGGGAACACGTGCCTGTACCTTCCACTGCAATGCCAAGAAAAGTTGTCGTGGAGTATAGCGGTGCAAACAGCCCAAAATACCGGACTTTCGATTGTAAACTTGACTATCAAAAAGCAACTGAACTGCATGATGTTTGCTTGATTTAGCTGTTTTATTTATTGTACATTTTACTACGCATGATTGCAATTCCTTTTTTTTCAGGGTCATTAATCTGACTGGCAGTGCCCGGCCATTTCTCATGGGAAATGTTTTTTGTGTATTTGTTTTCCCCAACAATAACTTAGCATAGGCGTTTCTTTTGTTTGTTTTTTTTTCCTTGTGAAGACAACAGGAAGACGTCACAGTGTGTTTAGTAAATATAGGAGAGGCTAAGAAATCGGGCATCACAAAAGTAACCAATGTTTAATCTGGATGCCTAATTAAGTCAGAGGTTAAGAAATATGCAAAGCATCTTTTATTTGGATGGCTTTCAGCACTTTCAATGCAGGTGGAGGCATGAATGATTTTATGTAGTACATAGGAATGCAATGGGCAGTAGGTAAGAAAGTTAATTATTAGTGAGCTGATGTAATTAACTATGAGTGCCCAAATAAAGTACAAAGGTAGCTGAATCTGGTAGAAAATAATTTCTTGGAAGCCTCATGGTGGAAGCTGGCATTTTGCTTGCAAATTATGGTCTGAATCGAGTAGCACATTCTTTGAACACTCTTGCAGTCAAAGCAAGCACCCATTGTAGAGGTGCATATTTTCTGACAAAAACAACCAAAGTCAAATGTAAGTCAGAGGACCAACATGGGGGACTGCGACGTCAAAGTGTGCCGGATTCGGGGAGAGTGGCTCCACGCTGCAACGCATTCAAGCTTTCATTATATCAACGAGTTTCTCGTGTTTCAGCTTGCATAAAATATTTGTTTCATGAATTGTATCACTTCAGTTCTTATTATGCGCCTTGGGTGGCCTGTGAATCAGAAAATGTTTCCAGTCATGTGTTGGTCACCACACGTGACCGAGGGAAACGGCGAAAGAGCATCCCCGAACCACAGATTCTCGACCGGCAGTTCTCCTGCAGTAAAAAAAAGAAGCTCGATTTTGTGCCATAAAATTCTTTTAATGGGTTACTTGACTTCCATTGATAGCATTTCAGTAAAGTCTTGGCAGGCATGTCTCATTTAGGGCAGCTAGTTGCACACCCTTACCAAATACTGAAGGAAAGCGAGTGGTAGTTCTGACCCTGGATGTCTTTGCTTCCCCTTCCTGCTTCCAGAGGGCATCCATGCTAGGGATGTGGCTCATCCCTCTGTGTGTGTCGGTGCACTCACATTGGTGGCGCTTTGTGTTCATCTGGTCCATCTTCACGCTCTTCACCTGCATCGTGGTCAGCTGGGCCCTACAGAAGCCCATCGCGGGGACCACGCCCCGCTGGGTATACAAGTGGTTCTACGTGGTGCACATGCAGAGGTAACTGCCTTCGTCAGCTTTTGGGGTACAGAGTGGCATTGCTGGCATTTACAATTTGATGAAGGCTTGTTGTGGAGGAGGTATCTTGATACTCAGGTTTCAGTTGCCTGTCAGGATGTACTAAGGTCGCCTAAATTAATCCTCAGTCCTCTGCTGGGGCGCACCAGATACCCTTTGTTTCTTTTTTCTTTTTTAGCAAATAGAGCACCTGTTAGAGAAATTATCTGTTATCTTGTAGATACATTATTCATTAATTTCTTATTGTGACCTTGCAATATTATTGAAGGTCACAAGTGTGGCACTGTGAAGGGAGCATGTTAGTAATAATGGAAATGAAGAATTAAACATAAAAACATTAGACAGGGCAATAAATAAATCACATCTGTGTTCCTCTTTAAAGGGGCCCACCAACAATTTTTTGACTGGTTTGAAGTTCGCGCTGAAACGGAGCTCCATGACAGCAGGAACACCGAGGTAAAAAAATATTACAGAAATTCGCAATATTTTGTGAGTTATTAGCAAATTAAATATTGCAGAAAACAACTTTAAATAAACAAAACATTGCGCTTCATGACGTAAAATGAAACAGTTTAGCGATTGGAGTAAAGCGGTTGGCCAATTGGACGCGATTTTGGTTGATAGCCCGTCTGGCCCGTCGGCCCGGTCGGCCATTAGGCCTCGCTGCAACCATCGTAGCTTTGGAATCGGGTTGCCATCATCAATGAATTTACCGGGCTTATCGGATTTTGAGTGCCGAATTCTTGAAAAGAAGCGCGGAGCTGGGCGTCGCGCCGTACGAGGACACACCACACAAGCGCCGCAGTCCGCTTCGACAGCCGCGGAAGGCTCGTCTCCCACAACTCCGCCACCGGAGCCACCTCGGCGAGTAGGAGGTACTCCGCCGCTGGGAGGCGCGCATGAGCGACGAGGCGTTGTTTTCGCCCTTTTTGAACTTTAATTTGCAACTTTATTAGCTCTATAAAAACAACTTTTTAGAGAAATAATGACGGTTAACTTGTGATATACTTTATTCCGGTTCAAAATTTCTGGAACGGCTCTCGCCAATCACGAAACCCAGTGAATGTGACGTATAGTGAAAGGGAGTGCCGTTGTGCGCGCGCATTCGGCACCTCGCGGCGCCACCGTCGGAGGAGGTGTTTCCGAGTTGTCAAACTAAAATATGATGCGCTAATATTTTTAAACTCTTTCGTTGTCCACTGGGTTTCCGGGACCACTAGCCTGGAGAAACCGCAAAAAAAAGTAGACGCTCAAATACTGTTGGAGGGCCCCTTTAAGTTTCTATCTTTAATTATTTTTGTAGTGTATTTTAGTGAGTATCCAATTGTTACTTTTACTGTGATCTGTCACTGAGACTTTATTTTAAGGTCAAATCATTTGCCTACTTAACTGCTTGTTTCTTCAGATAGTCTTGTTTCCCTGGATTGGTTTTAACATTGTCATAAAGCCAGGAGGCCAGACATTCATAGCTCTAAACATTGTAATCTTTGCTTTGACCTTAAAGTGGTACAGTTAGCCATTGAAACCTCTTTCCTTGTGCATCTTGTTTGCTGGATATAACATTTCTTTTTCTCAATGCCAAGGAAGACTGGCCATCCCTAACAAAACATTTGCCAAGCATTCCACCGATGAATATGAGAAGGGTCTCTTTCAGGCCACTTTGGAGTCACTTTTATGGTATATAGAAATTACGGTAAATCTAATAGCTTTATTTCAACTTGGTCTCAGAACATTGGGTCGGGGCAGACATTCTTAACAGACTTGAGAGTTGTACCTTATCTCGGGCACAGCATTTTCTCTTGACCTTAAGATGTTTCCTGATCCCCTGGTGATGTGGATTCGTGACAGGACAAAATGTTTTGTAACGTAATACAGGTTTGAGCTACAGCTTTTATCTACTAACTACAACAGTAAATAAACTCATTATTAGCCTAATGTTTTTATTATCCTCCCAGTAAAAGTAACATAAGTGAAATTTTGGTTCCTGTTTTTGATGGTTCCAGCTACGCTCTGGGTGTTGCGGGTTACCTGGTGGTGATGCTGACACTTCTGGGGGTCAACTTGATGTTCCGAGCCAAGCCGCAGACGTGGATGGACATTGGCCTGTTGTTGCTCTTTTATGGGCTCTACTATGGCCTGCTGGGGCGTGACATCTCTGAGATCATCACAGACCGGATGGCATGCACCATTGGGGTACCCATCTATCTTGGTTATTAAAGCGTAGAATGCTTTTTAACGGAACCCTTTAATCTCAGACATTTGTTCGTCTATGTAACCAGTGTTCTTCAGTTTCACTGGCCCTCTATCTGGAATGCTGGGAAATGTCTGCAATTATGTCGGTTCTACTTGTGTGTTCTGTATGTGAACCAACCTCTGTTGAATTACAGTGACTGATTTTGTTTTCTTTCTCTCTGCTTCTGCTGTTAACAGTATTACACGCCGACAGGTGTCCCAGTGAGACATTTGGAGCCCAACGTGTGTGCGGTTTGCGGCAACAAGATCCTTGTCATGGATAATGCGGAAGCCATTGTAGAGGAGACCTACAAGCTTCCCTGTGGGCATCTGTATCCTTTGCTTTGCCAGCTTCTTTGGTGTCGAAGGGATGGCAAAGGGATTTTCAAAGCTTAATGTACGCCATTCCCAAAGGAAACGTTTACACACTAAAATGGCCCGCAAAAATCAGTGACTTTACATATCAGCTATACTCCGTTCACCTGTAAGCTGACAGTGCGGTGGGAGCCATGCACTTGCCGGACTAATCAACCACCTGCCTTTAATCACATGACAACGCTCTTTGTGCATGGGTATCGGTGGAAATGTGATCATGTGTTGAGAGATAGATGTGTCACTGGTCCAACAAGTACTATCGCGGACAATATGAGCTGAAACAGCGCTCCGGCCGGCGCACGGTACTACCTGCGCCGCCTGTCGCCTTGCTCTGCACACATGGCGCACCCTGAGTCCGAGATAAATTCTCACTTGCGCTCGCTGCGCCGCTGCACTCTTCCGGCCGTCTGCAAGCAAAACGGTGGGTGCGACAGCGGGCATGTGCGCGGTAGGGAGGCGGAGGGAACAAAAGATTAGACTTGTCGTCCCTCTTTTGGTATTGATTAACTTTACCCTATCGCGCAGAATCCCGCTCAAAAAACACTGACTGGTGAAAAAAAAAGATTGAAGTTTTTTTTTTAAATTTTAGCTGCGATTATTGTTTTTGAAAGTCACGTCAAAAGACGTTGCAGGTTGTTCTTGTTTCATTATAGGGGCATGCACAAAGTAGGACATTGTAAAATATAGGCCAAGATCTGTATGCCGGATTCAGTCCGACATACAAGGTATTTACTTTTTTTTTCTTTTTCATTGATCACAGATGTTTAAAAAACGGTAAACATACATGTTACTGAGAAGGTTCTGTAACCTTGATTAGTATGAAAAGGTTCAAAAATATCATTTCTTTATTACTGGGCCCACGTGTTTGTTTCAAACAAAACAAGTTGCTGACAAGACACCAGTTTTTTTGTTTTTTTTTGTTTACAAATTTCTAGTCTTAATAAAGTGGGACAAACAGTCACATATTTGCCCGGAGAAGGAGATCGAAACTTATTCGAAAGAATATTTGCAGAGGACAATGTCAGACACAAAAGGTTAATAGTCGGCGTGGAAGTTCAACTGCACTATACAAGGAGATTGGGATCAAGGGGGCACCACACAAAAGTATGCGTGGTTAACGGCGTCAAACTGCAATGTGTCGCAACCGTAGCATAACATCAAGCTTTGTTCCAATCGGCAGAAGTCCGGTTCAGGGGGTCCTGAGGCGCAGTAAAACTTACAACTTAATTTAATACCGCGTCATTCTCCCCTGACCCGCAACCACGGCTCTCATCCTGTCTGGTAAGAAATCATAGAGTGCGGCCACGAAGTCTGGCTCAGCCCGAAGCCACTCCCATTCACCTCTCATTGCTTTCCATAATTTGTGGGCAGTGGCACAGTGGAGGGACGCCGTGACATGGCTACCTTGATGCGCCTTCAAATGTTTTTGATGATATTCAGCTCGGCTCTTTTGGGGGGCCAAGGCAGCTTCGTCAGGCAGCGTGACAATGTGACAACGCATTTTTCACTTCGGCGCTTTCTTGAAATGCACTGAAATGCACGTTAGCTGAAAACGTGAACATTAGGCTGCACGGCACAGGCATCGTGCACATGCATCGTGATGGTGGTTCCGTCGACCAATATTTTCGCTTGCAGACGGCCGGAAGAGCGCTGCGGCGCAGTGAGCGCAAATGAGAATTTATCTCGGCCTCAGGGTGCGCCGTGTTTAGGGAGCGATGCGGGAGGCGGCGCAGGTAGTACCGTGCACAGGCCGGAGCGCTGTTTCAGCTCATATTGTCCACGATAGTACATAGCTTCCACTACACTCTCAACTTGTGGGTGAAAGGAGCATAGTAACTTTGATTGATTATATCTGTTACTGCTCACATCTACATGGGTGGTTCCATTGGAATACGACCAAAATTGTCGGGTGGGGACTTCAGATTTTTCATAAATAAATATATGTGATGGCTCAAGTCCTAGGCTGAACAAACCTGTGCTTTAAAGCAACCAGAACTCAACTGTTTCATAGAAAAAATTCTAAAATGCCTCCTCATAGAATGCATCAAAATCTCGATTCGATTTTTTTCTAAATTTGGTTGTTGTTTACCAACTGTTGAGTTCTTTCACACTGATAATATTTTTTCATCTTTTGAAGAGGATCCCAGGCTATTTCCAAAAACAGCTTATTTCCAGCTTTTATGATTATTTGTTTAAAAAATCACAAACTTTCCACCTTGAGCAATGTCCCGTCTCTCCCTTTGAGCACTGTTTTTCGTCGTTGCCACCTTGAGCAATTTTGCTTCAAATTAAAATTGCTGTGAAAACTGAACCCTTAGTAACTATGATGTGAAATAACAATCAGTGTGTAGTTTTCAACATAAGCTATCTGATGATATATTGTTTGTAAAAAGTTTTGTGAAAGTAATTATATCTTGTTCCAAGCATGTTAAAAATCTAGAATTTGAGATTCTTAAAGGGCCATTAATATTCACCGTGTATAAATATTGGAATGGTGTTTAGATATTGTATTTTTGTAACCAGTTAAATAAGCCTCTTTTTTGCTCCCAGCTTGTAAAGAACCTAGAAATTTGTGTTATTTGAGGTAAATTTTCTCAAAAAAGCCAACATTTACTTCTAACTTTTGACTAGTGAGGACACTTTTGTCTTCATCAGTCATGCTGAGTTAAACTGTTGTATCAAGTTTGAGCTGTAGATGAAATTAGAAAAACTGGCAATCACACTTTCGTGCTAACAGTGTCACGCTGTGCATTTATTTATTTATTTAACCCTCAGGGCCGAAGCATTATTGAGCCTTACAAAAACAATATATAAGAATAAAGACAAGCACCTATAATCAACATAAAATAATATACATGAAAGGAACACTTGATTTTGACATGAAAAATATACAACATCGCAAAAGTGATCACCGTCCGTGATGCTTACTAAAGAGGCAGACAAGCGATTCCATTCAAGGCTTGTTTTTAGGATAAAAGAATATGAGTAGGTTTTTGTGTTTTGATAAGGTATGTCTACTTTATGACTGGTCAAGATGCTGTGAAGTAAAGAAAGGAGGTTTTATCAAGCGTTATCTAAGCAATTGATCATGATGATAAATCTAATGAAAGAGACAGAGGCGAGATAGTTTTCTGCGAGTGGAGAAGGAAGGAAGATTAAGAGATGGCTTCATGTTAGTTATGCTGGCAGTGCGCTGATAATTTGAAAGAATAAAGCGGACAGAGCGATTCTGCACAGCTTCCAAGTTATTTATTAGCGTGACTTGGCTGGGATTCCAGATGGCTGAAGCATATTCATGGTTCGAGCGAACATATGTACAACTGTCTTTTTAGTAATGATGGTGCGAGAAAAAAAGTTTCTTTTCATACACCCGAGCATTCGATTGGCTTTAGCTGTTACATAGTTAATGTGATGTTACCATGAGAGGTTATAGGTTGTATGTATGCCAAGATATTTATATGTGAGTACGGAATTTCAGTGTTCAGTTATAGGTTATATAAATGCAAAGATACCGTAAAACCCTTAATATTCGCGAGCCCTTAATTTTTGCAAAATTCGCAAATTGAAAAATTTGCAAAATTTAAGGGCACGCAAAAATTTCGATTTTTAAGGGTTTCAATGCAGGCGTCTGGAATTCGCTAAATGTGGTGGCCGAAATGATGTCCTCTTGCACCGATCCGCGAAAAATAGGGGCCACGAAAATGAAGGGTTTTACAGTATTTATATGTGACTATGGAATGCCAGTGTTCAGTTGTTTTGTGCTCGCCCTTGACCCTTCTCGATCTGACGTTAAGATTCCATGAATTCTGCATCCGAGGATGGTGCATTGTGGGCAAGAAGCAGACGTGCCCTTACTGCAAAGAGAAGGTAGATCTCAAAAGGATCTTCTGCAATCCGTATCCTTTTCCCTTGGGCATCTTCAGTGTTATAGATCTCAAATTGACTAAAACAGTCTGTTGTGACAACTGTACATAACCAGTGGTCCTTTTGACCTGGGATACCACAGATGCAGTTGTTGAAGATATGGTTGATATCAAGCGAGCACCTACTGGCTGAGACACGTTCAGCACATATCTGTTGCCATGTGAGTTAGTGTATGTACAGAATGTCCTTAGGTCCTTCCATTTTCAAAACATCAACCAATAGTGTAGCGGGTGCTGCTCTTTCTGTTTTTGCGAATCGTAACTGTCGGACGCACTGCATCGCTTTCGCTCCAGAGGTACACGAAAACCCAGCTTCTGGTAGTTGTGATTTGCAAATACTTGTCGCAGTCAAGATAAGATTGGTTGAACTGCGGAGGTTTATTCTAGCATAGCAATACAGGTGTGTGTGAGTCCCGCCGTGTCTGGTCGCGATCTGGTGGAGAAAGGGTCCGCGCTTGGAAGCGGCGGGCAGAGTCCAGGGTCACCCGGCGGCGGTGGCGATGGTGATGACGGCTGTGGCGATGGTGATCTCTCGACACCTCCCCCACTTTGGAAGAACAACACTCTGGGAGATCATCATCATCATTACCGCTGTTATCATCATCGCCACCGCCGTCGGGTGACCCTGGACTCTGCTTGCCGCTTCCAAGCGCGGGCCCTCTCTCCACCAGATCGCGACGAGACACGGCACGACTCACACCTATCTGTATTGCTATGCTAGAATAAACCTACACAGTTCGATCAATCTTATCTCGACCACGACATGGTGGCAGCGGTGGGATGATGTTGATCTCCCGACACACTGAATTGGCTCTATTACTGCAGTTTGCTGTTCTTTGGATGACACAGAAGCTTACATAAGACATTCTGTGCGCGTGCTGACTACGGTGGCAATAGTTTCGCGAATGTCCACGGAGTATAACCTTTGCAAGGACGGCCTCAGGGTGCCACCATCTTATCAGTTGGGGTGCGCTTGGGCTCGGCCATAATCTAATTATGACGCCTTAGCAAGGCGTTGTAATCAGATTATGATGCGCCCAAGCGCACACTACTGAGCAAGATGGCGGTGCCCTGAGGCCGTACTTGCAAACATGTATTGCACGTGTTTCAATTGGTCGGCAGCAAATTCATATTGATGCGAAAGCATTAACTATCCCATGGAGCGGCGCTGGTGGCATCTGTAACCGGGAAAGAATGTGAAAGAAATGCCCATTCTCCCATTGGCTGAGTGAAACAGCTCCTAGATAGCCGTTGGCGGCCACTTCAAGAGAGCTCGCGCTTAGCCGCCGCTCTCGTGTCAGGCGTTGCAGAAAAGGGGGGGGGTTCTGTGGCCATTTCATTGGAGCGCACTCTCAGCTGCAGCTGTCATGTCAAGCGTAGCCGGAGGGAAGTGGGGGTGGGGGGGGCTGTGGCTGCTTCTGCTCCTCTCGGCGCCGAGGAACATGGCGGCGCCTGAGGCATCTATATCGTCGGCGGCTGCAACCTTGGCAGTAGCGAAATGTGGCTGTCCACGTCAGTACACCGCAGACGAACTAAGGGAGTGGGGCAATTTGGGCCAGTTGGTACATGATCGTAGACAGGCGCCGAAAAACATAAGGACAAGAATGTTAGTTGCAAGTGCGCCAGTGTTTATGTCTCTTGTCCTTGTGTCTTTTGGTGCCTGTCTATGATAAGGAAGTGGAAGAACGACATTCATGCTTTCGCATTCACAACCTGTAAGAATTGCTTAGGTTTCCTCGGCATTTTCAAAAGCAGTACACAGAACAAATTTTGCAGCAAAAGCTTTTTATTTGTATCTGCGATGACAGCATATTTATTTAAGTGATACACAAAAAGGAAAAGACATGCCTTAAGGTTTTTTAGAGAATGTTTTTGATGGTTGTGGAAATTATCACTAACGTAGTTGCTTACGGTTTGCTTCCAAACCTATACCGCAAAATCCCGTAAGGATGCCCACCCAAAATGAAGAGATAAATTTGGAAAAGCATGGGGTGGGCTATCTTTGGGGGTGCGACAGCAAACTCCATGAAAAAAAAAAAGTCGATAAGACATTGGGCTATCCGCTACAAACCCCATTAACGGGAACTGATACCGCAGATTGCGGACACGGCAAATTTGCGTTTAATGATGCGATAAACACGCGGTAATTTGCTACGACATCCTGTGTCTTAGTAAAACGGATTGCGGATGCAGCAGATTCGTTTTACGGTGTTTGCACGATTCTAACGCGCCCCCGATTCTATCGCGAAGGAAGATTTAACTTTCAGACATTCAAAAAGTAAATAGTGGCCGATTCTACCGCACAGGTAAAATAATGATGATTCAACACATTTTTATGAAAAGAGCGCCAACACAAAAAAAAGTGCCGTGCACTATACTTCGTCTCACCTTAGCATGGACTAGCTGCGAAAGCTGTGCAAGCGCGAGCGGCTAGCTTCGACTGCCTTGACTGGGGCACTCGCTGCACGAGCGCTCGAGCAGCCGCCGAGGCTTCATTCAAACCAATTAGCTCGCGCTTTTAGCACGCGCGGCTAACAATAGTCCATGCTAAGGTGAGACGAAGTATAGTCGCCGTTGTCAGAGTCCGACGATGGTTCTTCGCTGTCCATAGAGGTGATCCCTGCTTTCGTATAAAGCGTTTTAAGTTCCGCGCTTCTTGCACTTGCACAAGTGCTTGACCATCGCCTTTGGGAGGGTCGTCTTCTAAACAACACTTTGCGAACTCGCCCGGTGGCTGGGACTGCAAGGCCACGCAGTGCTGCTCAGGTCTTAACTTTACCACTAGTGACGGCCTTTAGTTTAAAGAAAACCTTTCAGTGGAATTTTTCTTTTTTTCATCTTAAAACGGCGGACACGAATTCGTACACGCGAGAGAATACGCTGATATGAATACAAAAATGGTGAATGTAAACAAACGGTTACGGTGGCGATGGGCGCATGTAGTTTTGGGCACCGATTTTGGCGAAAATGGTGCGAAGGTCACGCGAGAACCTGCCGCGAACTCGCATGTTATGGGAACCGATGCTGCAAATTGTGGATGCAGCAGATTTGCATTTCACGGTGCAACAAACGTTCAGGACAACTTGTATTTTACGGGAACCGATACTGCGTGCGCAGATCGCGGACAAAAGACGCGGGAACCCAATACGAATGCGCATGCCACGAGAACAAATACCGCGGATCGCGGACGCAGCAGACTCGCATTTTACGATGTTATAAAGACGCAAAATAAACTTGCGCGTCACATGAACCAATATTGCACGTGCAGATCACGGACAAAAACGTCTGAATCCTCCAGAAACTCCCTTGTCAGACGTACCGGTACCGCAGATCATGCAATTGATGTGATTCCCGTCGGACATAGCGTGATGTCGGATGGGAATAGGGGGTGGGCGATATTTCGGAATTTTTATGTTTTCGATATTTAGCCTGAAAAACGGGATGGGCGATCTCACAGGGGAGGGGGCCCTTACGGGGTTTTACGATAAAGGTATATTATATATTGATTATGTGTTGGAAATGTTTCTTGCAGTTGGGATTTAGAACGCTTCTTTGATTTTATCTTTTTACATTTATATTTACTAATATTTAAAAAAAATTCCTGGATCTTTTTTTTTTTTTTCATTTGACTGCTGCTTTGCAGTGTATGAATGGTCAAGAATTCAGTGTGCCTGCTTCCAAAGAATAATGGTACTTGGTTAGTGTTTCATAAAAAAACTGCCAAACTCCTTAACTGCTTTCTTTTTCACTTCCCCACAATCTCCAGCTGGGAAAAGCCCCACATCTTGTACGGAAACTTCCTGGACTTTATCCGTTACCTGGTGGTGTGGCAGCCCATGATCATCATGTGTGTGCAGTTTGTGAATCACATGCTGGGTTTGGAGTGATGCTGGACGCTTTGCATAAAAACTGTTTTAAACTCATCCTTCCTGTGCAGGACAGTTGCTTTTTGTATAGAGAGAGTGGTTGCAAGTTTGTTGGGGACCAGCGTTTTATTAAAGTGGGCTGTCAAACAAGTTGTTTCGTTTCGCCGGTGTATATGTCGCCGACGCATTAAGAAGCGTATGGCACGGCAAGTCCTGAGCGTGTTATTATCGCTCTGTAGCCAATGAAATTGCAGCATTAGTCGATGGGAATGCTGCAGAACCAATTGCATAGATTGAAGTGCATAGAAAAAGTGCCATGCCTTGCTGTTAGTAACTACAGCAGCTGTAATGGTCATCTGGGCTGTCGCTTCACCTCTGGGCTACCAGCAGGGTGGAGAATAAAAGTCAAGATGATTTAAATCATGTGTCGTTCAACTCAGCAGCCAAGTCAAACCAATTCGCGACTCCAGCAAAACGGACGCCACCAAGCGGGAAAACTGGGAACCAGCCGGTCCAGGTTGCTTTGCGCCCCTTCGCGTCTCTGGTGGCTTTCGCGGACACGTACTGTCGGCGCGGTGGCGAACAATGTCATTTGACGAAGGTCCGAAAATTTCTTAAGTGTGCCTGAGTGTTCATTAATGTGGCGAAGCCTCAGTAGATTGTTTCTTTCCATCACGTGTTTGAAAGCCCGTTTACTGCACAACACACGGTCGCGTGCTTTCGATTTCTTGGATGGGGAGGAATCACGGGAAAACGTTTTGATTTCTTGTCTTTCTGGAATCACGTTCAAAGTGATGACTACTTGGTAACTAATAAGTGGTTTCTTTATAAGTATGTAGAAAACTTGACTGAGGACGACAGACGAGGTGTTTCACTGGAGGGAACACCAATTTTGCAGTCAAGTGAATGGGAAGGTTCGATAGCTGCTTTTCTTGAGTTTGGTTGTGTTCCATTAGCTTCAAGTTTGAGCTAACCACGCCGGTCAATGCGTTGGCTATTCATCTTGACTGCTTTTCGCCGAAAAAGCCTCTGAACCACACTGAAGGAGTTGGGCTGATTTCGCAGTTACTTGATTCAGGAAAACCTGCTCGCTGCGTATGATTAATGAGGGAAATTATCTGCTTCCAAAAGGTGGGGGACGCGTCTCGAAGAGTTAGGAGCTGTCACGGCATTATGATTTATTGCGCCTACAATATTTATATTATACCCCCGTTGAAGCCAGCAGCAATATACATTTACATTGCTCAGGTTAACCGGCCACAGAAAATACTCATTTCCTTTGTTCAGGATTCAAAGTCAAGTTCAATGCAAAGAGGTTCTGCGTGAATCTCCGATGAAAACTCTCTTCAATTTGTT
Organism: Ixodes persulcatus; assembly: GCA_013358835.2. Taxonomy (NCBI): domain Eukaryota; kingdom Metazoa; phylum Arthropoda; class Arachnida; order Ixodida; family Ixodidae; genus Ixodes; species Ixodes persulcatus. The sequence goes on from JABSTQ010009150.1 coordinate 1,066,480, forward strand.
CGCATTCGTCTCCGTGCTACCGGCTAGAACCATTTGGCTAAGTTTAAGTAGTATCTCTCTGTCTGTCAAATATACTTTTATTCAGCAGTTCACCTAATAGCTAGTCAACTAAGCTCATATTTCAACCCGAAGAATATACTAATATCGCTTTAGTGGGACATAGTGCGTAATATAATACATAACCCGCTCGTCAAAATGACTTCTCGATTGCTACTAAAACCTGAATTGAAATACGAGTACCAGCTGCTTAGTGGGGCGCCAGCGTATTAACATGCTCTTTGGCTGAAGAAGTGCTTGCTTAATTTTCGTAATTTTCCTGCAGCCTGTGATGTTGACCGAGCAGACGGCTGGGAAACGCGGATACGCACAGAAGCTCGATTTTGCGGACAGATAAGTCGCATAGTCGAGGCATGCGAGTTAGCTGAAAACTACTCTCGGTGGAACAATTCTGTAGTCATCGCCACTTTCCTAAGATGATCAAAACTGATTAGAGTCTATTACCGTCTCCGGAGCCCATAGTTTCGGTTTTGAACGTAATCTCCGAAACGAAAGTTTGACATGAAAAGAATAAAAAGCACCGGGAAAACAAAAATATGCTCTGCAAGTTTACGTGCACCGGCTACACTTAACCGTCTCAGTTCAAATACCTATAAAATTGGGCATTCAACAAAAGAAAACTTGTTAAATTGAATGCGCCACCCGTTCAGGCGGCCTAGCCGAGCCGACGCGACCTGGACCCAGCCGCCATGTTTGTTTGGTGGTGGCGCCCCCTATGCGGAGGGCAAGTTCGTCTGCTTCTTGCGCAGGGAGATCTACTAACGTTGGCAGGGGGTAGGGGTGACGTCAGAACGCCGAGCCCTGATTGGCTGATGGCGACCCCCCTATCTGAGCGTCGTCTGCTCCTTTACAACGTCGTCTGCTCGCAACGTCGTCTGCGTCTGTCTTACATTTCCTGCGACTTTCGGAAGTGCAGAGGCCAGATTCACAAAACAATCTTACGCCAAAAGAGTGCGTAAGACAAAACGTGAGAACAAATTCGTATTCAGGAAACGAAATTATCGTAAGTTTGGCTCAGGTTACGACGGAATCCTACGACGATCAACTCAGCATGGCCGACAGCGTCGCTCAGTTACTTGGTCGCGACGATCAATGGACGTTTATTTTTGTACGTGCTCTTCTCACGCGTCCCGACTGCAAGCAGCAAGAAAAAAAGTAAAAAGTACTTGAAATAAACCACGACGAACAAGAACGCTGGATCCACAAACACCCGGGATATGCTCCAACGGCCACGATTCCACCGACCCCAAGTAAGCGAGCTCGGCAGATAGGCATAGCAGGCACAGCGGTGCTCCGACGGTCCTTGGCGTTGTCCTTGGCCAAGACCGTCTGCCCACGACCGGCTGGCGTGCTGAATGGAATATGCCCGCGCGACCCTTGTGAACCCTTCAATCTCTTCCTCTTGTCATCTCCTTGTTTTCCGAGGCAGCGGTGACTCTCGCCGGTGAAAAAGCGGTGGATCTCCGACAGACGCAGGAAAGGTAAAGCAGCCATCGCTTTGACTAGCAGACGTAAAGCAGACGATGTTAACTGCGCCAACCGGCCGACGGCGGAGGAGTCTCTCCGCACACGAAAGGAGGGAAAAAGTATTTGGGAGGGAACTTGCGGACACTAACACGCTCACTCTCGGTTCTTAGCAAACAAACCTCGGCGCCTCGGGACACCTCGCTAGTGAGTCCTTTGACTTCTCTCCTTGATGCGCGTCTGCTAGTTGTTAAAAAAAAAAACGTACCGCTCGATTTATTTCGTCTGCCCTCTCTGAAAGGCGAAGTCGAGCTCGCTCGTAAAGACCTGCACTTCTGAAAGTCGCAGGAAAGGTAAGACAGACGCAGACGACGTTGCGAGCAGACGACGTTGCGAAGGAGCAGACGACGCTCAGATAGGGGGGTCGCGATCAGCCAATCAGGGCTCGGCGTTCTGACGTCACCGCTACTTCCTTTCTCATGCGCAGAAGACGAAAATGAGCCCACTTGCGAGGCGTATAGGTCGCTGGAGTCGCGATATCCAAAAGTGAGGGGCGGGGCGTAGTTCTCCTCCGCGGGGGTCGAAAAAGCGGGAGTTTCAAATGTGGAGAGGTTCTGACTCCGACTAAATTACGTCCTGTGACGTAAATATTGCTAAAAAAAATTTTTTTTCGTGGAACATTTGTTTTGTGACATGCTCATCCCAATTAGGCTGTTTAAAAAAACACTTTTTCTTTGCAGTTACCCTTTAACATTAATTTCGAAAATAGTTTTTTTATTTACCGTCTGAATATCATTTGATGCTTTATATGTGCTTTTTTTATTTAAATCAAGCAAGAAAGATTTATATCTGGCTGAACACGAGTAAAAGTATTGATCTTCTGAGCAATTAGGGTAATTGAGCTTTCGTCCTATTTTCTGCTATGTTTGCTAGTTACATAACGTCGTTGTTACGGGTTGAAGCTGAGCAAGTTGGTTCATAACTTGTGACATTAACAGCTGAACAGAAAAGAATGAAAACACACAAATAACTGTACATCCATACCGCAGGTACAGTGGCCTAGACTGGGGTAGTGGGCTCACCGCGTCCGCTTGCTGAGGCGGTTAATTTAAATTGAGAGATGGGGGCGCTCCGTTCGATAGCTTCTGAAGCTTTCCTCGCAGCGCTCCGCTCAACTTCAATCGAAATGTTATATCCGAACAACATTTCGGATTCCGTGCCCTAAACAGAGGACATGGAGACCACCCAGGCTTACCTCACCACCATAGTCGCCACCGTGGCGACCCCGGCTCTGCCCAACAAGCATCCTGAAATCACCATTCTAAACTTTACTGGCATGCCAGGCTTTCAGGTGGGCAACATCGAGTTCAAAAGCTGTTCTCTCCCCTCCACAGAACTAAACAAAACCACGCAACTCGTGCGTAAAACCCTCACAGATCTGCCTCAAGATCTACAAATTCAAGCCCTCCGATTCGCGATTGGAGAACGGTTTGACATTCATGTCCATCTAAAAGAGGCACCACCAAAGCGTCTGCCCGAACAATGGTTAGACAAAAAACGCAACTCGCAAGAGAGTGCCCACCCTCTCTGGCGGGCACGCCAATACGACAAGAAATGTGCCGCTCGTCCAGGCAACGGTGCTCGAAACCTCTGCGTAGGCATACTCTACAGCCAAGTCCACATCAGATGACTCCCTGCCAGTGCCACTCGACCCAGACACGAACAACGAAGACTGGCACATGGCTACGTACAAAAAAAAAAAAAAAGAAGGCGAAAGGAACCCTGTGTCTCAACACCAGTGGCGACCCACCAGCTAGAGCAAAGCAACGCAGGCGTTGGGAGTTTGAGTACAAATACGTCTTACGCGCTCCCAATTATCTATCAAACCATTCTTCCATCTGCTCCAAGTGCAGCTCACCCCGATCTCAAAGGACTTCACACTACACCTGATTGAGAAGAGTAACATCACATCGCTTCGTACGGACCGCAAGAGCGTGGCAGAGGCCGTGGAGCAAGGTACCCATTTTTCCTTCAACTCCCAGCAAGTCCCTGCCCAAATCTTCCGGACGTACGGTGCCACATACACGAAGGGGGTCATTTACGACATCTCCCCACTGGAAGAAGATTCGAAGGACGAGACATTAAACTCGGACCTTGAAACCGACAAGATACGCCTAGTCTCTGCACGATAATTAGGGAAATCCAACACGGCCGTCCTCACATTCGACAGCCTGAAGCTCCCACGCTCCTTATCATATGGACAGCCAGGCACGTAGCCAGGATTTTGTTTTCGGGGGGGGGGGGGGGGGGGGGGGGGAGGATGCCCCAGCAAAATGAAAGGTTTGGGGGGGGGGGGGGGGGGAGGGGCCCTGTGGCCCCCCCCCCCCCCCCCCCCCCCCCTGGCTACGTGCCTGTGGACAGCGCTTCATGCGAGTTTACCTCACAAGCCAAAAGCGGTTACCTGCAGCAAATTTCACAAGCAGGATATATGTCCTTTCCCTGCCGTATGCCCGCGTTGCAGCAGAACCCACCTTACTTCAGCCACGCGTGGCCAGGGCCCTCGTTGCCCGTCTGAGATATTCTATTGTCAAGGGTGCAAAAGACCGGCCACCTGGGCATGGACCATCTATGCCCTACCTAGCTGAAAACTAACAAAAAAAAAATGTGCGAAGTACAAAGGTATAAGGAACAACACAAACAGCCTCAACTCAACAGGATAAACGGCCCCCACCTACACCTCTTTTCAAGTACCCGCAGCTCCCTCCTTCGCAGTGCCTGGAAACAACCATCATAGCACACATTACTGCAAAACCCTTAATTTTCGCGAGTTGCAAAATTCCTAAAATTTAAGGGCGTGCGAAAATTTCCGTCCTTAAAGGGGCACTCAAGTGGATTCTAATCGAGATCATCTATTTACCGTCATAACTCAGTCTATGGGCAATAAGCATCCTAAAAAAAACGAAATTACATTCAACGGCGGCCGATTTCCGTATTAAAAATCCAAGGAAAGATCACGCCACGCCCTCCTTTTTGCGACGTGGCGCAGAACACCAGGGGCTACCATTAGACAGGAGGGGAGCAGGGGAGGGCATGCGACAGCCAATCACAGGTGACGGTTTCCCGGCGTATTGAATTTTCGAATTCTCGCGCCTTCGAAAAATCAGTTCGCCGGTAAGCCGTCACTTGTGATTCGCTGTCGCGTGCCCTCCCCTGCTACCTTCCCGTCCGGTGGCGCCCCCTGGTTTTCTGCGCCACGGGGCAGAAAGAGGGTCGTGGCACGATCTTTGGTTGAACTTTTAATAGGAAAATCGGCCGCTCTTAATTGTGATTTGCGGTTTTTTAGGATGCTTAGAGCCCGTAGATTGAGTTATGACAATAAATAGACTATCTCATAATCCACTTGAGTGCCCCTGAGTTTCAATGCAGGCGTCTGGAATTAGCGAAATTTAGTGGCCGTGATTGTGTCCTCTTTGACCGATTCGCGAAAAATAGGGGCCGCGAACATAAAAAGGTTTTACGGTATGTGGGCCACCCTGCCTCATCTCGACCAAAAAGTTCGTAGATTACCCTGGGATTCAAGAGTCACCGACATGCTAGAAATCCGCAATATGTTCAGGTCTCTGAAAGACGAAAGTGATAGTCTCGACAGCCCTGAACGCTGGTATGGACGCGGCCTTCCTTGCCCAGCAAGAGTTTAACAACCGGTTACAATAGCAGCAGCAACACCAAAGCTTTTCCAACCAAATCCGGTCCGTCATAAACCTCCCCCAGTTCGTCACCAAATGATCAGGGTCCTTCAATGGAATTGTCTGGACACTGTCAACGAGCGGCGGAGCTCCGCACCCGATTCCTCGAACGCCTCGACGTACTTCTAATCAATCATTCGAGGCTTTACCTCCTATGCGTTGCGTGCCCATTGTGGAATTTTACAATTAACCCCTTTGTCCTCACTGAGGTAAATACCCTCTCCGTACTCCACTCTTTGCGCGGCTACGGCCGGGTCCGTCCATTGACTGCCTTTTTTGGGCACCGGTGGACGAGAGACAACACCGACACAGTCTGTCAGTTTTCGACCTGTTTATTGACTCAAATGCCAACACGCTTCGCCTAGACAGGAAAAGTCTGGGAGCTGGCTTGATTGCCAGTATCACCTGGTCGGTTTCCCACGCTGCCGCAATAGACAGATTCACGGGAAGTCGGAGGCCCACAAAGAAAAACCGAGTTCCATAGAGCCAGGGCCTCCGCCGACGAGAGCCCCCCGCCCTCCTTCGGGGCCGGCTTATGTAGCCTCGGAGATATGGACGCGCCCGGGGAGGCCGGTAGCAGTCGCGTCCCCTATCACTCTCAAGGGTGCGCCGGCGGCACATTTCACCCTACGTGGGCGAGGGAGAGCAGTCCCCTTTGGGGGAATACAACCTCGGTTCCTCGTATCCGGGAGGGCGACGCCGTTGGTGACGACGACTCCCACGGCCTGCTTAAAGAATTGAATCGAATGGAATTTGGGAGTTTTACGTCGGGCATCTGGCACGCCCCAGCGGAGGACTGAGGATTAATTTCGACCACCTAGGGATCTTTTGACGTGCAACCGAAAGCTCGGTTGCACGTCTCCGTCAGATTGCGGGCACCTCGGCCGGGATTCGAACCCGCCACGCCTGCTAGAAGCTAGACCTAGATAGGGATTTAGGGAACCCCATGGTTCCCACACCATCCATCCCAAAACGTAAAGGTGGCCATCGTTCTATCCTTTGCGTGAAACGAGGCTACGCGCTAGTGTACGATCGTAGCGACTGGCCGCAACATCAAGTTGATCTCGCCCAACACTGCAACGACAGTATAGAAATAGTCGCAGTTCGTGCAGCGACCATTTTAGAACAATAACATGATCTTCGTCTCGGCGTGTCTTCGTCCTGGTGCAGAGCGGACCATTGATCAAAGGCCCATTGATCACGATTGCAGCTACCCCGGAAGTCTACTTTATGTTTGTGTATGTGTGTGTGTGTGTGGGGGGGGGGGGGGGCAGCGGGGCAGCGGTCGAAATAAAGGGGGGGGGGGATAAATAAAAAAATAAAAATAAAAAATTAAAAAAAATTACCAAGATTTTACTGCTTATAGAAGGTTTATTATAACTACATATACCGTGTCTCCATACATTCATCCAAAATTCCTGTCACGAAGCAATGAGATGTTGACACAATCTGATCCAATAGTAGTAGCTATATACGGCTGCATCGATCTACGGTGTCGATGTTAAATGCGCTGGAAAATTGGGCGCTTGCACGTAGAATGCTCACATTTTAAACGAAGGTGTATTTTTATCATGGACGCATTGTTAAATTGCTCGGCACAACTCCGTTCATGTAAAAAGTTATAACAATAATTTCAAAAAATTTTTATCACCGGTAGACGCGGTCCTCCTTCGGTGGTAAACCTTCGCTGGCGATGTCCTTTTCTATTTCAGCATGTTTGCTGTTTTTATGGTCGTCTTTGAAAAGAGGGTAAAACCACTGTTCGGAAGTAATTTAAGTACATTGTACTTAAAGTACTACTTCAAGTAGGTTTAGGAAAGTTGTACTTTACTTCAAGTACATTCTCTGAATATGTACTTGCACTTTACTCAAAGTATTTTTTTCTGGTACTTTCCGAGGAAAGTACAATTCCCGACTTCAAAGTACGTACCCCAAATTTGATTTTGTTAAATTTGTATCACGAAATGATGCTTTGTCAACTCCGAAGAAATACAGGGAGGGATATTCTACTCTCACCAGAAACGTGAGCAGACGACGCATCGCTCCGTTTGTTCTGGGGGCGGCTTTCCCGTAGCTTTTTGACCTTTCGTTACTTCTCGGTCGGTCAGCGCAAGCGAGAAGGTTTAAAATATTAGGAGATCAAAATTAATCATAATGTAGCACCTGAGGCTGAGGTGCGAAAAAATTCAACTTTCAATTTGAAAAAACAAAAAAAAAAAAACAACAACAACAGAGGAGAACAATTAATGTTGTGAGACATTCTCTTTTGTCTTCTCCTTCGACTTAAAAGTTCCTTAATTTTTTTGCACCCCAATCACAGGTGTCACATTATGATTAATTATCACCAGCTCGCTTGGGCACTCATTGTTATTTTTTTTTTCATTGAGGAGAGGACACTCATCTTTGAGGGGATTGCTTGCGGAAGCTATGGGGCTGACGTCATGCTTTCTCCTAGTACATTTAATCCTTTTGGGTGCAACAATCCAGTGCAAGCGGCGCCCAATTCAGAAGAGGGACTTCTGAATTTGGCTTCATTCCTGAGATTATCTACTCTGTGGCCACTTGACTTTATCAAATATTTGCCGCTGTTTTTGAAAATAGGTCATGCACCCTGATTACCCCTGGGCAATGCATACCAGTTAAAAAATCACTGCATAGGGGAATGAAAGAGCATCATGAAAGATTGTGTTAAAATACTTGTACTTTACTTTGAAAATACACTGTATTTATAGCACCTTACTTCAAGTACATCACACCTAGTGTACTTACTACTTTACTTGAAGTACATCCCGTCTCATTTACTTTGTATTTTACTCGAGATACCTTTTAGATGTACTTTACCCAACACTGAGTAAAACAGTCTGGGTGTATAATAGGGTGCCCGCCTGAACATAGCAAGCTGGCTCGCCAAGAACCAAATGGTGCTTCAAAAACCAGACCCAGAATGACAGGCCAGAATGACGCGATTCTTTGATATCTCCGACAACCACCGTGATAGCGGCGCTTCAATACAGACTGCAGTGCGATCTCTCCCTTGACAAACTGTGTCGCCTGCTAAGACCCCCTCTTGCCCTGGGGTGTTGCAATACTTTATTCCCTCAACTTGCTACATCTATAAACAGTTCCTCATTCAAGAAGTTGCTTTCTTCTCGCGCAGACCATACCCTGCCTCACGCTTCGGTTCTCCTCGCGGAAACAATTACCCTACCTTCGTGGTTGCCAAGACCACCAAAAGAACAACAGAAAAGCGCAGCTGCAAAAAAAGGGGAAAAAAAGCTAGAAGAAATCCTCGAAGTTTTTGGGAAACGTCATTGCTCAAAATAGAAGCAATACGAAGAAGCCGGCTGGATGGGTAGACAAAAACAGTGCGCTGCGCTTTCCCCCGCATGGCCAAACCGCGAGTGCAATATGGGAGGTCCCCAGGAAAACGACCAAGCAGGTGAAGAGAGGAGATCTTCTTGACTGTGCTATGCAAGCCGCAAACGCCTGTTTTTTTTTTTGTTTTGTTTTCTTCTCCCAATTTTTGTTCGGAGCTGCCGCGTCGTTCGCGGTTTACTGACACTTTGCTTTACTTCGTTTTTTGTTTTTTTCTGGAATTTCGTGGAATTTCCGAAAACTGCGATGCCCGCTGTGGCCAAGACAAGTTTTCTCCTGCGCTTGAAGTGCTACTCTGCACCTATGCGCCAGCTGCTAGTGAAGAAGTAAAGGCAATATCACTTTGCTTAGCACAAAACCTATGCAGGACATTGCATAAATCTACCTCAAGCTTTCTCGAAACAATTTTTATGGTGCCCTGACTTATGATCCCGCAGTGATCAATCCACAGTTGACTGGCTCAAATACAGATATCTCTCTGCATTCGTCAGACACATCAGAAACCGCCAGAAGTACCGATAGAAGTACGCCACATATCTGAGCGTTAAAGTGTATCGGCTATGAACTGCATAATTCATGTCTGCCAGGATGAAAGTCATCTTAGTGATGCAGCACACAAATGGCGTTCTCGAGCAGAAAGGGACGAGGAGAACCGCCAGTTGGTCGCAGCTGTTTTGGTGCACCCTTTCCAATTGGAGCGGGAGCTTCGACAAAACCTGGCGATCCAGGTTTCCTCGAAGAAAACCTGGCGATCCTCGGCATGCACCACAGTAAAGACGGCTCTGATAGTACTGCACGCCATGCGTCTTGGTGCTTCAGCTCATATTGGCTGCAATAGTACATGAGGTGAACTGCTACTGGAAATAGGCCGACTCTTAATTCCTATAAGCCCTGCAATTTTACGTAGGTACCATACTCTGTCTCACCATACATTGACAATCGGAATGAGGCAGGTGGCAATGCATTTTCTGAGTAAACTCTTCCTATGAAGGAGCAGTCATGTCCTTCGCTTCATGGCTCCGACTGGCTTGTCAGAGCCTCAGTGTTCACTATTTGCCAATCTATGCCGAAACAGAGTACAACAGTTGCCATTGAGGTTGACATTGAAGCATAACATTCTTTCTAAGGGGACCATAATCTATCCTTTTAATCTCTCGTGCAAGTCTGATTTGAGACAGATGTAGGACACATCAAACCATCCTACACCACCATTATGCAATTTTTTCTAGTCGAGCCTTGGGGGCTTTGACACTGGGTAAAAAAAGGGTACCCTCCTGCTACCATGGCCTGAAAAAAAAAAAAAAAGCCCCTCATGATCATGGTTGCTAATATGCAGATTTGGAATCAGAAGACAACAGTCTCCTGACAACATTCTCCTGTGCCAAAGAATGCAAGTTACTAAGTTTGGAGACGAATTGTCGGTTTAATTAATTCCAATGAAGTGTAGATAATTTCAATACCACGATTAACTAAACAGAGTGCATTTTGTCTTCAGAGCAGTGAGTAAAGCGTCACCTGCTTGATAAGATGAGGGACCTAATTATTGTCGCTTCAGCAGCTGCAGCCTTATGCATCTTGATGTGTATCATATCCTTATCCTTGGAGGTAGCATCTAACTCGTGCCCGCGGCAAGCCGCGTATGCTATCCGCAAAACCTGACAAAAATTCATCCCCCGTTTTCTTGAGGATACACGTGTGTATCCACGGGCAAGCAGGACTCGGGGCATGATTTTCTAAAACTTTGTTCATTACTTAGCCAACGGTGTCAGCAACTTCTAACGAAATTTCACACTTAACTTCACAAGAACATCATTACCATCTTTGATGTCAGCTTGAAAAGCTTCTTGCTGTATTAGAGAACATTTCTGGTGTATTTCTTGAAAATGGTAACGCTGTTTACATTTTTTACATCTTATTTATATTACATATTTTTTGGTCGGTACAAATAACAAAGTATGTCCATGCTATAGCTTAGAAGCCAAAGCAAATCAGAAGTGTAGAAAAAGAAATCTACTCAAGCTTTTTTATGTAATAGATGCGGCAATTCTGTACAATGTGATGGAAAAACCAACTGATTACTGCATGAACGTCAAACAAAATTAAAGTAGAGTGTGCGGTACAAGTTGGAAGTCAGAGTCCGGAACTGCTTGCTTGTGCTTGCTGCAGATGTACCGAGGGGTTTTGTTGGCTGTTTGCTGACAGCAGAGTTTCTAAAAGAGATTGATAAACTGATCGATAAGCTAAAGTCTCACTCATTGGCACACTTGAAGGTGCTTTTATGGGCTATGACTACCAAACAAAGCTGGACTTCATGAGGTCTTAGGTCATGGTGGTGTGGAAGCATAGGCCATTGTCTCTGCTCAAATGGTTGGGCAACCACTGTAGCTGCCGTTTTGCATATCTGGGAAAAAATGTGGGTTTAGGGGCTCACCTTCCTCATGAGCAACAGTCTCGAGCCCTTTTCAGTCATTCGTCAGAGAGGGAATTTTTAAAACTCCTCTGACACGAAGTCATTGTAGGTATCTGTAAAGGCACTTTGAAGCAAAACCTTATGCAGTCGAGCCAGGTCACAAACTGTAAAAAGACTTTGATGATGTTCTGTTATGTGCAAGTATAGTCTCGTCATTCGACACGTGGAGAGTGGAGCAGTCATGGCAATTCTAACTTCACGCTCCTGAATACTCGAGCTGTTGCAGTGGGTTTGCTGTCGTCAGTCCAGTAGACTTTGTTCTGAAATCACTTGGAGGATGATGACATTTACCGGTCACTGCCACCATGTTGTGTTAGCCAGTAGACAAGAACAAGGCCATCCACTCCTTGAGCTTAGACAAAGGGTCTTCTTTAATTTGCTTTTAATGTGTTGTCTTCTCGAAGCCCCTATTCTTGACATGCAATGGCAAGTATCTGCACACTTAATTCTTCACTTAGTATCACTCAAAACCTTACTAGCACATAGTGTTGCCAATGTGTGTTCATGAAAGGAGCATTATCAGAATTCGGTACCGCTATGAAAAATAAATTGACCATCCCTTATATTTACAGACATTGCTTGCACCGGTTGCTATGTATCAGCTGGCTATATTAGGTTTGTGATTTTATTCAAACTGAGCAGGTACTTCCGACATACTACCTGAAGAGTATAAGTATGAAGAGCCCGCTATGCTTCTTGGAAATACCGTCCAGCTTGTGAAGAACCTCTGAATCAGACATGGGCGTACCAACCGGGGGGGCAAGGGGGGCGCTTGCCCCCCCCCCCCCCCCCGTTCTCAGAGTGGGGGGCAAGGCATGTGTTTTGCCCCCCCCCCCCCCCTGAAACAGCCGCCACTGGGCACGGCCAACACTGTCCGGCTGCGCCGAAGGGATACCAAGGGGGTCCACACACACTCAAAAACAAGTTTTGGTACGCCACTGGAATCAGACCAATGCTGAAGAACACGGTTGCCCCCCCCCCCCGAAACAAAATCCTGGCTACGTGCCTGCCTTAGGGAATCCTTTAGCCTGACCCTTGGGAAACGCTCACACGTCCCCCTTTGGGAGACGCTAACGCTGACCCCGTAACCAAGCCAAAAAGAGGCAGCATAAATTAGAGGAAGCAAAAGAGAAAGCCAAAACAGAAAAGTGAAGGGGTCAGCGGCAGCGTTTCCCAACGGGGGACGTCTGTGACGTTTCCGAAGGCTCATGCTAACGCATTCCCTAAGAGTCTACAAATGGATCTTTCTTTCATTTTCTTTTATCAGTCCTTTCGTCTTGCTTCTGCTTTCTTTTGGCTTCCGACACCACCATTGTAAACTACCCGAGCTCCCTTTTGGCCTTTCTCTGTCCATTTTGTTGGGCAAGAGTGCAGCAACGATCGTCGTCGCCGAGAGTCTTTTCCTACGTACGTCCTGCCGTCTGCAGGCTTGTTTTCTTTTCTATTGCTTTTATCTTTCTCCTGAAGTTTTTTTTTAATGTTTTGAATAAAATTGTTTGCGAAGTGTTTGCAGTTAATTTTTCTCGTGGCTCTGACTCATAGGCGACACCTGTCGATATGCGCAAGCACCCGCCACGGAGCACATCTGGAGGCGAGTGTAGTTGCTTTCCCGAGGAGCTTCAGGGGAGGGGGAAGGAAAGTTCTCGCCCCCGCCCCGTAGTCGGCGCCCATGAAAGATGATGCTATTTCGGGGGTTCTCAGTTGACATCCAAGATATGAGATATTCCTTCCCACACGCGGGCCTCATGACAGTTCTTCGAGAGACCGTTGAAGAGCAAGGCTTCGTACGTTTCCAAAACGCGGCCGGGATTAGCCTTGACAGTTTTCAGAGCGCAGCTCTTAGGCACCCGTTTCCGGCTTGAGTGGCGTCGCCGTCACCGTCGCCGTCGACGTAACCGCGCGTTGCATAATGGGACATTTCCCATAATAACGTAACACGGGACGTTAAGTGTGACTTCAAGAGGGTTACGAGTGACGTCACAAGTGACGTCACGATGGTCACGAGTGACGTCACCAGAGAGCAGGGAGGGAGGGGGAGGAGGAGGGCAGAAAGGGGAGGAGGAGGTGGAGGAGGAAGTGAGCACACCAATCAAAGGGCACATGGGAAACAAACGTATGAGAGGCGCAAACAGAAGACGAACTTGCACGCCGTATAAGATAATGGTTCGTCCTGAAACCTTGGGAGTTGGATTGGACCGCTAGCGCTGCATTTGGGCGGAAATAAAGCGTTCCGCAATGCGTTATTCATTCTCGTGAAAAAAAAAAAAGGTTGCAGCACGATTTCCTTGTAGCAGTTTTCCCGTCTCGAATGCCACATGCCTCTTCCCCCGACTATCAAAAACACCGTCGACTAAATTCATGCTTTGCTTCCCCCGAGTGTCAATACTCCCGTGCCCAATTCCCCTGCTATTCCAGTTCTGTGATCACCTTGATCACCTCTGCATTAAATAAAGACAAACTGTCCTGCCCAGTGATTCTGTCTCCCCAATGACCATCAATAAAGCAGTTATAGACCATATGCAAAAAAAAGCGCCATCTAGTGTATTCATGATCAATGATCAGATTTCCTCCATATTGGGGGGTTCCCGTACCGACGGTTTCGCCCGAAAAACAATAGTCCCGGCAAAGTGTAAGTCGTAGAACTAAAATATCATCACCTGCTGCAAGTCCAGTACGAAACCTTCACAGGACGTCTTCGAGAAATACCGTTCATTGACCTGGATGGCCCAGTTCACTGCTTGAGTGACGAGTCTTGCGACCTCGTTGCTGACAATTCCTTCTCCTGAATTTGGCGGCCGTCTTTCTTTTCTTCTTTGATCCGAAACTAACCAGCAACCCATTGAGTGTACAAATAAACTGCCCTAATATCATGAAAACCGAGTTAAATGCAGATGCGCCTCGTCCACAACTGGAAGATGTGATAAACCAACGCCTCCTAAAGGAGGCGTTGGATAAACCCCCCAATATGGCGGCTCCTAATGGCATGATGATGATAGTTGGCAAGAATTTCGCAAATGGCCTATATGATGAATATATACAGGTGTATACAGTGTTTCAAATAAGGCAGTGAAAGAAATTGATGAGTTTTTTTGTATTGCCAGTAATGAAGAAGGCATGTGTGTTAGCGCCCAGTCGGTGACCCTGGCGGGTAACGACGTGAATTTTATAAAGAGGTGCAACAAGTTTCTGTAGGCACTGTATCGGCCATCGGCCTATAGCACGACCGAGCAGCACGGGGGAGCTGGCTTCACGTGCGAATAAAAAACTACACGCGCTGTTCCAAACAGCAGCAGCAGCCATGGCCACACCGATCTGCTTGTCTGTCCTTATTATCTAAACTTCTGACATCATGTATCGTTTAGACTAGGACAGACAAGCAGATCGGTGTGGCCATAACTGCTGCTGCTGGTTGGAACAGCGCGTGTCCTGTTTTATTCGCACGTGAAGCTGCAGCTCTCCCGTGCTGCTCGGTCGTGCTAGGCCGATGGCTGATACAGGCACCTGTCGGTATGCTCGGGGTGTTTTATCGGGTTGTTTTGTTTCTATCTTTCCCGTCTATCTTTTACTTTCTGTTTTGTGCAGAATTACAATTTTCAGATGCTGCAGTCAGTGCTGTGTTTGTGTGTGTGCGTGCTCCTTCCTTATAGTCCTTCGTTTTTCCAGACGCAGCCGACGCTACGAGCTGATGGCACCAATGAGAACTCGTAAAAAGGGAGCCATCACGATGTTCGTTATGTTTCTATAGTGCTGTGTCATCGCTGAACCAATCATAAGCAAAAAAGTCCATGCACCGCATTGTCTTGTTTTTAATATTTTTGGGGCGACAAGCCATCAATTATTGCACTCATTCCACATGCCTTCAAAATTTTGCATGTCTTTTCCACGCGCAAAAAATCCCGCTTAGAAGAAAAAGAAAATAATTAACGCCCACGCCCGTTGTCCCAGTGTCAAAAACGCTGTTGCCAAAAGAAAACAACCTAAACACGCTGTTACCATCAATTTATAAGTTAAAAGTAACGCACAAGTAGTGCGTTACTTTTTATCGGTGACGGTAACGGTAGCGGGTTCCTTTTATTTTGAGGTAACGTAGGTCGGTAACGCGATCATTTATTTTGCAAGTAACTCTACGTATTTCGTTACTTTTTTCTGTAACGCCTACAACACCGTCCCGTTTGTCCTAGGTAGAATCTACCACATGAATGCGGGATACTATAGATGGCACTCAAGGAACAGGGCGCATAGGGGTGGACATGTATTTTGTGGCACACAGCTTTTTTAATATTTTTACGTTAGCTTGGACCTTTGCACAAAAACACAAATTAGTTTAAGAAGCATTCAATATCTTTGACATTTAGATTAGTGAAATAATAATTTGAGTTCATGTTTCTAATTATATAATGTGCAAGCGAGCAGGACAAGAATGACGAAAATAATCCCCGGAGAAGGTTTTTCTTACTAGATGTTCGGCAATAACCTAGTTAGTATAAGTGCGACACCTAAAATATATCATGTTATTTCGACTAGTTTTTATGGCCTACCGTTTTTCCAGTTTCCGTTAGAACCATGCAGTAGTTGAGTTACCAAAAATATCTACCTCATTTGAAAAAGCGTCGGTTAACAGCGCAGAAGGCGTTGCTTAACGTTGTTAAACTTTATAGGCTGCTAGAGACACAACTCCAAGATTAATATATATAGTTTTATTTAGTTATATAATTAATCCAATACTGGAAGCCAACAGTCCTAGCTTTTTCTTGCAAAAAGGAAAAAAGTGTCGTCGGAGGTTGAGTTTTTGGAGCAACTACGTCGTTTCTCTGGAATTGAAATAATAAATGTGTAAATATTCAGATACTTATCTCATTGCTGACGACAATATGAGGGTGGGTAAAACTCGAAGATAGGATTGCGGTGCCGCATAAACAGTAAAAGTGCTGCCATAATAATTTCTTTTTTACATTAGAGGATTTTATGTTGATACTTGGCGTGCGTACCATGCGCTTAGTAAAAGCTTGACCTTCGTTACTGTTATTTAATTAAAATGCGAATATTTTTTAATTTGTTGCAATTCTTACCGTATACAAGCGTTTTCACACTCCTGTTTTGAGAAGAAATTGTTTCCGGTTTCAGAGTTTTCTGGATCTACGGGATCGCCATTCTCGTCGCAGTTAAAATACCCGGACCAACGGCACCTCTTCTTTTCACTGTCGTAGTACCATCTCTGGTCGAGGTAATCCCAACAAACGGTCCCATCTTTGACATCAAGCTTTTTCATACTGCAAGAGCTTTCGTGTTCTTCTGTGGGGAAAATGTTTTCTTTCATGCCAAAATTTCACACCGCAAACTTGTGGAGAAAATTAACTTCCATCCATGCATAGAACTCTAACCGTGAACGTAAATAGCATGTTTATGAGCACATAATGTGTAAAACAAATCAGCCTAACTCTCAGAAAGTTTATATTAGGAATGGAAAATAATAAAAACGCATTCAAGCAATAAGTTGGAGGTTTCACTCAGTTGACACTCATATTACTATAACCAGAGTCCTTCAATACGCTACTGGTCTTGAAACTTCTCCGTAACGCCATATGAGAGCTTGGTACGCGACCACGATGAATCCCGGATACTGGGTTCAATGAACTTCAATCCCCACCCCTGCCCGTTCCGATCAGGATGAGCATCGTAGCGGCGTGCGGTCGTGTATCACCACTGCGTGGTGCACGTTAAAGACCACAGGCTAGCGGTTGTACTGCACTGGCTAAATTTCTCATTTACAGCTGGGAGACAAGTCACCTGTTGAGGCAGACCAAGTTCTAGGCTGTACAAACATACACACAACCCAATTTTTTTTACGCGACCACGCGTGGCATTATATACCCCTTTTTTAAAAGGGCCAGAAGGAGGCGGTATTGGCGATTTACGTCCGACTTTTCCTAGTTGTGAGGTAACTCGACCGTTGGTGCGGAGCCTCAATCCCGAAAGATTCGTGTTTGAGGCTCCACTCGAACGTTCGAGTTCACGCACGTGGCCAACTTGATTCTGACGATTCCCCTACGTGGCAATGACGCGACGAGACAATTGGGGCGCAGAAATCTCCGCATTTCCTTTTTGTTTTCTGCTCTCATCGATCTTTCCTTTGGGCGTTGAAGCGAACGAATAATAGATGAAGGGCTAACTTCCGTAGACTCAAAGATAACAAAAAAAAAAATGATAACATGATTTCATTATAAAATATGAATCATTCTTTTAAAGATTATGACGTAGTAAAGTATAATTTAGCTAAAATAGCTCGACTTGCGTTGTTCAAGTATTAACTACAGTCCTCCAAAAGAAACATGGTTGAAGTTGCGGAAACGTGAAAACGATGTTGTCGTGTTGGCGTTGGCGCCTTGTTTGCGTCGTTGGTTTCTCTGTCTGCAAGGATGTTTATATCATTATGGGAAGAAACTGTGCATAACGGTACGCCGCGACAACGATCATCCTCTGTGAAGCCTCCTCTGCGAAGCCGCCGTGAGCAGAAGCCGTGAATGAAATGATTGTTTGCCGGTGGCTGCGATTATGTCTCTCGAAAGAAAGCGCGCTGACAATGACTCTAAGATAATCGTCGACAGGTCGTAAGTTTGATTCAAAGTGTACCGGTGTGCTTGGTCCCCCTTTTATCTTACTTAATTACGACGGTAGTCCATAAGCAGTGTTTTTCGTTACCTCGTTGAAGGAATGGGCGTGACCGCATACTCCCAGGCCAAGGTCCCAGCTTACGATTTTTTCAAAACCGGCACCCCACTATCTCATTGGCCACGATGCGCGTGAAGATCCGAGGCTGTTTGTCATGGAAACGTTCATGGAACTAGAATGCTTCCGGTTTTATCTGCCGCTTTTTGAGTTCGGGCTGTGACGACAAAATGACGTAAGGCCTATACTTCGTTTCATACTTAGTATACAACTCTGTCAAAGCTACTGGCGAGAACGCGTGGCTTCATCTATGGTTTCGTTTGCGTGAGAACGCGTACAAATGATCAACGAGGTCTTGATTTGGTTTGGAAAGCGTTTAATGCCAAAGCGAGGGTTGCGGTAAGAGGGAGTGCGCCGGTGACTGTGAGGTCTGGGCGCTGGCATAAGGATTAAGGAGTCAGGCAATTATATGTGGATGTCCTGCTTGGCCTCTTAAGCAAAGTCTAGGAGGCTTCCTAACACCCGTCTTTTGTCTTCTTCCTGTCCGGGAGGATGGGTCCAACCTTTAAGGGTAGCGATGTCTCGTGATCGATGTCTATTCCTTGCTTCCTCGTGTGCAGGGCAGTCCCACAGTATGTGGGCCATGTCGTGCTTCAGGCCCTTGTCACACCTGTTGCAAAGGTCGGATTTCTTCCTTTTTCCCCAAGTCGCGATTCTGGCCGGGTCTATTGTCGCTTTTGCCCTTATTCTATGTAGGAGTACTCTCGCCCTTCGACCGAAACCCTTCCCGGGAAGTAGATCGGGGTCTTCGAGGATTTTCACTTCAAGTTTGGTTCTGTATTCTTCCTTTATTTGGATCCTGGCTTCTCCGGGATCGTACTCGTCTTCGTAGTCCATGGGGGTCGGTGCCTGGTCACAAGCCGTGTCATACCCGTGGTCGAGGTGTACTGGAGGGAGCTCTACTTGACCGGAGTTAAAAAGCGCGGCACGGGCAGTTCGATCTGCTTCTTTATTTCCTGGGATTTCCGCATGGCCGGGGGCCCATTCAATTCTTGCTTGTACACCTCTATTTGCAAGTTGCGAGACAAGATGCTTGATATGGCGGATAAGTCTGCAAGGACTGTTTCTGGTTCTGCACTCCTTGATGGCATCCTGTGAATTTGAGAAAATCCGAAGATTCGCTGGTATGCTTTCAGAGTTAATGCATGCATTTACAAGTGCCAAGTGGATAGCATGTAGTTCTCCTTGCTTTGTAGAGGACTTGGCTGAGATATCTTGGTGATAATTTCTGTTTAATGCCGGGAAATAGACTGCGACCGATTTCCGGGGTGTCGGTCCCTCGAAGCTTGCCACGTCCGTGTAGGCAGCAACAGTGTGGTTCAAGTCCCAGCTTTCAACCATCTTAATGTGCGCCTCGGCTCGTTTTGTGACTTGCTCGGCGGCTCCCTTGCGGGGTGAGGGCTTGCTGTTGGTGATCTCCGTCAGGCCTTCCCAAGGAGGGAGACTTGCGGGGATTTCTGGGAGGTGATCAGTAATCTTTCCAAGAAGTTCCATGATAGCCCTGCCTTGGGTTGTGAGCTCGAGCCTTTCGTCCTGGGCTTTCATGTGAGCCTTGACAATGTCGTACAGATCATTGATGCCGGCCGAAGTCCGGAGCTTGGCCGGGGGGTAAACTTCGGAAGACCTGTGATCACCCGTCTTGCTTGATTGTTAAGGGTTTCCAGTCTTTGCCCCTGTTCCTTTCTGAGCCAGAAGTGCCTGGCGCCGTAGCACACGCGCGAAAAAAAAAATTGGGTTGTTTTGTATGTTTATACAGCCTAGAACTTGGTCTGCCTCAACGGGCGACGAGTCTCCCAGCTGTAGATGAGCAATTTAGCCAGTGCAGTACAACCGCTAGCCTGGGGTCTTTAACGTGCATCACGCAGTAGTGGTACACGACCGCACGCCGGTACGATGCTCATCCAGATCGAAACGGGCAGGGGTGGGGATTGAACCCAGGATCCTGGGTTCTGCAGCGCGAGCTTTCGCTCCACGTGCTCCGAGCTGGTGTGCGCTAGCCCACTCGGCCACCGATCTTTTTTTTTTTTTCTTTATTGCCGGATTTTTTACATTGTCAAATAGGCAGGCATATCGCTCAAAACATAGGAAACAGGGCAAGGCTAAGCTAAACCAGTCCGAAGTGACTGGCGTTGGAGGCTAAAATTGTTTCATGGACAAAAGTGCCTCAATGCGCGGAAGCCACTCAGGCTCGCACTTCAGTGCTCTGTTGACTTCAACTAACAAAGATACACTTTCACGAAAATATTCCCGCGCCTCCCGTACATTATTGTCAGCGTTGTGTACAGCCATTCGGGACTTCCAAATACTGTGCAGACCCAACAGCATAACCAGGTCAAAGGGAAAACCTTCCTCGTTTTTAACCGAAAGATAACGGATTCCATGCGCGTCTAGGGGGAGATCCTTTTTCAGGGTACGTTGGAGGACGTCCCAGAAGAAGACCCCATCCCAGCACTCAAGAAACACGTGCTCGACCGTCTCTGGCTTCTTGCATAAAAAACAGTGATCCCCCCACGGTACAAAAAGTCCCCTCTCGTTTAGCCACGTCTTGACCGGCAGTGTACCTGAATGTAATTTAAAGAAGAAAGTCTTGGTGCCTGCGGGCACCACCATACTCTTAACGCGCTTCAAGACATCTTGCCCTGGGCCTGCACAGTATAAGGCTCTGTATAGAGGTACAGGGAACACAGTATCGCACACAGCCTTATACAATCTTTTCCGAGGAACCTCACTCAAATACTCAACTGAAAAACGAGATAACAGAAATTTACATGAGGCAACAACTTCCTTTAAATATCCATGAATACCACCCGACATTGAAGACGTGGAAACAATCAACTCAGGCAACCTGCTTGCAACTCTCACTTGACAAACGGTGCGCAAAAAGGGGTCACTTATGTCCCGAAAATACATGAACCGATTAACAACCTGGCGTAAAAACAAATGCGTACAAACTAAGCCCCCCACTGCGTACGCGCCTGAAAAGATTCGTCCTACTTGATTGCTCCCACGTGGAGCCCCAGATAAACACTGCAAATACCCGGTGCAATTTCTGCACATTTACCCGCGAACAATGCAAGACTTGTAGAACGTACCACAGTTTGCTGACAAAAAACAAATTGCAAACTGTGGCCCGTGCAAAAATAGACAGATCATACCTCCGTCTTTTTTCTACTCTTTCGCGAAGTTCCACCGCCTGCCGGCGCCAATAGGGTTCGCTGTCGCGATAATTTTCTAGAGGCACTCCCAAATATTTTACGGGGGTGGTCACCCACTGCATGTTGGCAAACGAACAAGGAGTAGAACTCCACTCTCCATGCCAAAATCCCAGGCACTTGGTCCAGTTAACAGAGCTGCCACTGACTTCGCAAAAACGTTTGAGCGTGTGAACGACTTGAACAATACTCTCGCGGTTGGAACAAAACACTGCAATATCATCAGCATACGCTAACACTTTAACTTCGGTCGCATGGAGCTTAAAACCACTGATAGAACTGTTTTTAAAAATACTAATGCAAAGGGATTCTATGTAAATGCAAAAAAGAAGTGGTGACAAAGGACACCCTTGGCGGACAGATCGATTCACTTTTATACGTTTTCCAACCGACTTGTTCACCATAAGTCTCGTCGAGCAACCGTTGTACGCCATGCTGACACCTTCGCGGATAACAGCGCCGACGTTTACATGATCGAGAATGGTTAAAAGCAGGTCGTGAGGCACGCGGTCAAAGGCCTTTTCCAAATCTACCTGGAGCATCGCAACGCAAGTACGCATTGCGTCGCAACACTCCAGAACACTGCGTTCTTTATGGATATTGGTGGAAATAGTCCTTCCTTTTATGCCGCAAGTTTGATGGGGCCCCACTATATCTGATATTACAGTTTGCAATCTCCTTGCTAAGATCTTCATTAAAATTTTGTAGTCGACATTAGTCAAACTGATCGGCCGGTACGCTGTGACTTGCTGCAACTTAACCGCGTCTTCTGTTTTGGGGATTAACACTGTGTGCGACGACATAAAAGATGGAGGCAACATATTCAAATCATATGCTTCATTGAATACTTTGGCTAGGACTGCGGCAATCTCTTGTTTCTGAGTCTTATAAAAAGCTGCACTTAGGCCGTCTGGGCCAGGGGACTTTCCCGGGTTTAGGGCTTCTATTGCAAAGACCACTTCCTCTACGCTGATGGTCGATTCTAGTAATTCTTTCGTTTCGTCATCTATGCGCGGCATTAAACCCAAAAATTCATCTTTAAAAGGCTGGACATCTACTGGACAGGACGCAAATAATCTACTATAATATTCGAAAAATGCGAGTTCGATTTCTTCCTTATCGCTCGTAACTGTTCCGTTCCTCTCTACCCCCGTTATCTCGTTACGCCGAGCATATCTTTTCTCAAGGCTCAGCGCACGCTTAGTTGGCGCTTCGCCTGTTGACCATCTTTCGGCTCTGGCTCTAACAATCGCCCCACAATATCGTTCCCGATCTAGAATCTCGAGTTTATCTTTCACAATAGAAATATCGTCTTTGAATGCCCCAGGCATTTTAGTCTCTTCTTTTAGCAGTATCCGCAAATTATTACGTAATAACATTTCGTTGCTTCTTTCAGTGCTTTTAAGTACGCCTGCCCGCTCTAACGCTTTCATTTTTATTTCCTGCTTAAAAAGCTCCCATCTCACACCATACCCTAATTTGTTCTGGCTCTCTAGTGTTTCAACCGCGGCCTGCACTTGGGCAGTGAAAACGTCATCCTCCAAAAGTTTCGCGTTCAATTTCCATAATTCCCAGCTGAAGACTTTCCTGGCTTGGGATTTACTGCGCATACAAAAGGAAACTAGACAGTGATCACTAAAGGAAACAGGGTGCACGCGATATTCAAAACATAATGGTATCAAATCTAAAGAAACGTACGCTCGATCTAGACGGGCGTGACTCGACCCTTGGAAATGGGTGTACTGGATTTCGCGGCCATTCCTTAAACATTCCCCAACGTCATCTAAGCCGGACTCGTTGATTAAACTAAGAAGGCTCTCGGTGCTTAAATCGCGATAGGGCGTTGAACTGGACTTGTCCCCAGCAGAGCAGATGCAATTAAAATCGCCAAGAAAAATAATAAGGCGATCACTTTTGCAGTACTGATGCATGAAATCAAAAAACACCCGCCGCTCATCAACCCTGTTGGAGGGGTACACACAAATGACCCTCCAATCATACGATGAAAGAGAAAAATCACATACAACAAAGCGCCCTGACGCACACGTCGTCACCGCCTCGACTGTTGCACCCAAACTCTGGCGCACTAACAACAAACAGCCCGCCGACGACCCAACCGCGTGACTAACACACACTTCGTAACGCGCCGTAAAAGGTCTAACCATAAAATTGGTCTGGTCCTCACTCTCGACCTTGGTCTCCTGCACAGCGATGATGTCGAGGTCCTGTTCGACTGCTAGACGGCAGAGTTGCCTTTGCCTCCTGCGATCTGAGAGGCCTCGGACATTAAGGGTCGCTATTCGGACAGGACTTTGTAAGGAGACCATGGGATAGTGAGGACCAACCCGCCTGCACCGCCGTTCACTGCGACAGTTTGTCGCGTGATCCTCCGCGGTCTGCGCCGGACCGCTGATGGCCATCCTCTCCTTTTCCGCCCGACACCATCCTCCACCTGCGCTCGAGCTGGCGCAGCCGAAGTTCCTGACCAGTCGTGTCCGTGACGTCTTCGAACCTACGCTTCGCAGAGCCCAGCTCGACGTCCATCTCTGGTGTGATGGAGACCTCGTCTGACAATGGCGAAGCACCAGCTGCGCCGCCGGCGCTCCCTGTTGGAGGTACCGTCGAGCGCTCGGCTGCAGGTGGATCTGCAGGAGCTGCAGTCGACGGCTTGTCCGGCAGCACGGGGCTGCTCACTTCGGGTGAGGTGCTGGAAGCGTCGTCGCTCTTGGCTTGCTCGGACTGGGTTTTCACTGGCGCGGCCGCTCTCTCCGCCTCTTCCTCGTCCATCATGTCGTCGACGTGGTCTTCGTTTACTCCTCGTCCCACGGCTCGGGCGTAGGAGCGGACACAGTCGTCACGCTCGTGGCCATAGGCTCGGCACTCGGAGCACCTGGGAGCCCGGCAGTCTCGTCGGATATGCCCCGTCCTACGGCACCGGAGGCATACTGGGGCCCTCCCAGGCACGACGACCAATACCAAGCCGCCTCCGAAGCGCAGCTGATGGGGAAGGCGGTCAAGGTTGACACCCTCCCGGAGTACCAGCCGCACTATCCGGGTGGTAGACTCGGCTCCCTCGAAGCCCGGCACCTTCCAGCGGTCGGACGCAACGTCCTTCACCTCGCCGTACTCCGAGAAAGCCTTGCGAATGGTGTCGTTCGATACGTCGAACGCCACCCAGTGCAACTTGATGCGCACCTCTTGCCTGGACGGGTCCACGACGATGCAGGTGCGTCCTTTGACAGCGAGCCGCCCTGCGTTCACCAGCTTGAGCTTGGCCGCGTCGGTCCTCAGGTCAAGCAGCCAGACATGGGACATCTGATACGCCCCAATTCCGGCTACCTCCCTGAGGACCCCCAGTTCGTCGAGTGGTTGCCGAAAATCCTCAATCCTGTATGGCCTTCCGGCCATGTCGCAGTGAAGGACGACCGCTTTCTTCATTGAATCACCTGATGGAAGCTGGGGCAACAAAAACCTGTACTCACTTGAGCCGGGAAAAACAGAATCACCGCGGCCGGCGAGGGCCGTTATCGCCGCTCCTTCGGAGCTCATGATTCCACGTCCTCGCGCTCGTGCGTTCGAAAATGGAATCCTCGGCCACCGATCCCCCCCCGCACACGCGCGATACTACGAGTGCCGTGTACATCTTCTTGGCAATGGCTTCTGTTGCGTTTCTCGGGCACTGCATATCCGCCTAATGGCGTTAAGTGCCTTGCAGTGTTTGATGGCGTCTTTAAGCCAAGCGTCTGCAGATGCGTTCTCCTCGATCGTGATTCCCAATATCTTGATCGAGGGAGATGGCTGGATCCTTTTCCCCGCAAGTTCGAGGGTCAGCTGCTCTGCGATCTTGTTGTCTCGAAGTGCTTTCGATGCTACGACGGTGTAGGTAGTCTTTTCTGGTGAAGCTTTCATCCCGACCCGGGCCAGAAGAGCTTTAATCACGTCCAGTGCGTTTTGTAACGGTTCTTGCTGCGCAGCTATGCTCCTGTGATTCTTCGACCAGATGGTAACGTAACGTCCAGATGGTAACGAGGTCAAGCCCCAAGCTTGACAGTATTGTACACTAAGTATGAAACAGAGTATAAATTGCACGGAATTATTTCCATTGTTTAAACTCGATAACCGTACCCTTGGTGAGATGAACCCGAAAGAAAATTGCGTAATGCTTGTTGGCTTCAACGCTACCGTTGCTCGACTTGTGGATTGGTGGCTTCTCGAGCGCAGACCGAAATGCTCTCGTGAGTTTGTTTGAGTACATTCGGCGGCAGTACCGGATCGAAGAGCACAGTGAAATGGCGTTAAAAGTCGCTGTGTTGTCGGAGTATCAGGAACTCAGGTCTCAGAGCAGCATCCGTCGAAAATCATCCATTTAGTAAGAAGTGATCGAGTCCCCCCCCCCCCCCCCCCCCCCCCCCTCCCTCTCTTCGTTTTCCTCTTTCCCCGGCTCCCGCCTCGCGATAACCATAGCTCTTAGCACATCTACGCTTTAGACTAATGGCTTAAGCGTACTACGGGTTTTACTACTCTGCCTCTTCGTGTCACAAGGGGTCACAACGAAACTCGAAAAGCGCCTGTGTTTGTGAGTGTTTCTCTTGTGGTGCGCTGTAACGTTAATCAACTTTATCAGAATGCGGCGCCCCATATGTCGGCTATAGAGTTCTTTTCGCAATTGTGTCGTGTGGTGGGAGATCAGGTGAGTTGGGCATTGCCGGTATCGTGAGACCAGATGATATCGGCTCCGGCTGAGGTTCCTGTCCTGTGTGTTGACAGAATAGGACCTTGGAGTTTCTGCTGTCGATCGCACTATCCCAGTTTCGCGTCGATCGGTTATCCATACTTTGTCTAAAGCTTTCAAAGGTTGAAGCTGGCGGGCACTGTGTCGTCCATCATAGTTACGCTTCTGATTATTAATCCTGCGTTCTTACCAAAGTGTGAGAACTTCTTTATCTACCTGTCTTAGCTGAAGAGCGAAGTCAGCTGCCAGTAGTGAAGTCCGCAATTTCAGTCCCATCAAGAACTCTGCTGGACTGCAGCCATTATACAGTGGTGTTGAGCGGTAGGCTTGTAACTCGACGTAACTGTCCCCAGTCTTCTTCAGGTTACATTCGATGATGCCAACTGCAACTTTCACGAAGCCATTTGGGTATTGTGGACAAGATGTTCTGTGCTCTAAACACCAACTTTTAGCGAACTTCTGGAACTCCAATCCTTGTACTTTTCGGAATTGTAGACCATTATCGCTGAAGACTACTTCTGGTGTTCCATGACTTGCGAAGAAAGACTTCAAGTGAGTTATTACTATCGTCGCCGCCAAATTGTTAAGGAGTGCGATCTCTGGAAACCTTAAAAAATATAATGATAATGCAATTAAATGCAAAGGTGCAAGCGAGCTGGACAAGAATGACGAAAATAATCCCTGGAGAAGGGGAACAAGCGGGAAAAAGGACATCCACAAATCCCCAAACACAGCTACGTGACTGGTGCGCGACAAAAAAAAATCCGCCTGGTCCTGTTATTAAACCAGAGACCTCTCCATTTCCAGTGGAGCGCTGTACAAACGGAGCTAACCAAGAGTTTGAACTCAGTACAGCTTGTCAGTAGAGTGAAGATTTGCGGTTGTCCTTTGTACCCAAGGTTCCCCTTCTCCAGGGATTATTTTCGTCATTCTTGAAAAGTAGTTGGTGACGAGGAGGTAGACCTTTCCTTCCAAGTGAAACAGATCCATTGCGACTTTTTGCCAAGGTCGATCTGGAAACATTGTAGGAAGCAGTGGCTCGTGCCAGTTATGCGTTTCTTGGATGCATTCTGTGCATGTGCGTACCAGATCTTCCACCTGACGGGAACGTCCTAGCTACCACACAGACTGTCGGGCACGTACCCTACGCTTAATAATGGCTTGGCGTCCTTCGTGAAGTTTCTGTTGGATGTCACGGCGCATTGATTGAGCAATTATTATTCGAGATCCTCTCATGAGGAGAACGTCTTGCAAAGTGCAAAGCGAGGAAAAAAAAAAGAAGAAGAGTGGATAGTAAGCTTCCTACTTTCTGGTTGTTGTTCGGCCTTTAAACTCCTCAAACTTAGCCACCCACTCTCCTTCTACTCCTCGTAAATCTAACCTCAACATTCTGACATAGACGGCAAATAAAGTTACCCTCCCCCGCGTCAGCTAAGCTGTCGAAGTCGGTCTCCTGAATAGCACCATCGCTTACACTCGTCACACCCTACCAACTCCGCTTCCCCCTTACCCTTCCGTCCATCACGACTCATCTCCCGCCAAAATCGGAACAAAGCCCGACAAAATCTAAACAAAGCCTAGCCCTGATGGCGTACACGGCCGCCTGTGCCTACGCTAACCTCAAGAAAGCTGGTTCATGCTCCACCCAGTGGCAAGCCTATCGCCCCATCGCTTTACACTCTTAGAAAAAAGGGTATCTATTGTTGATGAAAATAATCCCTGGAGAAGGGGAACAAGAGGGACAAAGGACAAACACAAATCTCCAAACACAGCTAGGTGACTGGTGCGCGACCGAAAAAATCCGCCTGGTCCGGGTATCGAACCCGGGACCTCTCCATTACAGGTGGAGCGCTCTACCAACTGAGCCAACCAGGGGTTAGACGTCAGTAGAGCAAACGGGTTTTATCAGCTGCCACCAGCCTGACACCAACAAGGGTGAAGCTTGCAATTTCAGGTTATGTTTATAATGCAATTAAATGCAAATGGGCAAGCGAGCTGGACAAGAATGATGAAAATAATCCCTGGAGAAGGGGAACAAGAGGGACAAAGGACAAACACAAATCTCCAAACACAGCTAGGTGACTGGTGCGCGACCGAAAAAATCCGCCTGGTATCTATTGTCCTCCCTAAGGGGAGGAACGGTCTTGTAACCTATGTTCCTCTAGAAAGGGAGAAACTTCCGTCCCTGAAGCAGGGGAGCAAAGTTCCTACGTCGCCTGCATCCCATTATGGCGGCTCCGAATCGAGCAAATCGAGCTCAATAAGGCTTCATGAGGACGCTACGTCTCTTGCACGGGATGAGAGGAGCAGCAAATAAAAGCGTTACACGAGCTTTCCGCGAACAGTGTTTATTTCCGAAGCCTGATTCCCCCCGCAGGTACAGAAACTTGCGTTTCGAAAGCAGTTACTCAGTCTTCTTGTCGTCAGCACTGCGATGTTAAACGGAGACAACCGATACTCAGTTACTTGGCGCACTTTACGCCTTACCTTCGCTATTCCTCGAGTCACGATTCCTTCGTCAACCGCACATTACGGAGGCAAACCAATCCGCGAAACCAAAAGCCAATCTCAAAAGAACAAATTCGAAGCCGCTTTTGCACGGTAACCAGAAATTATCGCGTAGTGTGAAAGAAGGTTAAATCGCTTGCCACCAGATGACAGGGTCAAGCAGAGTAGCTAGATTAGGTGGCGCTAGATACCGCCCAACTCATGTTCTACAAAAAATATTTTCAATTGCTCACGCCACCATTGCGCCTCGGGATCTTTGTAAACCTTATTTTACACACATGTAAACACATTATGTGTACTACAAGCATCAGCTGAACATACATTGAGCGTATACATATACACGGCACATACAAGCATCAATACAACAGCACACTAACCCGATCACTACTTCCGAGCTCTTTGTTTCCGTCTTTTATACTGGTGGTTTGGACGTACGGAATTTCTCGGTGACAGCTTAAGCAATGAAAAATAGTCCCAGCATGTTGATTTTTTTCCAGCAATGTCACACCTCTGAGAGTATTTTGAACGGCTCATGGGATGAATTTCTTAGTAAAACGTAAACGCTCGATCATGCCATAAATATTTGAAAGCCAATAAATCAAGCCGCTCCAATGCAGTTCCAAGCCATGTCTTTGCTTCCCCGCACGGCACATCGTAGCCAGTATTTCAATTGTATTGTTTGCTTCTCTATTTGTGCTGTTTGGGCACGGCTGTAATTGTCGTCTTGAATTAATCTCTGTAGAGCGGATATTCAGTCAGCTGGTAGTGATGCTTCACGGGCAGAGAAATCGCTTTTCGATCAACTTGAATGCAGTCAAACCCGCGACTTGCGGCAGATGTACGGAGCTATGCCGTGGCGAGCTCTAAAACTTCTAGCGATCATACCAGCGCGCCACTTGGAGGGCAGTCTCTCCAGCAACCAGTATATTTAAACAGCAAAATAAAGATTAGCTTTTTTTTGTTCTCGATTCTACCTATCATTCTTTTTTAATGCTAAAATTCCAAACTGCAAATATACGTACTTTCTGTCATATTTTCTGTTCAGTCGTTTCCCCAGAACGCAATCGCTCTCGAGGAGGAGACAACCGACAGTCACATTGGCCACTGTACGATAAGAGCTACGGTTCAGACCAGCGTTCCAACATAGCTATCCGCACGTCGATCGATTGCACCTAAACCCTCAAGTGGTCTTAAACTCTTTAATATAAAACGGATTGTCAACCTGCGACACACCGCCCCCTCCGATCACGGCCCGACCCGCGGCATCAATGCCCGACAGTTTGCGTCATCTCATCTTGTTGTTACACCACTGATACGCGAACACACGATCACATCGGCGATAATTCCTGTCTTCGGTTCATAACGCACAACACTGCCATCGCGATGTTGCTGCTGTTGCTGACACGCAGAAATACAGAACCACGTTGACTGCTGGTTGGCACTCGGCACCGGAAAGCAGAACCGAACTCAGCACAGAAGGCACCCAGGCAGCCGGCAGCAAAACCTGCCTGTCTTGGACGCAGTTTCCGCGATTTCCATAACGTCATCAACGTCGACACATCCACCCCATGGACTGTGCTGTGGACACATCGTTCCGCGTGGGTTCCGCAATCCGGAGATGACCATCTTAGCTCAGTGTACGTAGCGCTGCTGGCAGTGCGCCGGAATTTTGCTGTTCCTAGCTGCTTCGTTTGCTTGTCTGATA
The DNA here is from genome assembly GCA_013358835.2 of Ixodes persulcatus. NCBI lineage: Eukaryota > Metazoa > Arthropoda > Arachnida > Ixodida > Ixodidae > Ixodes > Ixodes persulcatus. The sequence goes on from JABSTQ010009150.1 coordinate 1,096,475, forward strand.
AAATTAGTGGTAAAAACGTCATTGCAACCGAAATTTTCTGCACATTTGGACTGGGAGACGGAATTAGAGTCGGCCTTCGCTGCCGCTGAAGCTCAATCAACTCAACAACATTTATTAAACAACGTGTGCGACGTGCTCGAAAAACGAAACCGGAAGAAGATGAGTCGGGAGGACAAAAGCTTTCTCCCGTCTGCCTGGAGAAGGAGAAAAATGTCTCGTTCCTCCCAGGGCCGGCCTTAGAGCAACGAGCGCCCTGGGCAAACTGCGGCCGTCGCGCCCCCCCCCCCCCGCCCCCCCCCGCCTATTTTCGCACCCAACATCACGTTGTTAGTAAACATGCCAAAGTGACCCAGCGCGAATGATCTGGATTTTGTTGTTGTCAGTCAAGAACCACATCATAAAAACGAACGACGTTGCAAGCATTGAGGGTTTTTTCGGCTCCGTGATCAAAAGGTTCAAAATACATTTATTTCACAGATTAACCGAATTTCAGCTGTGGGTCCCCCATAGCAAGCTAACGTCTGATGGACAGAAAAAACAAAAGTACAAGATAACCATGTCAAATACCCTAGAAGGCAACCTTCCGAGCCTTCAACATGACACATTGGGCTACGGCTTGCGACATATCCAGGCTAGACGCTATCCTGTTTTCAATGGACAGAATTGCCAATGACGACAGCCTGTCACCTGCCATGGTTGATCTTAGGTATGTCTTAATAAGCTTTAATTTTGAGAAACTCCTCTCAGCAATGGCCACTGACACTGGCAAAGTGAGGAGGATCCTCAATGACACCCACGTATAAGGGACGTTGTCACGTAGATAGTCGTCCACAATGAACTGGAGGATGTCCTGGGGAGCAATATACATGCAGTAGGCAGCAGGCTGCATAGTTAGATCAGCCCCTCGCAGAGATCTGTACCGTCGATGTCTGCACTTTCTGGGTGTCTCAGTGCATGGTCAAGGTCTTGGCACAGTTTAAGAAGCTCTGCTTTGTCGGGAAGTCGGGTGAGGTCGTAAAAAAAAAACCAGAGGCTCACATGCTGCTCCATCTGCGTGAACCGTTCTTCAATAGACATATTTACGGTGTCAATCATCTTGTAGAAAAACTCTCGCTTGAATTATGTCTCGACATCATCAACCTTGTCTTGGAACTCATAACTGAATTGGTGCTTTTTCCGCCGCAGTCGAGGGGCCGGTTTCATCACTCTGTCAACACTCATGCTCTCGGCAAGACCGTTCGTAGCTGCCAGTGCAGTTTCGTACCCGACACCGTGGTAATTGTCGATGTAATCGCTGCATGCTTCCAGCGGCTGGGTGGTTGCTACGATGTCCTTTGTTTTGCATTGCATGTTCTTGCTCACAACATTAACTTGAAAAAGAATGTCGTACCACACAAAAATGGAAACGAGAAACTTAAGGTCCTTGAGCCGCCCTGCAAGAGTTCGAGCTTCATGTCGGACGCCAGGGTCTGCCTGCTGTGATTCGGCCATTCTTGCGCAACATTATAAATTTAGCGGTTTTTAGCGGTTTTCGGGATTCTTGCGGCGGGTTTTTGAACTTTGAGTTGGCAACTCTGATCGGCATTGCGAGTCAGGAGTCGTCGCTGGTCGCTCATACACACACAAAAAAAGAAAGCTGCGGATCCAAAGTTCTTTTTACACATATTATTTTTCAGTCGGGTTGAAGCCTCTGGGCACAGAGGTTCACCGGATGCCCAGGAGGCATCGGTTCGTTTAGCCTGCTGCTAGAGACTCCATAGCGAGCTAATGTCGGGAGTAATTGGGTTAATTTTACCCCTTGTCAGACCTCCTGAGCGAAGGCATTCTTCGGCTCAGAATAACTTGGCAAAGGGCGAAGCCTACATTTTTTGAGAGCCAATCAGAGCCTTTGAGCGAAGCACGTGATAACTAAGAGAAAAAATTCGTTCCAATAGCATTTTGTCACGTGACTCGCTACGACACACTAACTTGCTCGCCGATCATCTTGGCGCCACCGTTTGGTAAATTGCGCTAAGAGTGCGGCATGCTGGCTCCATCGCTTTTTGCGAGTCAGGTTTTGCTCCGCACGTAATTTGAGAGCTGTGCGGAGGGGATCGCTTGCCTAGTCGTTCATGATTCATTCTATGGCGCTTTGAATCTCACAGAGGAGAGGTTCTTTATAGTAAAACATCCGCAGGTGGCTGCGAGTTGATGGACGCCAGTTATAACAAGAACCTAGTCGTTGGTTTTGCGACCGAAATTCCAAACGGCGAGCGCCACCACCTTTTTCTACATGTAAGGGGGGGAGGGGGGGGGGGGGAGCGCCCTCCGCGATTCGGTCGTTTTTTTTTTTTATTACTTCGAGGTTTGAGCCCTGTATGACCTGGCGGCCCTTTCGGCGCCCCCCTATGAATGGCACCCTGTCCGGCTGCACAGGTCGCCCACCCCAAAGGCCGGCCCTGGTTCCTCCCTTCTTTTCGTGTCCGCCTGGGGGCGCGTCAGTAGAAGGGAGCAAAATGCGCCGTTGCTACCTTTTTTCTCCATTTTTTCTTAGAGTGTGTAGGGTAGACAAGACCATCCGAGGAAGCAAATAACACAATTACTGACCACGGTGCAAAAAAATACATTTAGGTGATGACTCTCTGTCCGACGCGGCGACCACATTATGTTCGGCGCACCAAGCGCTTCACTTGCACGGGGATAGATGGCGCCCAAGTATCGGGTCCCTCCCAAACCGACCGCTCTGGTTGTTTCTCCCAGTGGTGGTCCCGCATTCCCTCGCTCACCGCTTCTTGTTCTACCCGCGGTGGAAGAAACACATTTAGGTGATGACTCTCGGTCCAACGCGGCGGCCACATTATGTTCGGCGCACAGAGCGCGCTTCACTCACACAGGGATAGATGGCACCCAAATATGAAATCCCTCCCAAACCGACCGCTCCGGTTGTTGCTTCCAGCGGTGGTCCCGCATTCCTTCGCTCACCGCTTCTTGTTGTACCTCACCGCCGCCACGCCGCGTCGACCTTGTAGCGGCGTGTCTATGTTTTACAGCCTAGAACTCAATCTGCCTCAACGGGCGACTTGTCTCCCAGCCGTAGATGAGAAATTTAGCCAGAGCAGTACCACCACTACCCTGGGGTCTTTAACGTGCATCACGCAGTAGAAATGCACGACCGCACGCCGGTGCGATGCTCATTCAGATCGAAACGGGCTAGGGGTGGGGATTGAGCCCAGGGTCCCTGGGTTCTGCAGCGCGAGCTGTCGCTCCACGTGCTCCGATATGGTGTGCGCTAACCCACTCGGCCACCGACCTCCCGTTTTGGCGTCAGGTAGAGCTTCAAGCAGTGGCCACGGTGCTTGAGGCTAAATCAGATGTGCGAACTCGTTGATCACGGTCAAAGTGATCGCACTTGCCAGGTTCACAGGCGGCGAGCTAGCGAGCTGTGCTGTTGACCTGTCTGTTTCCATGAGAACCGGGTTAAGGTTGTCACAATTGTTACCACCGTGGTTCTGCTAAAGTGCTCGCCGCTCACCGCTACTCACTGCTCGCCGCTCACCGGGGTTATCGACGTGCATCTGCAGGGAGGGGTTATGACGTTCCATGTTTCGATGTTTGGAAGCAGTTACTGCTTATACGGCATGCATGTTTGGGGCGCCTGCGCTTACGAGCGGCGTCGGGTACTACGAAGAGCATCACATCGCACTAAGCAGAGGAACATCGAGGAATAAATTTATTAGCAACCCACTCGTTCTGTCGCCCCTTTCAACGTATGAATTTGAGTAAATGAAATAATAGGCTGTGATTTCGCTTGTATCGTGTCTCATCTTGACATTGATAGGCGTTACTAAAAACATCGACTCTTTTTCGCGTCTGCAGACTGCCGCGCACGCTCTTGCGATACAAAATCATATCGCACTAGCCCTTCATTCATTTCAATATAAACACGCCTTGAAATTGAACACTGCATGCCATCCCGCCATCGCCTGGGCGGAGAAATACCAAATATCGCGAGTATAGGCCATATGCGAAATCCTTGCCAGCTATCATCACCATGCCATTAGGAGCCGCCATATTGGGGGGTTTATCACATCTTCCAGTTGTGGACGGGGCGCATCTGCATTTAACTCGGTTTTCATGATATTAGAGCGGTTTATTTGTACACTCAACGGGTTGCTGGTTAGTTTCGGATCAAAGAAGAAAAGAAAGACGGCCGCAAAATTCGGGAAAAGGAATTGTCAGCAACGAGGTCGCAAGACTCGTCACTCAAGCAGTGAACTGGGCCATCCAGGTCAATGAATGGTATTTCTTGAAGACGTCCTGTGAAGGGTTCGTACTGGACTTGCAGCAGGTGATCATATTTTAGTTCTAAGTCTTCCACTTTGCCGGGAGTGTTGTTTTTCGGGCGAAACCGTCGGTACGGGAACCCCCCAATATGGAGGAAATCTGATAGTTGATCATGAATACACTAGATGTCGCTTCTTTTTGCATATGGTCTATTGAGAGCAGCGCGGTGACATCTTTCATCACGAAGTTCACAATGTGACTGATTCTACTACGATTCCTTTCGTAACGACTGTGCGACCACCGAGAAGCTGCTAGCAACCCACGCACTGGTTCCGCACTCCGAACCGTCCATACGGACAACGTACGACCCACAACCATCTCTTCGACCAAGGCCGCCCGCAGGGCCTGCAGCAGCCCAGGGCGGCAGGGCAGGGGGAGGGGGGAAGGGCGCCGCTCGGACGGCTCTAGACGGCTCGATCCAGCCAACCAGTCATAGGCTTGTGATCAAACGCTTCCATATTTTCAGTTGCACCATTTCTAACCATATAGGATCTCTAGGGCAACTCTGGGGCGGGATAGTGAGCATAGATTGAAATTTAATTGCGGACACCTCCTACGGCAATCGGTATCAAGTGAGCATGTGCTGCGTTTTCGCGTGGCGAGGACGAAAGCAGGAGGGAAGGCAGAGACGTTTGCAGACGATTAGCGCTTCTGGCATCTCCTCGCTGCTCGTATTGCAAACTCTGCCATAAACCACGTGACCCCGATCGAGCAGTTGGAAACCCTTTTCCTTCCGATGCCGGTGCTTTACACGCGTCGCGTGTAAAGCACCGGCGTTAGCCTCATGAGAGCTTGTATTACGAAGAGCTTCCAACTGCTCGATCGTGGTCACGTGGCTTACGGCCCGCGTTTTCAATACGTGCTCTGGGAGGTACCGAGGGCGTTGATCGTCGGCGCAACGCCCAAGCTTTTCCGCCTACTTACCTCCCCACCATGCAAAAACGCAGCGCATGTGCATTTGCGACCGATCTCCACAGGAGGCGTCCACCATTAAATTGCAAAAGCTCCCCATGGTTTGAGATGGACCCTCTCTTCACTCGGCTTTCTATAGCCTCGCAACGTAGGCAGCGCCGTCTCGCGGCGCACACAGGCGTTAGAAGAGGAAGAGCACATGACGGTCTCGGGGAGCGCTTCCGACAGGCATAGAGTATACAGGAGGCACTGTCCGAACAAACCGTTGCTAGAGCCGTCGTTATGGACAAATGCATGGCGGCTCGACTTAAGTTAAGAATTTGTATGATAAAAAAATGAAAGACGTTTACAATTCTCTGTAATGCCGAATAGAGCGCAGCTGTTAAGGAGTAGGAGGGGAGGGTACGGAGGGGGGGGGGGAGGGAGGGTATGCCCCTCCTCCCCCTCCGTACCCTCCCATTTAGCGGGAAATGTTCGCTATATTTCCCGCTAAATTTAGTGAGAATTTCCCCGCTGAATTCAGCGGTAAATTTATCAACATTTTCTCGCTAAATTTAGCGGGAAATTTAATGAATATTTCCCCGCTAAGTTTAGCGTGGAAACTGAATTTGTGCTGAGCTCACGTGACGTCAATTTCCCCGCTAAATTTATCGGGAAAATTTTCCGCTAAATTTCACAGGACGTCACATTCATTCACGTGATGCCACACGTGACGTCACGTATGACGTCACGTAGGTAAAATTTTACCGTTAAACTTGTCAAATTTTCCCGCTAATTGTAGTGGGGAAAATTTTTCGCAAACTTTAGTGGAAAAATTTTACCCTCGTGACGTCACGGGACGTCCCACGTGACGTCACGTGTGACGTCCATATGCGAAACGTCCCATCATGCAACGGGCGGCTACGCCAACGGTGACGGCGACGGCGACGCCGCTCAACCCAGAAATGGCTACTTAAGAGCTGCGCTCTAAAAAGGGAATAACTCAATATCTTGTATTTTCAGGGGCTTCCAATTTCGTTGGTAAGCACCATTAGTTCAGATATGTATCTAATAAAAGTCGGGCCCAAGATATCTCTTTGCTCTTCACAAACCCAGTTAGTTCTCGAAATGTATTTTACACATGTGCCATCAGTACCATGTATTATGACTCCTTTTGAAAGTGTGCCCTCTGTTGTGTAATCCCTGCACAAAAGACCTTTTCAATCGCCAGTTTGGGTACGCCACCGCTGCTGCAATGCACCCAGGGAACTTTAAGGGCCGCCCACACTATACTCTGTTTCACCTTATGATGTACCGCGGGAAAGGCTACAAGCACGAGCTCCTTGCTCTGGGGCACATCTCGGCGGCACAAGCTCTCGTGACTTAAAAGCAGCTGCCAACGCTATGAGCTCGCGCTTCTAGCCTTCGCTGCGGTACAACATAAGGTGAAACGAAGTATAGCGAGAAAACGCGAAAACGACTGCGAGAGGACATCCGTGCTGCTTATATCGCGTGCCATGATTCCTTGAATTGGATTCCATGCTTCATACGAAGCACAGATGTGCCGGTTTCTCGCCGTCGTTTTCGCGTTTTCTCGCTAATGTGGGCGGCCCTTTAGCCTTTCTGCACGTGCCGCAACCTCGCTGGAGCTCTGCGCGTGCAGACCACGAACAGTTTCGTGCGCTGCCGATTGCCTCCTGTGAACTAAAGTTATGGCGGCTTCACGCAAGCGCCGAACGCTTCGTGACATCGGTCTATAGGAAGTATTCACTGGCGGCCATAGCTGTGTGCGCGAATGCTGAGCGCGTGCTGACGGCGAGCTTCCACAGTTCTTTTGTAACGTGCATTCCGCACCCTCAAGTTTGCCGGTCTTAGCAGTCTATTAATGTGGGCTCGTTCTGAGCATGCGCTCTAGACAGTACCCACAAATATGGCGCCCAGTGAATACTCCTTATTGCGGACACAAGTGCGAGCTCCTTGCGTTAGGTTGCGTCTTTGTTGCACGAGCACTTGTGCAGCGGGAGCAAGAATCGAAGCTGCACTAGCGCCACTTGCACCCCGTGTAAGCGTTGTGATCACAACCATGCCACATGACTGATTGCACGCAACGACGGTACTATTCGGTGGTGAACCAAGCCTCCAGTTCACCTGGTCCGGATGCACCACCGACGAGCGTACCCGGCTTGTCCAACAACAACCCCGGAACCGCCCCCGCGATCCACGGCATCCGTCGTGCCAGACAACGCGGCCTTCCTCGAAGCTCTAAAAGGTGCCCCTGCAAGACCCGCGACCACTGGTGCCAACGTCGAAGACACCTCGGATGACAGGTCTACCAGCTCGCTGGTTACTGACGAGTCTGCGCTCGAGGTGTCGCCGGCCAGTCTGGAGTCGCAACCAAGCACGACGACCACTTCGTTGAGCAGTGTGGCGGGTGTGACTCGTCAGATTACCCTCGAGGCGCCCGTGTAGCCCATTGCACCGGGACGAACGCTTGGGGACAACAGCGATGGCACTTTCGCGTCCGACCGCTTGAACAACCTAGTACGGAGTACAACGGGCTCGGACGCCTCCACTCAGTCTACACGAGCATTGGACGTGAAAAAGATGCGCCGCTTAGAGGAATGTCCGATTCACTGTCGTCTCGATCAGTAGCTCTAGTCCTGGTACACTCGTTTGCTTTGTCTGAACCCGAGAACTGGAGGTGCACAGTTCTTGAGGGGCAGACCGATATCGGACTCCCTGGTGTTCGGGTACCTTTGCGTGTCCGGGAAGAGGTGTGGGACCACGAAGTATATACCGGGAACTAAGTTACCTGACGGCCGAGTTTCTCCTCGACGGAAGGACATCGAGAAAGTGTTTCGGGAATTTCTTTTATCTCCTTTTACAACGTTAAAGGGACCATGAAGGCAATTTAATTTTTTTTTAAAAGAAGGTGTTTTCGGAAGCATTGGGGTCCTGGCATGCCACACAATTTTTTCTAGAACTTTGTGACTCTTATTTCTGTACCTGCAAATAAATCTGCGAAACCGAAACAAACATTCAGATTTCTTCCCTTTTTCGCCTCTGGAAAGAGAAGTGACGTCAAGGAGCACTGTCGGCATCGGTAGGATTTAGTGCACACTCAGTGTGGTTCCCGTGGTTCGCTATAGACCTTTTCTTTAACGACGCCGCCATCTTGAGGATTGCGGCGCCGACGACGCCGTCTAGCGGTTTAGAAAAATAAATACCGGCTAGTTCTGGCAGCACAGCTATCTGGGTAGGCAACGGTGTGGGTATGGGGGGAACTTGGCTAGACTTGGCTATAATGGGCTGCAATAACTTGGTTGGAGCCTGTCCGGTTGAATCCAGCTGGCTAATCACAGGCCATCATCTTGCCTCCTCGAGAGAACGAGGACGAAGACGGTGGCGTGTTTTGATTGAGTTTCCACAGCGAAGTATATTTGAGCAGTTTAATGTAGTCTATGCAGGTAAGCTCTCGGCATTTCATAGCTCCATCTTGAGTGGTGGCATGTAGACTTTTTCATATCTTTCACATACCATGGGGCTTGCAGTGATAACCTAATTGGACCACCTGCGCCGGTAATTAAAATCTTTCCTCTTGTCGTAGACGAAGTGGTCGTGAACTTAAACGTGACGTTGAGTCTGATACGAATCTCTCGCGATTCAAGCTTGCAATCGACTGACTTCATAAATAAAGATTCTTGGGGAAAATGCGAAGCTCGATAACATTGCAGCCACACTCGCGCTGCAGCTTCTTGTGCTCATGGCACACGATCTGCTATACATGGCTTGCACTGACGTCACAACAGCGGCCATCGTGGTGGTATTGCTGCCGAGCGCGCACCTTCGACAGCATACACTTCGCACCATCAAACTTGTTATTCTCGGCAAGAAAAAATAGAAATGACCACCAGCACGAGGCGATGACGTCACGAGCAAGCCATGTATTGTTCTTATGCTTTTTTAAAATTATTTATCCATCCGACGACAACGCGGTAGTAGCCAGACAACCGTAGATTTTCGGAAATTGCTGCACGGTAAAAAGAAGTACTCGGAACTATCTCATGCACGACGTCCATGTTTAAGCCTTTTCGCCCATACCCTTGGCGGTTGCATACCCTGTGTCAGCGGGCAATCCAAGAATGCACCAGGTCGAGGGTACGTCAGTTACTTGCTGGTTTGAGGTTATGCGAAAAAGGTCTATAGTGCACGGCGGTCTGTGAAGAAAACCTGGAAGAAATGGGCGGCAACGCCGCGCTCGCAAACGAGTTTCAGCTCCCGTTCAGCGACCTCACGCCGACTGAACGGGAGATGGTGGTAAGGACGCAGAACTCTGGATTGGCGCTTTACGAAGGCGCCATAGACCTACCACCAGCTCCTCGGTCGCCGCCTCAGAGCGACTCCGGCTGACGTGAAGGTGCTGCTCAAAGTCTTCTGGTCGGAAATGCAACAAACAAATCATGACACCGCTGTCCACAGCTCTACGCAAGACGACGGCGCGCAACCAAATGCTGCGCATTGCTGCATCGGTCGGCAGTTTATGCAAACTAACGTCGCCCGATCGACCACACGTCTTTAGCCGACCTTTCGCGCAACCTACTACTGCACATAAACGCGGCATGATTGGTGAGACACCAGTTCGCAAAGCGAACACGAGACGACGCACGAAACCAGAACCAAAAGTCCGCCGCCCCCGGCGCTCGTACCTTTTTCTTTTTTTTTCCACGGTTGCTCGATGCTTGTTACGCGCCCGAGGTAGCAGTGCGGGATGCGTTCAACCAGTGACAAACGGAGGGATCGCTTCAGATTATGCTTTTATACACGGTATGAAAACTATTAATTCCCAACTACAACTTTAAAAGATTATCCAACGTTCAAATGAACTTTTTTCATCACATCTCACCACCGAAATCGAAACCAAGAGCGCGTCTATCGTTTGAACCAATCGCCAGACGAGGAGCCCGTTGTCGTCACGCTTCAACGGCGCACTTTAGTTCACCTTTCTGCCGCCTCCTCGGTGGGGTCTCAGGCATCGTTCCCGGCGCTATTATTACCGCGCCTGTTTGCTCGATTGGTGCGGCACCCAAACTTCTGTTCGGGCTAGAACTTGGTCAACAGTATCTGAGACGTCCCTGACATCCATTTCAATCGTCGAATAAAACTTCGAAACTGCCTTCATGGTCCCTTTAAGCGGTGATGCGTGTAGCCCTACTACTACCGAACCGTTTTGCGGGGGCCTCCCGTCCTTCCCCGGATGAACGGGAGGCTTTTAAAGGGCAGCTCCGCCGTCAATTTGAGCGTTTTTATCGAAACATATTTTCGGAAAGGGTACTAAAAGTTTAGCCTATAGCAGCGGTTAAATCATTAAAAAATTGTTTACATAATTTATAATCGTTAAAATACGCTGAAACCGATACCGAAACTAACTTGCCACTCGAATGGTCCGCCATTTTGACGTGACGTCACAGATGGTATAAACACTCGCACGTGTGCAGTTTGAGCCTGGCCAGCCTGGCAGCAGGTCACCGTTTTGTGTTCGTGCCGCGGATAAAAATGGACTCATCAGGCTCGTCTGAATCGAGCAACGATGAGGATATGCTGCTAGATTTTGAGGACGGTGACGATAACCCGGCCGTTCTCATACGATCCGCCAGCATCGCCTCCGAGGGAACCACCAGCGGCGGCTGCATTCGTGATCCGCCGCCATGTGGACCCAGATGCCGCTTCCGAAGCGAAATGGTAAAGGCCGGTTCAGACACTTGCGTTTGAGTGCGGTTGACTGCGTTGCGACGAGAACCGAAAGCGAGTCACCGGCACATCTGTGCTTCGTATGAAGCGTGGAATCCAATTCAAGGAATCATCTTGGCAAGCAATATAGGCAGCAGGGATGCCCTGGTTTCTCGCTGCCGCAACGCAGTAAAACGCAGTTAAACGCAACTGTCTGAACCAGGCTTAAGGCAGCTTTTGTTGTTTAGCTTCTCTTTGCAAACGCTCGTCGCTCGATCGGCGGCTGTCCGGGTTGTGTGTGCGCGAACACGGTAGGCACGGCACATTTTAGAAGCTTCTTTCTGTGCCCGTCTCCGCCCAACCCGAAAGATTCCCTCAGTCGCACGCTATCGTCATAGCAATCCGGTGAGAAGTGGTCGGAGCAGATTCGACTGTTTTTACTTGGGAGCCAGCGTTCACGTCGGACTTCCAGGACCCACTTCTTTCGTGTAGACTTGTCGGTCGGAAAACTGTGAAATGTCACATTGCTGCGTTTTTTGTGTTGTTATTACACCCTACGGCACAACACCAATTTCCTCCAGTCGCCATTACGCGCTCTTACATTACTGTATAAACCGATAACATAAGCAAAAAGCAGACAGTCGCTAGCACCAACAAGCTACAAAGCAAGCACCCTGACCAACATGTGACGTCACGGCAACGTCAGCGTCATCATGGCAGCCTCCGTGTGCCGCTCTTGCTCAGTGTTGCCAGTAGGGCGGCAGCAAGTGATTTTGTGTGTACATGTAAATTTCAAAATTCATTTTCTTCTAAGAAAATTATTATTTTTCCGAGATATTTTGTACACATGCTCAGGAAGGGCATCCAAATACATGGTGAAAATTTTATAGAAATCGGTGACCATCAAAATTACGGCGGAGATTCCCTTTAAAGGGATACTTCAACGAAATTTGAAATATTCCCGTCGTGTTCAAAAATAGGTTGAATATGATCCACAATATCCGTAAATGACAATCGCACGTTTGTATTTTGATCCTGGTGGCTGTATTTTTCGTCATAAACGGCCCACTCTGGCAAGCGCTCGGAGAAGGCCCAGCTTAGAGCACGTGACATCCAACGCAATCGTGACGTAGGTCGTCTCGAGACGAGCAAAGCTACGGCGAGGCTGACGCCGAGAGGATGGCCTAGTCGTTCCAGCCACCGAAGCGGCTGCTTTTGTACGAATTTTGAGTGACGGGTTAATCTTCTATAATCTTGTAGAAGGACAATAGCGACTTCTGCGACACACAAAAGGGATTCTCGGGAAGAGGGGAGTTCCTCCTTCCCCCCTTCTCTCGCCGTGGCCGGAGGCGAGACAACCTCCGTCACTAGCTGTCAAGGTTCCTAGACAAGCATTACAAACGAGGCGTTAGCGACATCCACCAGGTGCTCTTTGCTAATCGTTTAATTCGTTTTAAAATTTCTTTTCGAGACTTTTTTAACAAGATATTGGTATGTTCCATGTGATACTGCTCTTTTGAACACATATAGAACAAAAAATGAGCGCCGAAATTTCGTTGTAGTATCCCTTTAAGTCCCGCGACTAGACTGCAGGTATTTAGAGCGTTGCGTGACATGAAAAAAAAAAAAAAAAGGTTCAGTGCTAGATCCAGACGGCCTGCACACAGACTTTTACTTCACGTTTTGGGATGTGCTTGGCGATGCAATTTACCCTTTTCAAAGGTCAGTGTCATCACTTTTCTGCCATTGCTTGATAACGTACTCTGAGCACCTATTGAACTCGAGGGTTGCGTCAGCGCTCGGCGTGAACTCGGCTCAGCTCGTATTGAAAACGAGTGCTGCGTCAATGTTTGTCGATTACTCGGATCAAATCACACGCTACGCGTCCAAGCAACGGCGACCATCAATGTTGTTTGATGGACTTTTGAAAAGGGTCTATTGTTGATGTCGTTAATGCATTCCTCAACACTTGAGGCTTCTCTAATTCTTTTAAGTTAGGACGAATAACTTTGCTCGTAATAGATAACAGTAGCTTGTTTGACCCTCCAGCAATACTTTTGCTTCCAATAGATACCAGTAGCTTATCTGACCCCCTTGCTTCGTTTGTATACGTAAACAATGAGGAGCGCAAGGTCGTCTGCTTTTTGCACATAGGTTCCGATGACGTCGGAACGACACCTAGCTCTTATTGGCTGATTAAGAAAAAATAGTTGGTAGACCTCAAAGCACCTAGCATTGTAGTCTACCCACTATCCTTCCAATCAAAGCCAATAAGAACTCGGCGTCGTTCTGACGTTACCGGAAACACTGCCCAAGAAGCAGACGACTTGCTCTCCGAATTACGTGACGTTCTAACCCTGATTGTGAGCCCTTTCCAAACTTGCAGTGTTCCAGTGCGCAGCATATTTTTATCCTATATCGTGTTTGTCGTTAGTCGCATAATGCCCGAGTACCAGTAGAGTGACAAACAGAAACAAATGACAGCGGCAAGCCTCAAACCACAGACTTTCGCGATTTACATGCTTGTTTGAATAAAGGGGGCTATGCTCAAACGAGCACCACGCACGCGAGGGTGTCTTTGGCAGGCTTGCAATCACTCGTGCTTACTTCACGAGCACCGAACGACTAAACGCCTGCCAAAGGTACCATCCGAGCATGCTGAATGTGTTTGAGCCTTGTCGCTGTCATTTGTTTCTGTTTGTCGCTCTAGTGGAACTTGGACATCAGCGAACAAACGCGTAGTTTGTTCGCTTGTACGACATTCCGATTCCCGACAGTTGAACTGGGATTTGTGTCCCTCAGCCAAGCGAAGGCTTTCGATCAGATAGATTCGGGGTTTTAGAAGCCTTCGGCTTTTCAAGGTCGTTTATCGGTCGGCTCGAGGATTTGCATTAAGATATTTCGATCGAGCTCACCGTCAATGACAGAGCGACAAAGCGCTTTGCCGCTATCAGGGGAGTACGACAGGGGTGCCTACTCTCTCCAATGCTTTTCGTGGTGAGCATTGATGTTACGAAATATTCATGAGTGTGAGAGAGTTTGTGGCTTCCCTTTTCTAAGCCAGAGAACTGTCTTTGTGTCCGCTTAGGCAGATTATGTGTTTCTGTTTGTAAGGGACCCTGACAGCTTTCTAGCAGTGAAACGCATCTTTGATGGGTATACGCATCCCTCTCTGGTGCGCAACTGAACCCTGAGAAAAGTCAGGCGAATACTTGTTGCCTCCCTTGGTGTTATAGAGTTCGTCCGTAGCCTCTCACCTGGGACGATGTTTTTGATCATGCAACAGAACAAGCACAGCTGGCCCAGAAAGTTGATCTTTCCTTTAGTGATAATACTTTCGTAATTAAATTTGAAAATATGCGCTAAATCATTGTGCATGGCAAACGTGGCATTCCCGCCACAGGTTATAATACGTAGATTGACATAATTAATCTTTGCTTTCTTTTAAACTAAAAAACAACAGCAACAACTTGTCGCCCGATTAGCACTTCGCCTACCACGCTCTATAGTCGGGTACAGGTTAAGGGTAAAGTGGAAGCTCCTTCCTCTTTCCACTTTAGCATATTGAACGCTGGAGAGGAGGTCGCCTCCTCTCCAGCGTTCGCTCTGTCAAAGGGGAGAGAGGAGGGAGGAGCTTTCATTTTACGTTCAACCTGCCACCGACGATAATGGGTGCTGGAGCATACCTTTATTAATGAGATTTGCCAATTTGCTTGGTTTATGGCGTTTATGGTGTCTTCTCGACATACTAGGCGATGTTGATACGCAGGTCGTACCCTGGTACTTTATATAGGTTAGGTCACTTGTGTCTTACCCTTGTCCCCTGTGGAGTCGGAAATTTGTGTCCAGCAGTGTGATTCTTTTGCCACACTACTCCACTGTAGTCGCGATGCATCATCGTATCAGCCAAGAGGTGCCGGACATAGATGTCTATACTCCGTTTCACCTTATTGTACCGCAGCGAAGGCTAGAAGCGCAAGCTCATAGCGTTGGCAGCTGCCTTTGGTACACGAGAGCTTGTGCCGCCAAGATGTGCCCTAGAGCAAGGAGCTCGCGCTTGTAGCCTTTCCTGCGGTACAACACAAGGTGAAGCGGAGAGCAGGTCCCCGCTCCGAGATTGTGCGAAGCCCTTTGTGCTTCCGCAGTGTTTCCGCGGCACCGAGCGCGAAGTTCGCAAGTGCTATGGGAAAACTTGGTTACACCCGACATACCCGTTAGGACAACTGACCTCCAGTGGAAGTACGCGTGGGAGTTTTGCCTACCAAATACAGGTTGACACGCTGGAGCGTGGGTAGCCTCTGACCAATGTCTCAATGGTGCTTTCCTAGAGAGCAGTGAGCACGCACTAACAACTTGTGTGGTCGCAACATTCTGGACTTTGGTGGCAAGGGTTTTTGGAGTACGTCTACGTGCAGACCAGAGCTTACCTCACCGTATCTCAATACTATAGACAATTTTCGCATGAAAGTCGCCGTGTTGAAATATGACATAGCTGGATTGGGCGAAAAAATATAAAGTAAATAGTTTAAGGATAACCACAATAAAGTATAGCCAAGAAAAAAGTAGAACTAGAGGCACGAACTCCTTAAATTCTAGCGCCTTCCAGTTGGCAAATAAAGTGATTCGTTATCTTGACACCAACTAAGCTACGTCAAACTTCGACACAGCGGCCGTCACAAAAAAAAAAAAAAACAAAAAAAAACGGTACATTGTCGATGACACGTTAAGAGTTCAGAGAAAGGTCCTCCACCACTTTCCACTTTAGCACAGCGAACGCCGGAAAGGAGGAGACCTCTCCAGCGTTCGCGCTGCTAAAGTGGAAAGGGGTGGGAGACGAGCTTCACACAAATTCTTAATTTGCCACCGACTTTAGTAATAGCATTGACCCGAGAAGTATTGGAATACAGAAACAAATCTATAGCCCAGCATGAGCGCTTTAGCCCATTATTTGTAATGCTCTGGTTTGTATGGGACAAAATTGGAGTGCACCTTAAGAATGAGCTCTGTTCTCGGGAGGAACAAGAGTTTCTCCGACGGTGGCACACCCAGTATACTACAGTCAGTGAAAACAAAGTCAACCTGTCATCAACTGTGTTCGCTAAGTGAAGTGTCCTGACGGAGTAGTCGGTGTACCACTCGTGGGGGCCTAACGGCTACGTTTCACGGTTTAAAGTGATGTAACGTTATGCGGCTTGCGTGGCTCCCCCTTTTGTAAATATGTAAATAAAATTTACTTTGAAATCGAACTTTGGCTGAATTTATGTGACCTGTAGCGTTTTGAACGACACTGCCTTAACACTCAAGCGGAATTGACGTAATGCAGTTATGCCATATCTGATATGAAATCCCACGAGGTCAGTTAGTTGCTGCTAGTTTTCTTATTGTTCAGTTCTCTCACATCCGCATGACTCTCGAGATTACAGTTTATTAAACCTGAGTGCTTACCCTTCATGCAAAGGGCTTTACATTGTTTCTCAGTGGAAAAGTCGAATATAGTACGAGCGCAACGCTCTTTCCTGGTGCATTTTCCATTTTCATAATTCCACACACCAAACTTCGTAGTTCCTTCGCACTTTTCTTCTGGCCTTGGGCATCCGCACATTTTATCTATTAAGAATTACAATTTTAATACGATTAATTTTTCTTTGCATTGATTTTTTTTATTTACATAAAAACCTACATCGCCATAAGGCATTATTTTTTGTTGGGTTGGGGGGGGGGGGTATTACATAATATTTCTTTCATGTAGGAACATATGTAATACAAAGATGCACAACATTTCTATGAAGACTGTAATATAATATAAAAAACACCACTGAGCACCAGAGAACATCCCAAAAATTTACCTTAAACATATCTATCGGCAACCTTTTCCACTCTTCAATGGTTTTAGGAAAAAACAAATAAGCGGAAGTATCAGTGTGGCAGGGGTATGGTCTGAGTTTGTGTGGGTGATTTGTTCTTCCTGACAAATAAAAAGGTTCATGTAAGAATATCTCTATTAATTAGAAGCTTATTATTCTAGATATCACCTAAAAAGTCTGCTTAAAATGCTTCCTGCGGTCACTCACTTTCTCCCTGTGTAGGACTTCCTTCGTGTTAGTGACACTGTCTCGAAGTTCACATTTGTTGAATACAAATCTAGCACATTGATTTTGTAGTTTTCAAGTTTGTCTAATAAACAAACATAATTTGGATCCCCGACAACTGAAGCCTATTCAATGCACGGACGAATAAATGTAAAGCATAAGGTTTCTTTAACTTGTCCTGAAGGCTGTCGAAACTTTCTTCGTTAAAATTTAGCATAGGTATAGCCTTCAGAGCTATCATCTCAACATGTCCCTTTCATGATAAATCACTAGATAACATAACTCCCAGATATTTTACACTTGAGCTAACTTTAATTATTTCAATATTTTTTATATAAGCGGAAGCGCTGGAAGTTGTTTTCTTCGTAAATTTGACCATTTTTTAACATTTCAATTCATCTTCCAGGTAGCCATACGGATATTTAGTCTAGATTACCTTGTACATTTATAACATTGCTAGAATTATTAATTAATCTATAAATGATGCAACCGTCTGAAAATAACCTTATATTTGATTGTATATCAATCATGATGTCGTTTATATTGACCAGAAAGAACAGAGGACCCAGCACAGAGCCTTGGGGGACATTTGCTAAGGCGAGGAAGTTAAAATAATGAAAAATATAAGATCCTGGATCGGGTACCATACACCAGACTTAACTTTTACATATTAGGGTTTTTTCCCACCAAGTACAACACACTGCTTTCGTTCACTTAAATAATCCTTAATCTAAGCGGAAAGGTTGTTATCTAGTAAAAGTGAGCTAAGTCTATAAAATGAAAAGTCATAATCTACAAAAATAAACGCATTTTTAAAATCTAAATACACACAGTCCATTTCGTCTCCAGTGTCAATGGCTTCAGCAGAAAATTAAAAACGTCAACCAGTACAGTGCTACAGGATGCTCCAGTACGAAATCCATGTTGACTCCGAATGAGAAATTTATCAATGTTCAAATGAGCAATAAGGTTACTATAAGTAACATGTTCCATGAGCTTGCAGCATATGCACGTTAAAGAAATAGGTCTATAGTTTTCCATGGAGTTTTTAGCACCAGACTTGTGTATTGGCGCATTTGCCATCTTCCAATCCAGTGGAAGATTTCGATATATTACTGTTTTTTGTTAAAAATAATACATAAGTAATTCGGCAACTATTCAGGGCAGTTTTTCAGTATAACCGGAGGTATGTTGTCTGGGACTATTGATTTCTGCACATAAAGTTCTTGCAACAGCAGGGCTATTCCATTGTACGTTATCTCAATGGGTGACATTGCATTCTTCATTGTCTGGTGTATGTTTGGGTAACAGAATGATGTAATAGGTTCATAAAGAAAAAAACAGATTGGAAATAATTATTGAGATACGTAGCCTTTTTTCCTTCATCCTCAATAAGTTCGTCCTTTATTAAAAGAGGTGGGACAGATGTATCATCCTTCTTATTTGCTTTAACAAACTTCCAGAATTTGTTAGGGTTCATTTTAAGTTTAGTTTCGAACTGTTTATAATACACGGCTTCGGAATCCTTTATGTTAGCCTTAAAAATAGCGTTCTTATACCCCAAGCTCGCCCTCTTGGATTCGCCTTGTTTCGCCTTGTTTCGCCTCTTGGATTCGCCTTGTTTCTATATCGGAGATAAGCTCTTCTCTGTCGTTCGATAATCTGTTTCACCTTTTTTGTAACCCAAGGCTTGTTTTTAATTTGTGAGGACTGAATTCCATAGGGAATATATTTGTCAACTAAATCATGCATTTTCAATTTGAATATATTCCAAAGTGCATCGATACTGATTTTATCAGACTGTTCTAAAAACATGAAAAAAATCAGCAAGTTCGCTTCGTATGTCATCATATTTTTGTCTATCGTAATAAAATAATTTTCTAGCTTCACACTTCGGTTTGTTTGTCTTTGGTAGAACTAAACCAGTTGTCACAATCTTATGATCATATATTCCTGGTATCACGCAAACATTGTCTATGACTCCCGGTAAGTTGCGTAACAACAAATGCAGTATATTAACATCTGGTATTGGCAATGGTGTCGTCGGAATGTTTTTGTCAACAAGGAAGAATACGCCTCCACCGTGCAAGTTTCTATTCTTTCTGTAGACTGCATAATTATTTGGGAATACTTCGATTGATCCTATGGTGTCGTCCAGCCATGATTCCGTACCCAAGACAATTCGTTGGTTGAACGGTCTGGCTACGTAGGTTCTTGCGCATGCGTTGCTTCTAATTCAAAGGTATTTTTAAAGCCAGCTTTTATTACTAAGAAGTATGGGAGGAAAGTTGATATAATTTCCACTGTTACATGTATTTGGCAGCCAACAGCGAGCAATGCTAGTTTAATGCTGAACTTCTCAGAATGTCATTGTAACTTATAGGGTAATGACTGACGAGGTCTAACATTTGTTATTCTTTATTTGAGTAGGTATTTGATAATTTAACCAATAATCCTCTAATGTCAAATTTAAAATAATATTTGCTAATTGTTAAGAAACCTAAGTGAAATTGAGGAGAAAACGCTTTCTTTATAAAAAGCAAGCAGAGCTTAAAACAACACAGTCGCACCATGTACGCGGCTGTGGTTTCTGAATCGTTTTACTTTAAAGTTCCAAAGGTTAAAGTACTTCACATCGGGTACAACTTCCACCTTTCCTAGTGATTACAGCAACGTGTTTTTAATGCACCATTGGGATCTCACACAGGCTAACTCTGATTTAGCCTTGAAAAAAGTGAGTAAAGCGCGCCGTCCGAGAGAGTTGGCCTGCTCCCAAACATCCGTGCCTTGAGCTTTGCCAAACACAACGTAACCGTACAAAAAAAAAAAAAAAAGTAGAGGCGGGAGAAAGAATTTGATGTCGCCAGCTTTAGAAGATTTCGCCAGCTTCGAAAACTTTAAAAACAACGACAAGAAGAAAAGAAACGGTGGAAAAGGCGCTCCCATAAGACACAATTCTGCATACAATGGTTTGATCAATACATCGAAATGAAGCAGCATATTTTTCTTTTCTCTTAGGTAAACAACTAAATATTCATATTTTTTCACTTGGCTCTTTCTCCGTGGCTCGTTTATAACACGAGAAAGAGTATTTTGCTTCAAAGCTTAAGAATGCCGTTTTGCAAAACAAAACAAAAAAAAGTTTCCTGCGTAGAGGTTGAGTACAACTAAATAATCAATATAAAGTATAACTTATAAGTTCTAGAGTTCCTGAAGCTAATTTGCTTGTTAATCCGGGTAGCTTCTAAATTGGGAAATAGAGCACGTGGGTCATCACGTGGAGCTGAAAACCTCTAAGGAGTGAAAACATTTCCGGTTCCTTGGCGTGTTCTGTGAATGAACTCTAGCGACAGCCGAGACGCTGCACAGAGATGCACACTACACACTGTGCACACACATTCTCCACTACCATTCAAAATTTGTTAGCGTACAACACACATTATATGCTTATGAGCACTCAAATGCGTCACGAAGTCAAGACAGTTGACACTGTTAAGATATTTGCCAAACACTAAGTCCAACACAGTGCGGTTCTTTGTGGTGGTTTTCGGGACAGCGTTAAAGATGTAGAAGCCAAATTTGTCTGTCATGAAGTGTTAGCCACGCGTTCTGGTCGTAATACACGTTCACATTAAAATCCCCTGCCACGAGATGTGGAGTGACGCGTGAGGGCATGGTGTTCTGTTGCGTTAGGGTCAAAGTTACTAGAGGAGTTCAGTTGCGGAAATGCTCATAGACGCTGCTTGCACGAGCACTACCCCCTGTCCCCTACGGCTCGCCCCCCGTCTTTCGACGCGCTACCAGTTCGAGGATTTCTGTTGGGGTAACTGCAGTGATTTCTATGGAATACATATGTTTTTAAGCACAACGTCTAGGTGGCGTTTTATCGTACTCTATAGAATACTGTAAACGTCTTAATTTTCGCGACGACCTAATTTTCTCGAATTTCGCGAATCGCCTAGAATTCGCAAAAAATTGGTCCCGCGAACAATTTCGGTAAAATGTAAACACATTCGAATCTATACTGAGATCCCACCGCGTCGCGAAAATTAGAACCCGCGAATTATTCCAAAACTTCAGCTTTGACCTAAATTGCGAAATATTGAGCCCGCGAAAAATAAGTCGTTTACAGTATACAGTTTTGCAGCGACAATCTAGATGACGCTTCAAATGACGGGAGGCGGACTGAAGCGAAAAATGGGCGGGGGAAGGAGGTTACCCCTCTCCGCGGGAGTTTCTAAACAGGGCTAATCTAGTAACGTTAGATACACTGTCTCAGTGACGTTGCGGTGTCACGGGACGTCATGATGAAACGTCATGGCGCCATAATACGTCACCTGGCAGTGTGATGCCATCTGATACGGTGACATCACTGTCACCATGATGTAGCCCCATGACGCCACGTCGCAGTGTCACGCGACGTCATGGCCTAACCTGGTCACGCGACGTCATGAACACGTTGAGTCACAGTCTGTGACGCCACGTGACACCATGACGTCGCGTGCCACTATTACGTTACTTGACGTCATATGACGTCACAGCACTACACGAAATACACACGGGTCCGCGTCAATACTTCGCCAATAACGGCTGTCGCTTTAAAGGGGCACAGAAACAAAAATTTAAATATTCAAATTTCGTTCGGAAACGAGTCAAGCACGACGAAGAATAACCATAAATGATAATCGCCCGTTTGTATTTTGAACGACTGGCTATATTTTTCGTTTCAACGGTGCACTCGAGCAAGCGCTCGAAGAGAAGCGAACGGAGAGCGCGATGCGTCATGGGATATCCGGCGCAAACAAAAACAGAAAGACAAGATTCCCCGCATTCGTGATGTAGCAAGGCTGGCGGGGTTATGGGCTTTGCTGTTGGTGGCGTTGTCAGCGTTGTGGTGGTGTCAATAGCGTCAACGCGTTACAACCGAGCTGTTCGAAGTACCCGTGGGATGACGAGCGTGTGGCTGGCCCCAGGAGAGTTGAGGAAAGCTATGAAGGAAAATGTTGAATTCCAAAGAGCGGCGCTGCTCCGATGGAATAATTGCTACGTCATGACTACGCAGCAAGTTCCCTAACTTTGCTAGATTACCTCCCAAATAGGCTCCACATGCATCCACCAGGTGCACAGTGAAAGATCGTTTAATTAGCTTTAAAATTAGTTTTCGTGTGCCTTTTAACGAAATACTGGTATCTTTGAGGTTATGCTGCAACATGCAACACATTAAAGATAAACAATGAGCGCTGAAATTTGGTTTCCGTACCATTAATGAGGTAAGGAAAGGAAATTCCAGCGCTCATTCTTTTAGGTTTAATGTGTTGCATGTTGCAGCATAAGCTCAAAAACACCAGTCTTTCGTTGAAAGACACAAGAGAACTAAATTTAAAGCTAATTAAACGTTATTTCAATGTGCCCCTGGTGGATGCCGGTGAAGCCTATTTGGGAAGTAATCTAGCAACGTGGGGGTCTTCCTACGTAGTCATGAGGTAGCAAGAACCATTACGTTGCCGCACTAAACATCGGAGCTGCGCCGCTCTTTGGAAATACGCTAAACTGTTTAAAGTTGTCATGAAACGATTTTTCAACATTTTCCTTCTTAGCTTTCCTCCTCAACTCACAAATCGCGCATTGTACCAAACGGTTCAAGAAGACGGAAAGGAGGGACTCCCCACTTGCTCGGACCCTCGTTTTTGTACCCCAAGGGTACTTCGAGTGGCTCGGTTGTAACGCGTTGACGCTACCAAACGCCAGCAACGGCAACGCTCATAACCGCGCCAGCCTTGCTACGTCACGAATGCTGTGAATCTTTTTTTCATTTTTTAATCTTTGTTTGCGCCAGATATCCTACGACGCATCGCGCTCTCCGTTCGCTTCTCTTCGAGCGCTTGCTCGAGTGCACCGTTTGGAACGAAAAATATAGCCAGTCGTTCAAAATACGAACGTGCGATTATCATTTACGGTTATTATCCGTCATGCTTGACTCATTTCCGACCGAAATTTGTATATTTCATATTACGTTTCCGTACCCCTTTAAAATAAACTTTCATCTAGGTTTACCTCCCGATTTTTTTTTTCAACTAACGCGGCATAGAAGACCACATCATTTTCTAAAAATAATATTATCTAGCAAACGTATTTTCTTATTTCAAAAGTTTTAAAGAGGTTGGTCTAAAAACACCGGGTGCATAGAAACACCATCCTCAATGTGGAGGGGCAACGAATGCTTTCAATTTTAAGAACAAAGTATATTTAATACATACCCACATGCATACATTTTTGCTTGCATTCTTTCTCGGATTTGAAACGATTTTTACTCGTTGTACAGACGGTACCCGGATGGCAGTCTTTCTTAATGTTGTTGAAGTGCCATGTCAGACCAACGTCTTGTAAGGTACAGTTTCCTATAGATTCCAGGCAGACATTGGTCCATGCATTGTCTAGTCTCCGTGGAGAAAGCATAGAAAGAAGAACGGTGCAATATGATGTTTTGCACTGAAAGTTTTAAGGCAGAATACGTGCCCATCAATGCAAAGGTAGCTTCCCTGATAGCTGACGTAACCTAAGCAAACTTAATGTTTGTTAATTTTTACAAATAAACTGCAAAATTTATATGACGTGGTTTGTCTTAATCCAAACAATGCATCTTTTCTTAATATTTAATTCTTAAAAAAGAAATGATCGTGCAATTACTAAGTAATGTACCGGGTGTTTGAAATACCAAGGCTGGTTCTAAATGGCCGTAAAAAGCGGCGCCTGCAAGTATCAATCTAAAAGTTTCATCAAAGGTGAATTCTACAGGTCGGGTTTACCTTGTTAAATTAGAAAGCGTAGCTCTTTTCTTTGTAAAAAATACGACCAAAATATTTGCCACGGTCAACGGCGGACGGTGACGATGAAGACCATGTCGAGTGGCGGGGCGCGTTTATCGCACGTGTTAATAGGTGGCACTCCATTCTTATCGAGACTACTCGCGACGACCGTGGTCTATTAAAATGAGCATAATCTTCCTGTAACGTACCTTTTTGGTTTAAAAATAAAGGCATACAATGATAGCAAAACTTGAAGTAGCAAAAACAAAATACAAGGGGACACTCAAGACCGCTTACGTGTAGGAAGGCGAAAGCATTATAGTCCCGCGGGAGAAATGTTTACGAGTAATGTTTCTACACGTATCAAAGTTCAGGACAAGGTCAAAGACGGTGTCTAGGACGCCGCCGAGGACGACCTCTCGGACGACCTCAAACACGACGTCTAGGACGACGTCGAGGAAGACGTCTAGGACGACTTTTAGGATGACCTTAAAGGGGTGCGGAAACGAAATTCCAGCGCTCCTTTTTTTATCTTTAATGTGTTGCATGTTGCAGCATAACCTCAAAAATACCAGTCTTTCGTTGAAAGGCACAAGATAACTAATTTTAAAGCTAATCAAACGATCTTTCAATGTGCACCTGGTGGATGCATGTGGAGCCTATTTGGGAGGTAATCTAGCAACGTTGGGGAACTTGCTACGCAGTCATGACGTAGCAAGTTCCATCGGAACAGCGCCGCTCTTTGGAATTCAACATTTTACTTTTTAGCTTTCCTCAACTCCCAAGTCGCGCATTGCACCAAACAGTTTACGAAGACGGAAATGAGGGACTCCCACCTTTGCTCAGACCCTCGTTTGTGTACACGGACACAGCAATTCTCCCCCTAGAAGATTAGCCCATCGCTCAAATTTCTGACAGAAGTTGCTTTCCCTACCCCGTTCACCCCTAAGCTGACAGTGTCGGGAAACTTCGTGCTCTTTGGGCCAGCACCACGCTCGTCACCCCACGGGTACTTCGAACGGCTCGGTTGTAACGCGTTGACGCAATTGACACCGCCACCACGCTGACAACGCCACCAACGACAAAGCTCATAACCACGTCAGCCTTGCTACGTCACGAACGCGGAGAATCTTTTTTTTTTCTTTTTCTGTTTTTGTTTGCGCCCGTTATCCCGTTACGCATCGCGCTCTCCGTTTGCTTCTCTTCGAGCGCTTGCTCGAGTGCACCGTTTGGAACGAGAAATATAGCCAGTCGTTCAAAATACAAACGTGCGATTATCATTTACGGTTATTAACTGTCATGCTTGACTCACTTTCGAACGAAATTTGAATATTTCAATTTTCGTTTCCGTACCCCTTTAAGCACGACGTCAAAAACGACGTCTAGGACGACCTCTAGGACGACTTCTAGAACAACCACTAGGACGACGTCTAGGATGACGTCGAGAACGACACCTAGAGGACGATGTTTAGGAGGATGCCAAGTGGACGACGTCAAGGACGACCTCACCAACGACCTCAAGGACGACGCCTAAGGCGGCGTCGTCCTTGAGTATACGATTGAGCGTCGCGTGCTTGATGGCCATATTTCGGGCATAACGACACCGTTTTTTCTTTCAATGGGACAAGTAAGGCTTTCGCCCTAATAAAAGAAAACGCAGTTGCATCCCGACGGCGCTCTTGCTGCCGACAGATTTCGTTTGCGCGTAGTCTGCCACCTTTCGTTGGTCGTCTTAAACCTTCCGACTCAAAAATGTGTGTAGGACTTTGTGGGACTCAAAAGTCCCACAAAGGGTGCCGGTTTTCCTTCAACCGCCGTGGAAAATAATATGCTTTTTTCTCTTTCCCGCTCGACCTTCTTGTCTACGGCGCACTGGCTGTCCTCTAGCTGGTCCTGACGGTTCCGCAGACATTTCCCCAAATCCGGCCTGCGGAAGTTATAAAAAAATTTACATGAAGATCCATTGGTGGATTCTTATGGAATCGTTCGCATGACCCTTGGAAACGCCACACACGTCCCCTTTGAGAAACGCTGACGCTGACCCCTTCACTTTTCTCTTTTCACTTCCTCTTTTGGCTTTCTCTTTTGCTTCCTCTATTGTTCGCTGCCACTTTTGGCCTTGTTACGGGGTCAGTATTAGCGTTTTCAAAGAGGGGACATGTGTGGCGTTTCCTAAGGGTCATGCTAACACCTTCCCTTAGCGTTTCCCAAGAAGCGACATGTATGGCGTTTCCCAAGGTACATGCTAACGGATCCCCTAAAAATCCACCAATGGATCTTCCTGTAACTTTTTTTCATTCCCTTTCTGTTCCCTGCCATTCTGAGTACGCCGAAGCACGTGGATGCGGTCGCCTATATCACTCGTGGAAAGAACCACATTCATACCACTCGTGGAGGGAACCGCATCCATCGTTTTAACTACACACACACATCACAGCCCACGCGCCGCTATTGCGGAAACCCAGATTGAAGAACAACCGGCGACGGCAGAGCGGCAACTGAGCAGGCCCGCATTCCACCGCGCCGCAACACCTCCTAGATAACAAAGGCGTAGTGCTGAATGAGATGGCGTCAACAGAGAAGGCAAACGCTGGGTACAGATTGGACACGACGATTGCGAAAACGTGCGACTTATACCTGACTCGAAGCGGAGCTCTGACGCAGCACTCTTTTCCAATTCGTGTCCAGCGTTAGGCCTTCTCTGATGACGCCATCTCATTCAGACTACGGCTTTGTTATCTAGGAGGTGTTGCGCGGCGCCTCCATCTCTCTGGCTTCGCGCCAGCTGTGTGCGTGACTTTGACGAAAACCCGGTGGTGTCTGTCAGTTTGTCAGCGCCGGGGAAAGTGGGAGAGGTTGACGCGTTCTGACGTCAGCGCTTCGAACCAATGGAAGCGTCGCACGTGACACCCTCCCCTCTCTCATTCTCCCTCTCTTCCTGGCGCGGACAAATGAAAGACACCTCCGGGTTTTCTTAAAAACGAGAGTTCTAATGCTAACGCATTAAAACGGGTTTCGTTCTCCGCAGTTTTCCGGTCGACGGTTTCCGGGCGGGGTTGAACCGCTAGCGCATTCTCCAGAATAAGCCTCTGCCAGTCAGTCTCTTTTTCAAGCGCCTATGTACTACAGATCTTGGCGCACGACATCACTGATTTTTGCATGGTCATTCCTTTTTGTTCAAACGCCATTCTTCTCTTTCTCGTGCGCTTTCTCCAAGCTACTCGCAGCTGGCGGGAGAGGTGCGCCCACAGCTTACTTAACGGAGCATTGACTGGAGCGGTAAAACTGTCGCACTGTAGTGCGATGAGCCCTTTGAGTGCCGGGTTTATTTTCCCGCATGCCGAACGCAAATTTTGCTCTCAGTAACACTGTAACTTGCTCTATAAAAATAATTATTTATAAAACAAACACTGTTTAATGGGAAAAAAGTTAAATGATGTCTGCATACCTCCAACGTATGACTTATTCCTTGTATTGTAGTTTTCGAGAAACGGTATTATACAGTGGAACATCGACTTCGCAGCCTGAGGTCCCCGTTTGGAGCGGCCTTACTCGACCTTTGTTTATTCGAAACGGTGACTTCCTTGTTTTCACGGTCGTTAAATACCGAGTTCATGAGTAATTTATAGATCTCCGTGTCCACCATGAAGCGCGAGGGTGAACGACGTAGATTCGTTATACTGCGAAGGAGCATATAGAAACAGAAGTCACGTCATCGAAAAGGGGAACAATTTTTTTTTTCCATCGCTTGCTTATACACGTTGCGACGCATAAAAACAAATGGCAGCCCCGTTGGCAGGGACAGGCAGCAAACCGAAACTGAAACCTCATGGGAATGTATAAGCCTCTAGCGGGACCGATTGGAGCGTTGCGATCGCTCGATGGTGACGTAGTGACCGCTGTCACGTGACGGGGCCTGGTAGTTTTACCGCTTTGCATATACTTTGGTTGTGTGATTTAATGCGTAGTAGCATAAAGTGTTTGCTAAGTATGTTTTGTTTCTGTTATGGCGCAAAACGTGCGTACGATGAAACATAAGAACAAATCCCAATACGTCAAGCGAAACGATTAGAATTTTGTGTATAGGTTACAATGGGATCCTATTCGATAGCTCCATGGCCGCCAACACCGCTCGCATATTTAGCCATAAAGAGCATCAAACACATTTTGCGTACTCGAAACTACAAGTCTTCGTGAAGGCCGCTGGACTAACGGATTCCGGAAGCCACAACAACAATCCCATCAACTTGAGCTGCCGAGGCCGCACCATCGTCAAGGCTTGGCAAAGCACTCGTCACTCGCTGCCTATGATCAGATGCATGGGCGTACCAACCAGGGGGGCAAGGGGGGCGCTGCCCCCCCCCCCCAGTTCTCAGAGTGGGGGGGGGCAAGGCATGTGTTTTGCCCCCCCCCCCCCCCCTGAAACAGCTGCCACTGGGCAGGGGAAACACCGGCCGGCGGCGCCCAAGGGATACTAAGGGCACCGCCCCCCGGCCCTGGGGGGGGGGGGGGGGGGGGGTCTGGTTTGCCCCCCACTCAAAAGCAAGTTGGTACGCCACTGATCAGATGCCTTGTTGAATGGAAGATGTTCGCGCGATCCTTTAGTCTGAACCTTGAGAAGGGGAGTCTGATCTCTTCGTTGTATCTTTGCCATTTTCGAAGTGTTTTGCGTTGGTGGTGCGCGCTATCGTCGTCGTGACACGCTCGTTGATTCTATTTGCTGCTTTCTTTAACGTACAGCTCAGATCAACACAGTATGAATATAGATTACCTTCACATCATGTGGCACGTACACTTCATTTTTCGCGTGTGTCTAAAGTCGCGCGGGCGAACTGCGAAAATACCGCGGCGATCGGAATGCCAATTTCGACAGTTGCTCGGCCGTCCTTGCGATTGATTTCTGTTTGCACTGTATGTTTCCAAATGGCTAAACAATAATAATAATAAAACTACTTGCTTCGGGATTTATGCCGTTCCAGAATCTGCCTATCTGGTCATTTGACATGCTCCTGAAAACCCTACGACGACCGACGTGGTCGTGGTCAGTACGATAACACAAAGCTGGGTCCTTTCCAGTAGACCGCGACGCCACTGTTCTCGCGCTGCTTGAGTTTAAATTTGAGAAGTACAACAAAAAAATTAGGTCAAAGGCAACCATAAACTCCCGTTCAGATTAACGAATTAAGCATGAATTATGAACGATACACCTCAAGCTACATGCTACCAACGAAGCGCAGAAGCGATCACGTGATCCTTGCTACTACGTCACGACGAGGAGCCGTCACGTGGCGCCACTTCATCTTCTTGGGGCTAATGCACCAACTCATGTTTACAAACAACTTGAAGCGCCCCTAGTAACACGCCACCGTCGCTGCGCATGCGGGATGGGGCGCGGGCAAGAAGCGCCGCGCCCCGCATCAGCAAACTATTGGAATGTGATGTTGTCGGCGTTGTGTGAGTGCCCGTGCTCTTTTTCGCTTTAATATTGTTGATTCCACGTCTCCTTAAATAACAATGTCGGATAACTTTAGTGGCTTGGAACGAAATAACAAGGCTCGTTAATCGCAAAACTTCATGGAAATAATGTGACGTGTGGTGATTCATTCCGCGTGAACGCCGCAGAATGGAAGCTAAAGCCTGACTCAGATGAGATTCTGCATGCTCGCTATTTTTAGTCCCGACGTCGCTCGGTCTGCAGAAGTGTGGACGGTAGCTGCGATGCTGAACGTCGATATTGAAAATCGCAAGAAAGATCGGACCATGTGAATCAGGCATAAGAAATTGTTGATGGCCACTGGCAGCAATGATCGACATCTAACTATATCTACTGTTTTTACACCGAACCTACTTACCCCAAACAACCTTCAAAATTAAAAGTCTTTTGAGGCCCGCACTTAATTGTTATCGCAAGTACCAGGCCAGCGTTTGGTCGACGGGTCGCTGTTGTTTGAATGAGCAGAGGACAGTTTGAACAAGCAGACGAATGAAAGTGCAGACGACAGTTAGAACGATCTGTCGGCCATTTGAACGTGAGGACGTACTGAATGTGGACTGCGGGTGGTCCGGACAACTTCGTGATTTTTCCGCGGTCATGTTGGAACAAAACAAATAAATCTGACGACCACAAGTATCCGTGAATTCAACCCAAAGTGCTTCCTGCACAAGCAATCGTGGTTCGACGGTGACTGGTTTTCCTGTTTCACGGAACTCATCCACGTCCTCGGAGAAACCGAGCAGGCCGAAACATATGAAAACTCTTCACACCTTCCTGGCTCTTTTGGTACAGTCGCGACGTTTTGAAGAGAGACAGGTTTTAGTCTTGTTTCTTCCAAAACAACACAGGCATGCCCGTCCCGCATAGCGACTTCCGCTCACTCTTCCGGACCGGAAGTGCTCAAGAAGCACCACCACCGCCGCGTGACGTAACAGACTTGAGTTTTGTTGCGTCTTCATTGTTGTATTTTCATGTATTCGGATAACTTCGTCTTCTTCTATGCTTTATGCACATTCACTTACTTCTTCATCATCATCATATTTTAAATAAAGAGTCTCGTAAGAGCAGCGCAGGTGATCGGACGTTCCTTCCCGACCCGTCGGGTCCACCGAGGACTCCACAAGTTGGTGTATTCTTAGGCATGAAACTTGAAGGGTTAAAAGAAAGTAGAGTGCGGACATGGCACATACAGCCATGGTAGCCGTGGTTTTGTGCACGAGGGAGTTTGTAGTATTGATAAGCCGTACGTAAGCCCCTGCACCGCTCTTCATGATGGACATGTAAAGCTAGTGCTGTACTATTAGTAAAATCTCGTATATTTATTGAAATCTTTATTGAGTTCGCGCACCATAAAATATTTTGAACGGGTATTTCAATTATAATCTAATGTAAATGCACCTCAATATGTAATAAAACATTCTTTATAAATGGAAGCCGTGGCACAGGAATTTCATGAAAAAGAACACAGTAACGTTATTGTGACATGCATGCCCCAAAAGAAAGTAGATAATTACCGTCTTCTCCAGTATCGTCGTCGGCGCCGAAAACACTCCCTACGCCGAAGCAAATGGTCAACACTATTATCTTCATGTCCGATTTTGCTTCAGAGGAGAGCAGCTGGGCCGATATATCTAGGAGAACTTGATTCCTTATGCAACCGTTTACCCTGTTTTTTGCGTTGTAAAATTAGTGTCAGGCACTCAAGTTTTTGTATTGAGTTATTTCTCTTTTTTAAAGTCCTGGCATTAAGTAAACGTTTCTTTCAGTCAGCAACCTGCCTGAGCTGCTTGAGCATATTTTGGTCGTGATCTCTAACCAAGGAAGAAAATGGGCTGCATGCTTGGTGATTCTGCCTAAATGGGGTGGGTGGTGCTTTTAATTCGGGTGGTGCCTAGGACAGAATGGCCCTTAGTTTTTCAGTGCCTGAGGTGGGTGGTACTTTTAGTTAAGGTGGTGCCTATGACAGGGTTTTGAATGAAAATATATTATGTTACACCATTATCGCTTTGTGACGCTGCGCGCGCTTCTCTTCAGTATCATCTGAATACAAAACCTTTGAACTGAATTTTTTTGGGTCATCAAGAGAGGGAAAGCGCGTTTTCCAGCCCTTTCCACTCCTCGTTCCGCGCGGCTCTTTCTACGCCACCTGTTTCTGCTCCTCTTCTTCTTGCCCTTTTCACCCCCCTCCGCACCTCGCGCTTTCTTCAACCACTAGCTTCTGCTCCTCCCGTTCCTGCGTGCTGGGTCTGTAGCCCAGTCAGCAGCGCACCCGGCTTCCACGGCGGTGACCGGGGTTCGATCCCTGGCACTGTTTGCCGTTTTTTTTAAAGATCGTTTAGTGGCTACGGACTGACTGACATACACATTTCGTGCTTACGCAGCTCCTGAGGTTGGTTGGCCCAATATAACTACGGATTTAAAAGCTACTGCTTTAATATTAGAAAGAAGTTGTTTATGGCTAGGGTTCCGTGGATTTTTCGTATGCGTCAACAAAAACTCAGGTCCCGAATTTGATGCAAAATCGCTTCATTCTGTGCAAAAGCTGATATGTCTCACCACAACTACGGATTTAAAAGCTACTGCTTTAATATTAGAAAGAAGTTGTTTATGCCTAGGGTTCCGTGGATTTTTCGTATGCGTCAACAAAAACTCAGGTCCCGAATTTGATGCAAAATCGCTTCATTCTGTGCAAAAGCTTATATGTCTCACCACTTTGGTATGCATTTTCACTAAATTAGTTATCAATAGGGACCATTTTCAAGATCAGTAGCCTCTCAGGTAGATAATAAAGGTTTCTCAAAGATTTGCCGCTGTGCGACCCGCATCGGCCATGTCTACGCTCGCACCGCCCTCTCTTTGTCGTCGCTCTAAGCCCCGCTTTCATGCCTAGTTTCCTTTCCTTCCGCTTTCCCGGGGTGGCGGTCCAGTCGCGCGTGTCTACTGTACGCCGGGTGGCGATCCCGTCGCGTGCGTGTAGTTTCCTCCGGATCTGCACGAGCGGGCTCTGGGAGGCCCTGCAGCCAGCCGCTCCCTTTTACCGACGCACTGCAGCGCGGGCACGCAGCGCCAAGAGGTGACGCTCCTAGAAACTGACGCGCGCCGGCCAATGGGAGCCTCGTTCCTTGAATGCGCCAACCAATGGGAGGGGAGCCTACCCATCAGATTTCGGCTTCACTTTGCTCCTTTCGGAGAGGTAAATTTAGCTGCCGTTTTCGGTGGTTTTTTGCGCGGCTTCAAAGCTGGGAACCTTCAGATCGCGGCTTCACTTCGCTCCACTGGGAGAGGGGAGTTTAGCTGCTGTTTTCGCATATTTGTATAGGCCTTGCACGTTTTTCGAATGGTTCTAGTGAACGGTCATAAAGAAATCGTGTTTTATTTTCGGTAATACTCCTTTTCACGATGTTTTTTTTTGTTAATTTGCTTGGCCTTATGTTGCTGAATTGCCTGCTCCACTTTCTGTATTATGTTCATATTAAAAAAAAAGTAACGAGTAATTGAAGTAATCCGTTACCAATAATTGTAACGAAATTACATAACAAATTACTGTCCCAGAGAAGTAACGTGACAATTACAAAATTAGTTAAGAAAGTAACGGATTACAAGTAATCCGTTACAAATCTGAAAGCCATCTCCCCGCGCCCATGTCTTTGCTTTTGCTGCACACAAAAGAGTAAGTTTAGCAAGTAATATGTTTGATTTGGCTTTTGTCATTGTCTCACTGTCGTGCAATCTGTTTGAATAAATGACCAAATGTTTTCCACCGGGAGCATTAGATAGATCTAATCGACGATAAAGAGTGTTCGAAAATTATTTTTAAATGCTTCGACACTATAATATACAATGCAAGTGAGGCTAGCGGGAGGATTTGTTTTTGTAAAAATAGCGAATGAAGCACTTGCTTTAATCAGAAGTTATAAATACGTGGTGGGATCAAAAAGTTCCGGGACTAATTTTGTAGCGTAAAAAGAGAGGGCAGCAAAGTGATGCGCGCGCAGCAGTCGACGGCAGGGTCCTTCCTGCGTCATTATGTCATAAGGCGTCGCTCTGTGAACATTTGGGACTGCGCTACACGAGTGCACATGCACGAGCATAGCGGCAATCTCTGCATAGACTGCAAAGCAAAGTGAGCGCGAACATCAATTTTACGTCAAACTCAGAAAATTTAAAACAGAGGCCTCTGAAATGATTTGGAAGGCTTATGTCAAAAAGTAGTGAGGTGTGCGAGATGTTTTAAGTGCCACTCCCGCCTCAAAAATGGCAGTACGTCACTGAAATAAAAGAGAGGTCGCATAAGGTCGCCCTACTGCATGCACTTCGTCTTCCAGCGATGTTCTGCCGTTCCTGAAGCGCGATTGCCACTTAAAACACTTCGCAAAATCCACTGCTTTTTGACACAAGCCTGCTGAATCATTTCAAAGGTCTGTGTTTTATATTTGCCGAGTTTGACGCAGAATTGATGTTCGCTCTCGCTCTGGTTTGCAGTGTATGGTGAAATATCGCCATTGAGCCCGTGCACGTGGTCACAAAAACTCGTGTAGCGCAGCTGCAAATGTTCACAGACCGACGTCCTTTGGCATAACGAGTCACGAAAGTCCCTTCCTTTGGCTGCTATCCGCGCATCACTGTGCTGCCCTCTTTTTTTACGCTACAAAATCGGACCCTGAACTTTTTGATCGCACCTCGTATATATAAGACAACTCCACTGGCTCAATAAACCTCGTAAGTGATGACGTCACAACAAAATGTTTTGCTCCAAAGAAACCGTTCCTTGGGTCGTTGTCATGAGCAATTGCACGGGGACTCGACGTGAGGTTAGAAATTGTCTGATAAAATAGTGATTTTTTTTTTGCAAACGTATTTTCTCAATTCTTAATCAATAAGACTCTAATCATGTATAAAACTACAACACTCTAAGACATCTAAAGCTTCTACTTTCCCGAAAAGCACTTGGGAGAGGCCATGCCCGGTTCAGCAGCGCAAACTAATGTTTATAAGTCTAAATATATTATCAGTCTCGTAATTCGCCGAGCTCACTCCGTAGATTCAGCGATTGGGCCTCACAAGTGCTTTTCGGGTAAAAAAGCGTTTCATATTTCTTAGAATGTACGCTTTCCTTTATAGACGAAGAAGCAACATCTCTCAATCGTACTGTGTTATAAAAGCTAAAAAAAAAAGCGAAGAGGAATGGAATTTGATAATTACTCTAAATGTCCAAAAGCGCCCTCGGTCGGTAAGACAGAGTGAACGGCAGGCTTGTTTTCAGAAACCGAAGCATCAACGTAATACTATATGAGCATTTATTGCCCCTTATATACATACTATTCCTCTGACATATGCGTGAGGCGTGGTCCCCCTGCGTGCATTGTGAGGTGTGCGCCGATGATGGGCCGTCATATTGTGAATGCGTCGAGACACCGAGGGATAGAAAGAAGAAAGAGATCTCCGGGACGTCAGAACACAGAGCTCTGGTTGGAATGAATCGTGGGTGAAGCTAAAGCTAGCTGCCTTTGTCTCCACACTCGTCGAACGCGCTAGAATGCAAGAACCAAACGTCGTACGCGGGAGTTCCGCGTTGTTACGTGTTCGACGAGTGCAGGAGTGGAGACAGAGGCTGCAGCTATAGCTTTAGGTCTGTCTACCCACTAATCATTCCAACCAGAGCTCGGCCTTCTGACGTCCCCTCTGGTCTCCTTCTCTTCTTCAATTTCTCGGCGCATTAATTTTCGCGTATCCACCCCTATCTTAGTTTTACGATGATATGAATACAACTATTTTCAATTTTTGGGTGCCACAACCAGTGGGAAGAATAAAAATCAAGATGATTTAAATGTCACGGAAGCGCAGTAATTCTTGTTTATTTAGATTTTAGGAGGTTAGGACACGCCAAAAATAAAATGTGAGGTAACTATACTCGTAGGACAAATTTGATGTTGCTGTATTTTGCTAAATTTGTTTTGTAAATGACGTACTAATTTCGTCGATCAATTAATTTATTCGCGGGACCCTCGGATTCATTCCATTCGGGAATGCCGCCATGTTTGGTTGGTGGGTCGGTGACGTACTTCGCCTACCGTACCTGGGCGCGCGGCGCCTCCTTGCACACCTTCACAGACTTGGCTCTCTCGGAATCTCGCGCTTCAGCTTCCTCGTTCACCGTCCGCGTCTCGAACGCGCGGTTTTAAGGCGATGATGTCTACAGCGTCGCTCGCTTCGTCAGAGTCTTCTAGTTCCGACGTGTCTGATACTGATTTCAATGGGATGAAGGTGATTGTTATCAAGAGATGTTGGAAGCTCCAGCGACAATGACGAGATTGTCACCGACGAGCTCGCCGTCGTCCGCGACGATCTCGCACATAAGAGGACTCGGCCGCGAAATGGTCCGCGCACAAAATTAGCGCGTCCGACAGGCCCAGCCATAGCGCGTGACATTACGTTTCTATGTCTTCCGTCGCGTGGATCCTTCGGAACTGGAACAGCGTGTACTTTCCGATACCCCACTGCACAACAGACTTCGCTTGACATTTAGAACCGCTTTCGAGTTGGGAGCTATGTAAGAGTTCTTTTGACACCAAGGGCATATGTGATCGGAGGGGAAACCGGCGAGCGAAGGCAGAAGGATCCCGGGGGTAGCTTAGCGAACCAGCCAGGCGCCATGGGCGAATTCAGAGGGGGGGGGGGGGGGGGGGGGTGATGGTTCACCTAAGTTCTCCAAGGTCAACATTTTGTTTTATTGAAAAAATTGATATACACTAGTCAGGGGTGTAGTTTTTGGGAACAGCAAATATTGAGTCTCCAAAATAGATCTGGTTAACGCTTCGGCCGTAGCCCCATCTCTCACCGAATTCCCCCCGCCCCCCGGCAGCCGTGATTCCACAATATTCGCTCATCGCTCTAACAGCGCGACTCGGCGAAGCGTTCAAAGCAATCGCACGCAATTTCGCATATGCGCTTCGGAGATGGCGGCGCTAAAGTCCCTTGAGAAACTCCCCGCTTCCAAGTACCGCGAACCATTGGTGTGCTTACAAGTACCGCGAAACACGAGCGGCTGCTCCGCCGCCATTCGCTTCCAAGGGCCGCTCATTTCAGTGCGGCGCCGCCATTTGCTTCCAAGCGCCACTCGAGACACGGGACTCGTGCACTAGCGCATTTGACGCTACTTGCAAGACAAGCGTAAACACATCCAGAGGCTTTAGGCAGCGCGGGGTCTGCACATTTGTATCTGCCGGACTCGGAGCCATGAGCATCAGCTTCGTGGGCACCCGACATCGTCAGGCGGCAGGAGCCCGTGGACGTTTCTGCAGCTGCGGCCGTGGTCCTCCGGAAATTTATGTAGCAGAGTATCCCTATGCACGGACCACTTTTTTGAGTTTTGTTAAACAATTGCTTCGAGTTTCTGCCAGTCCTGAGCCTTAAATCACACTGCCTATGGGCATTCTAAAACGCGCACCGGAAAGGATTTTAATATGCCCTGCAGTAGTCTTGTAGAGTGCCTTTAACCTACTTGACTGTTTTTGTTTTCAACTTTTATCATTTGCGCTGATTACGCCAGCCTCTTTTTTCAACCAAAAATTGCAGTGAAATTTATTGTGTTGCTAATAGAACCACAAAAAAGTCTAGAAACCTGGGATAGTTCGAATAATCTTATCGTAAATAAATAAATAAATAAAAAAAAAAAACTAGGGTGACTTTTTACAGCCCCAGAAATAGGAATATTATCCTGACAAGCGACATTTTCTTAGACTCCTCTCCAATTGAAGTAGTAAACAGATTTAAAATTTTGAGGGTAATTTTCTGAAAGCACATGTCTTGGACCGAACATGTGGACTATATAATTTCTAAACTCTCCAGTATAACTGGTATGTTACATAGACATCGTCATGTTCTTCCTATTTGAGTTAAGCTGATTTGATATAATTTATTATTTTTATCTCACCTGAACTACTGTCATTTAGTCTGGGGTACCGCCACAAAAACTAATCTGCAAAAGCTACTATGATACTATGATTTTAGACTGTGTGTGAAATATAAACATGAACATCGTGATATAAGCAGCTTTTTGATACGCTTAGCCTTCCTCAGAAACAAACCTATAACATATTCCACTCGCCAGTCTGATTTCTGGGTAATAGATGCATCTCGTACTGACTATGGTTTACAGATTATCAAAAAAACACTGCTGGTATAATTTTGATATAGAATCCTGCAGCATGTGTGATATTAGGGCATATTTTCTATCAAAGTAATTATGTGATTACACTGCTTCCCTTGTAGGTGTTTTTTGTTTGCTCTTTGCTTTTATTGTTTTTTTTTTTTGCTTGATATAATTTCTCGTGTATGCTTTTGCAACCGCTGTGTACCTATGGGGGGGGGGGGGGGGGGGGCTGAGGGCCAGTCAAGCTGCTTGGACAGCTTTTTTCCTCAGCTCCCACCATATTTATATGGTAAATAAAGCTATTATTGTAACTTGTAATAAAGATATTACAAAATGCTCTGCGTTTCTGGCAGATGATCACTTGGCCACAAGTTTAATCCCCATCGGGATTATTATTATGTTCGTGTTTTATTAATTCGCCCCTACTAACCTATCGGGTTTAAGATATAGTTATGAGTTATAACCTACGTCTAACGGTGGAGCGTGACGTGATAGTCGAGCGTTTTAGCCGAATTGTTTAGTACTAATCAGCTATGAACATCGTTTGTATTAAAATACAACACGGCTTGGGGTTTTCAAGAGAAGAGAGAAAAAAAAAACAAAACGCTGGAATAGTTTTCAAAGGTTTTCGTACATTAAATT